>CAJQUW010004731.1:5000-17588 GCA_907163375.1 Prostheceraeus crozeri | reverse complement strand
CTAACCCTAACCCTAACCCTAACCCTAACCCTAACCCTAACCCTAACCATAACCTTAACCCTAACCATAACCCTAACCTTAACCCCTTAACCCTAACCCTTAGCCCTAACCTAATATTTTAATTTGATTATTCTGATTTTTGGCTCGAAATTCAAATTTTCGAAAAAGTCTTTAAATTTGATTATTCGAATTTTGGCGCGAAATTTGAATTTTTGAAATTTAGCGCTTAATTCAAATTTTAATGTTCTATTCAAATTACACGCTTTAGATCTTCAAATATGAATCATTATATGACTATTAATAATAACATGTATATCAAATAATACATCAGTCCATCAGTTCATATTACTTTGAATTCACTCTACTGTTTACATGTAGAAATCTTTCAACACATATGATGGCACTTCCATTTCTAAGGTTAAAAATAAACCAGCTGTTCCAATTCTTGTTTGAGTTATCAATTTTGTTTAACCGTACCAATTCCAGGATGTGATGTCATAAGGTCTTTGTTCATAGTTGCTTTGTCAATTTCATATATAAAGAATTGCACACAACGAATTTTCACTCATTTTCAAATTATTCAGTGTCCATAGCAGACGTCGTTCTTCGTTCCTCCGTTCTCCGGTTCTTATTACAATTCTGAAGTGAGTTTCATTGTCATGTTGTGCTACTTTATAGGATATTCGGGAGTAGGAACATTATTAAGTTTTTATAACCAAATAGCTTTAAATATAGAAGCTTTGGTTTTTAGGATAGGAACACTTTATGTTATATTATTAACCATGTTATTTTTTAATTTTTCATCCTATATTAAGTCACTGAGCGAGAGACATGAATATATCAGTTTAAATGTAAGTGTATTTGAATCAACAAGATTTTCACAGTTTGTAAATAAATAAAAAGATACCTAAATAAAGCCTTCATCCATTTTAAATATTCAGTCTGTCATCTGCTAACAGATGTATAAAATTCAAGCTTGTTTAATTAAACCAATTGAGAAGTGGTTCAAATTTTCGAAATCTCATTTTCATTCTGTTATTATTTCGAAATTAAATAATGATTAATCAGCTGCTTCCAAATTTTATGTCTTTTTATGAACAAACCCTTTTCGAATAAATATCTAATTTTCGACTTTCGGTTTCAATTTCAACTTCAAATTTTATTTCTTCTTAAGATTTGTCAAATATTAATCTAGTACTTAATAAAGGTTTGAAGATGGTACATAAATGATTTCTCATTTAAAAAGAGATTAAATTATAATAAAATTTTTTTATCCTCTACAGAAATGGTTCGACAAGAAAGCATCGCACGGCAACGTCTCATCTTCATTTCTGTGAGATTTGCCAACTGCCCGTTCGACATGCGAACAACCCTAACCCTAACCCTAACCCTAACCTTAACCTTAACCCTAACCCTAACCCTAACCTTAACCCTAACCCTAACCCTAACCTTAACCTAACCCTAACCCTAACCTTAACCTAACCCTAACCCTAACCCTAAACCCTAAACCCTAACCCTAACCCTAACCCTAACCCTCGAAAATTTTCGGATTGTAGGGTAAATAAATTTTCACGTGCGCTTCGTGCACTCGAAAATTTATTTACCCATGGGTTCCGGGTGCCATAGATACTCTTCTTGCTTCCCTAACCTTAACCCTAATCCTAACCCTAACCTTAACCCTAACCCTAACCCTAACCTTAACCCTAACCTTAACCCTAACCTTAACCCTAACCCTAACCCTAACCTTAACCCTAACCTTAACCCTAACCCTAACCTTAACCTTAACCCTAACCCTAACCATAACCCTAACCCTAACCCTAACCCTAAACCTAACCTTAACCCTAACCTTAACCCTAAACCTAACCCTAACCCTAACCTTAACCCTAACCTTAACCCTAACCCTAACCTTAACCTTAACCCTAACCCTAACCCTAACCCATGGGTTCCGGGTGCCATAGATACTCTTCTTGCTTCCCTAACCTTAACCCTAACCCTAACCCTAACCTTAACCCTAACCCTAACCCTAACCCTAACCTTAACCCTAACCTTAACCCTAACCCTAACCCTAACCCTAACCTTAACCCTAACCCTAACCTTAACCTTAACCCTAACCCTAACCTTAACCCTAACCCTAACCCTAACCTTAACCTTAACCCTAACCCTAACCCTAACCCTAACCTTAACCCTAACCCTAACCCTAACCCTAACCCTAACCCTAACCCTAACCCTAACCCTAACCCTAACCCTAACCCTAAACCCTAAACCCTAACCCTAACCCTAACCCTAACCCTAACCCTAACCCTAAACCTAACCTAACCCTAACCCTAACCCTAACCCTAACCCTAACCCTAACCTTAACCCATGGTTCCGGGTAACCCTAACTTTCTTGCTTCCCTAACCTTAACCCTAACCCTAACCTTAACCCTAACCCTAACCCTAACCCTAACCCTAACCCTAACCCTAACCCTAACCCTAACCCTAACCCTAACCCTAACCCTAACCCTAACCCTAACCCTAACCCATGGGTTCCGGGTGCCATAGATACTCTTCTTGCTTCCCTAACCTTAACCCTAACCCTAACCCTAACCCTAACCCTAACCCTAACCCTAACCCTAACCTTAACCCTAACCTTAACCCTAACCTTAACCTTAACCCTAACCCTAACCCTAACCCTAAACCCTAAACCTTAACCCTAACCCTAACCCATGGGTTCCGGGTGCCATAGATACTCTTCTTGCTTCCCTAACCTTAACCCTAACCCTAACCCTAACCTTAACCCTAACCCTAACCCTAACCCTAACCCTAACCTTAACCCTAACCTTAACCCTAACCCTAACCCTAACCCTAACCTTAACCCTAACCTTAACCCTAACCCTAACCTTAACCTTAACCCTAACCCTAACCCTAACCTTAACCCTAACCTTAACCCTAACCTTAACCCTAACCTTAATCCTAACCCTAACCTTAACCCTAATCTTAACCCTAACCTTAACCCTAACCCTAACCCTAACCCTAACCTTAACCTTAACCCTAACCCTAACCCTAACCCTAACCTTAACCCTAACCTTAACCCTAACCCTAACCCTTAGCCCTAACCTAATATTTTAATTTGATTATTTGATTTTTGGCGCGAAATTCAAATTTTCGAAAAAGTCTTTAAATTTGATTATTCGAATTTTGGCGCGAAATTTGAATTTTCGAAATTTAGCGCTTAATTCAAATTTTAATGTTCTATTCAAACCACACGTTTTATATCTTCAAATATGAATCATTATATGACTATTAATAATAACATGTATATCAAATAATACATCAGTCCATCAGTTCATATTACTTTGAATTCACTCTACTGTTTACATGTAGAAATCTTTCAACACATATGATGTCACTTCCATTTCTAAGTTGAAAATAAACCAGCTGTTTCCAATTCTTGTTTGAGTTATCAATTTTGTTTAACCGTACCAATTCCAGGATGTGATGTCATAAGGTCTTTGTTCATAGTTGCTTTGTCAATTTCATATATAAAGAAGTTGCACACAACGAATTTTCACTCATTTTCAAATTATTCAGTGTCCATAGCAGACGTCGTTCTTCGTTCCTCCGTTCTCCGGTTCTTATTACAATTCTGAAGTGAGTTTCATTGTCATGTTGTGCTACTTTATAGGATATTCGGGAGTAGGAACATTATTAAGTTTTTATAACCAAATAGCTTTAAATATAGAAGCTTGGGTTTTTAGGATAGGAACACTTTATGTTATATTATTAACCATGTTTTTTTTAATTTTTCATCCTATATTAAGTCACTGAGCGAGAGACATGAATATATCAGTTTAAATGTAAGTGTATTTGAATCAACAAGATTTTCACAGTTTGTAAATAAATAAAAAGATACCTAAATAAAGCCTTCATCCATTTTAAATATTCAGTCTGTCATCTGCTAACAGATGTATAAAATTCAAGCTTGTTTAATTAAACCAATTGAGAAGTGGTTCAAATTTTCGAAATCTCATTTTCATTCTGTTATTATTTCGAAATTAAATAATGATTAATCAGCTGCTTCCAAATTTTATGTCTTTTTATGAACAAACCCTTTTCGAATAAATATCTAATTTTCGACTTTCGGTTTCAATTTCAACTTCAAATTTTATTTCTTCTTAAGATTTGTCAAATATTAATCTAGTACTTAATAAAGGTTTGAAGATGGTACATAAATGATTTCTCATTTAAAAAGAGATTAAATTATAATAAAATTTTTTTATCCTCTACAGAAATGGTTCGACAAGAAAGCATCGCACGGCAACGTCTCATCTTCATTTCTGTGAGATTTGCCAACTGCCCGTTCGACATGCGAACAACCCTAACCCTAACCCTAACCCTAACCTTAACCTTAACCCTAACCCTAACCCTAACCTTAACCCTAACCCTAACCCTAACCCTAACCTTAACCTAACCCTAACCCTAACCCTAACCCTAACCCTAACCCTAACCCTAAACCCTAAACCCTAACCCTAACCCTAACCCTAACCCTCGAAAATTTTCGGATTGTAGGGTAAATAAATTTTCACGTGCGCTTCGTGCACTCGAAAATTTATTTACCCATGGGTTCCGGGTGCCATAGATACTCTTCTTGCTTCCCTAACCTTAACCCTAATCCTAACCCTAACCCTAACCCTAACCTTAACCCTAACCTTAACCCTAACCTTAACCCTAACCCTAACCCTAACCCTAACCTTAACCCTAACCTTAACCCTAACCCTAACCTTAACCTTAACCCTAACCCTAACCATAACCCTAACCCTAACCCTAACCCTAACCCTAAACCTAACCATAACCCTAACCTTAACCCTAAACCTAACCCTAACCCTAACCTTAACCCTAACCTTAACCCTAACCCTAACCTTAACCTTAACCCTAACCCTAACCCTAACCCATGGGTTCCGGGTGACATAGATACTCTTCTTGCTTCCCTAACCTTAACCCTAACCCTAACCCTAACCTTAACCCTAACCCTAACCCTAACCCTAACCTTAACCCTAACCTTAACCCTAACCCTAACCCTAACCCTAACCTTAACCCTAACCCTAACCTTAACCTTAACCCTAACCCTAACCCTAACCCTAACCCTAACCCTAACCCTAACCCTAACCCTAACCCTAACCCTAACCCTAACCCTAACCCTAACCCTAACCCTAACCCTAACCCAAACCCTAACCCAAACCCTAACCATAACCTTACCCTAACCCTAACCCTAACCCTAACCCTAACCCTAAACCCTAAACCCTAACCCTAACCCTAACCCTAACCCTAACCCTAACCCTAACCCTAACCCATGGGTTCCGGGTGCCATAGATACTCTTCTTGCTTCCCTAACCTTAACCCTAACCCTAACCCTAACCTTAACCCTAACCCTAACCCTAACCCTAACCCTAACCCTAACCCTAACCCTAACCCTAACCCTAACCCTAACCCTAACCCTAACCCTAACCCTAACCCTAACCCTAACCCTAACCTTAACCTTAACCCTAACCCTAACCCTAACCTTAACCCTAACCTTAACCCTAACCTTAACCCTAACCTTAACCCTAACCCTAACCTTAACCCTAACCCTAACCTTAACCCTAACCCTAACCCTAACCTTAACCCTAACCCTAACCCTAACCCTAACCCTAACCCTAACCCTAACCCTAACCCTAACCCTAACCCTTAGCCCTAACCTAATATTTTAATTTGATTATTTGATTTTTGGCGCGAAATTCAAATTTTCGAAAAAGTCTTTAAATTTGATTATTCGAATTTTGGCGCGAAATTTGAATTTTCGAAATTTAGCGCTTAATTCAAATTTTAATGTTCTATTCAAACCACACGTTTTATATCTTCAAATATGAATCATTATATGACTATTAATAATAACATGTATATCAAATAATACATCAGTCCATCAGTTCATATTACTTTGAATTCACTCTACTGTTTACATGTAGAAATCTTTCAACACATATGATGGCACTTCCATTTCTAAGGTTAAAAATAAACCAGCTGTTCCAATTCTTGTTTGAGTTATCAATTTTGTTTAACCGTACCAATTCCAGGATGTGATGTCATAAGGTCTTTGTTCATAGTTGCTTTGTCAATTTCATATATAAAGAAGTTGCACACAACGAATTTTCACTCATTTTCAAATTATTCAGTGTCCATAGCAGACGTCGTTCTTCGTTCCTCCGTTCTCCGGTTCTTATTACAATTCTGAAGTGAGTTTCATTGTCATGTTGTGCTACTTTATAGGATATTCGGGAGTAGGAACATTATTAAGTTTTTATAACCAAATAGCTTTAAATATAGAAGCTTGGGTTTTTAGGATAGGAACACTTTATGTTATATTATTAACCATGTTTTTTTAATTTTTCATCCTATATTAAGTCACTGAGCGAGAGACATGAATATATCAGTTTAAATGTAAGTGTATTTGAATCAACAAGATTTTCACAGTTTGTAAATAAATAAAAAGATACCTAAATAAAGCCTTCATCCATTTTAAATATTCAGTCTGTCATCTGCTAACAGATGTATAAAATTCAAGCTTGTTTAATTAAACCAATTGAGAAGTGGTTCAAATTTTCGAAATCTCATTTTCATTCTGTTATTATTTCGAAATTAAATAATGATTAATCAGCTGCTTCCAAATTTTATGTCTTTTTATGAACAAACCCTTTTCGAATAAATATCTAATTTTCGACTTTCGGTTTCAATTTCAACTTCAAATTTTATTTCTTCTTAAGATTTGTCAAATATTAATCTAGTACTTAATAAAGGTTTGAAGATGGTACATAAATGATTTTCTCATTTAAAAAGAGATTAAATTATAATAAAATTTTTTTATCCTCTACAGAAATGGTTCGACAAGAAAGCATCGCACGGCAACGTCTCATCTTCATTTCTGTGAGATTTGCCAACTGCCCGTTCGACATGCGAACAACCCTAACCCTAACCCTAACCCTAACCTTAACCTTAACCCTAACCCTAACCCTAACCTTAACCCTAACCCTAACCCTAACCCTAACCCTAACCTTAACCTAACCCTAACCCTAACCCTAACCCTAACCCTAAACCCTAAACCCTAACCCTAACCCTAACCCTAACCCTCGAAAATTTTCGGATTGTAGGGTAAATAAATTTTCACGTGCGCTTCGTGCACTCGAAAATTTATTTACCCATGGGTTCCGGGTGCCATAGATACTCTTCTTGCTTCCCTAACCTTAACCCTAATCCTAACCCTAACCTTAACCCTAACCCTAACCCTAACCTTAACCCTAACCTTAACCCTAACCCTAACCCTAACCCTAACCCTAACCCTAACCCTAACCCTAACCCTAACCCTAACCCTAACCCTAACCCTAACCCTAACCCTAACCCTAACCCTCACCCTAAACCTAACCCTAACCCTAACCCTAACCCTAACCCTAACCCTAACCCTAACCCTAACCCTAACCCTAACCCTAACCCTAACCCTAACCCTAACCCTAACCCTAACCCTAACCCTAACCCTAACCCTAACCCTAACCCTAACCCTAACCCTAACCCTAACCCTAACCCTAACCCTAAACCTAACCCTAACCCTAACCCTAACCCTAACCCTAACCCTAACCCTAACCCTAACCCTAACCTTAACCTTAACCCTAACCCTAACCCTAACCCTAACCCTAACCCTAACCCTAACCCTAACCCTAACCCTAACCCTAACCCTAACCCTAACCCTAACCCTAACCCTAACCCTAACCCTAACCCTAACCCTAACCCTAACCCTAACCCTAACCTTAACCCTAACCCTAACCCTAACCCTAACCCTAACCCTAACCCTAACCCTAACCCATGGGTTCCGGGTGCCATAGATACTCTTCTTGCTTCCCTAACCTTAACCCTAACCCTAACCCTAACCCTAACCCTAACCCTAACCCTAACCCTAACCCTAACCCTAACCCTAACCCTAACCCTAACCCTAACCCTAACCCTAACCCTAACCCTAACCCTAACCCTAACCTTAACCCTAACCCTAACCCTAACCTAACCCTAACCCTAGACTGAACCTACCCTTAACCCTAACCTTATCCCTAACCTTAACCTAACCATAACCCTAACCTAACCCTAAACTAACCCATGGGTTCCGGGTGCATAGATATTTCTTGCTTCCTAACCCATGGGTTCCGGGGGCCAGTAGTTCACTTCTTCTTGCTTCCTAACCTTAAACCCTAACCTTAACCCTAACCTTAACCCTAAAAAAACACCCTAACCCTAACCCTAACCTTAACCCTAACCTTAACCCTAACCCTAACCCTATACACATACACCCTAACCCTACTAACCTTACCTTAACCCTTTATCCTTAACCTTAACCCTAACCCTAACCCTAACCTTAACCCTAACCTTAATCCCTAACGTTTACCCTAACCTTAATCCTTAACCCGTAACCTTTATCCATAACCTTAACCCTATCCTTACCCTTAAACCCTAACCCTAACCTAACCTTAACCTTAACCCTAACCCTAACCCTAACCCTACCTTAACCCTAACCTTAACCCTACCCTAAACCCTTAGCCCTAACCTAATATTTTAATTTGATTATTTGATTTTTGGCGCGAAATTCAAAATTTTTCGAAAAAGTCTTTTAAATTTGATTATTCGAATTTGGCGCGAAATTTGAATTTTCGAAATTTTAGCGCTTAATTCAAATTTTAATGTTCTATTCAAACCACACGTTTTATATCTTCAAATATGAATCATTATATGACTATTATTAATAACATGTATATCAAAATTAATACATCAGTCCATCAGTTCATATTACTTTGAATTCACTCTACTGTTTACATGTAGAAATGTTTCAACACATATGATGGCCCTTCCATTTCTAAGGTTAAAATTAAACCAGCTGTTCCAATTCTTGTGTGAGTTATAAATTTTGATTAACGTACCAATTCCAGGAGATTGTGATGTCATAAGGTCTTTGTTCATAGTTGCTTTGTCCACATTTTCATATATAAAGAGTTGCACACAAAACGAATTTTCACTCATTTCAAATTATTCAGTGTCCATAGCAGACGGAGACGTCTTTTCTTCGTTCCTCCGTTCTTCCTCTCGGTTCTTAATTACAATTCTGAAGTGAGTTTCATTGTCATGTTGTGCTACTTCTATAGGATATTCGGGAGTAGAGAACATTATTAAGTTTTTATAACCAAATAGCTTTAAATATAGAAGCTGGCTTTGGGTTTTTAGGATAGGAACACTTTATGTTATATTATTACCCATAGTTTTTTTTTAATTTTTTCATCCTATATTAAAGTCACTGAGCGAGAGACATGAAATATATCAGTTTAAATGTAAGTGTATTTGAATCAACAAGATTTTCACAGTTTGTAAATAAATAAAAAGATACCTAAATAAAGCCTTCATCCATTTTAAATATTCAGTCTGTCATCTGCTAACAGATGTATAAATTCAAGCTTGTTTAATTAAACCAATTGAGAAGTGGTTCAAATTTTCGAAATCTCATTTTCATTCTGTTTATTATTTCGAAATTAAATAATGTGATTAATCAGCTGCTTCCAAATTTTATGTCTTTTTATGAACAAACCCTTTTCGAATAAATAATCCTAATTGTTCGACTTTCGGTTTCAATTTCAACTTCAAATTTTATTTCTTCTTAAGATTTGTCAAATATTAATCTAGTACTTAATAAAGGTTTGAAGATGCGTACATAAATGATTTCTCATTTAAAAAGAGATTAAATTATAATAAAATTTTTTTGTATCCTCTACAGAAATGGTTCGACAAGAAAGCATCGCACGGCAACGTCTCATCTTCATTTTCTGTGAGATTTGCCAACTGCCCGTTCGACATGCGAACAACCCTAACCCTAACCCTAACCGTTACCTTAACCCTAACCCTACGCTAACACTTACATTATATCCCTATCCTGTGTCTACCGTACCTATCCCTTTCACGTTCACTAACCATTATCCAGAATCTAACCTATCCCTTTATCCCTTCACCATCGTATTTTTGTTTTTATTTTGCGGGGGGGGGGGGGTTTTTTTTTTTTGGGTTATTTTGGGCGGGGGTAAAAATCATATTAAAAATAAAGTTTCGGATTCAGGGTAAATAACCCGTGTTACGGGGGGGGCTTCGTTGCCACTCGAAAAATTTATTTTACCCATGGGTTCCGGGTTGCCATAGATACCTTCTTCCTTGCTTTTTCCCTAACCTTAACCCTAACCCTAACCCTAAACCTTAACCCCTAACCCTAACCCTAACCTTAAAACCCTAACTTAAAACCCTAACCTTAAACCCCCAAAAACCTAACCCTAACCTTAACCCTAACCTTAACCCTAAACCCTTACCTTTAAACCTTAACCCTAACCCTAACATAACCCATACCCTAACCCTAACCCTAACCATAAACCTAACTAACCCTAAACCTGAACCTTAAACCCTAACCTTAACCTTTAAACCTAACCCTTAACCTTAACCCTTAACCTTAACCCCTAACCCTAACCTTAACCTTAACCCCTAACCCTAAACCCTAACCATGGGTTCCGGCGTGCATAGTTACTTATTCTTGCTTCCCTAACCTTAACCCTAACCCTTAACCCTACCTTAACCCTAACCCTTAACCCTAACCCTATAACCCTTAAAACCCGTAAACTTAACCCTAAACCCTAACCCTAACCCTACACCTTAAACCCTTAAACCCTAACCTTAACTTAACATTAACCCTAACCCTAAACCTTAAACCCTAACCCTAACCCTAACCCTAACCCTAACCCTAACCCTAACCCTAACCCTAACCCTAACCCTAACCCTAACCCTAACCCTAACACTAACCCTAACCCTACTCCTTAACTTAACCCTAACCTTAACCTGAAACCTAACCCTAACCCTAACCTTAACCCTATCCCTAACCCTAACCTAACCCTAACCTTATCCTAACCCTAACCCTAACCCTAACCCTAACCCTAACCCTAACCCTAACCCTAACCCTAACCCTAACCCTAACCCTAACCCTAACCCTAACCCTAACCCTAACCCTAACCCTAACCCTAACCCTAACCCTAACCCTAACCCTAACCCAAACCCTAACCCTAACCTTAACCATAACCCTAACCCTAACCCTAACCCTAACCCTAACCCTAACCCTAACCCTAACCCTAACCTGTAACTGAACCTAACCCTAACCCTTACCCTAACCATTACCCTAACCATTACCCTAACCCTAACCCTAACCCTAACCGTAACCCTAACCCTAACCCTAACCCTAACCCTAACCCTAACCCTAACCCTAACCCTAACCCTAACCCTAACCCTAACCCTAACCCTAACCCTAACCCTAACCCTAACCCTAACCCTAACCCTAACCCTAACCCTAACCCTAACCCTAACCTTTAACCCATAACTCTTAACCTTAACCCTACCCTAACCCTGAACCCTAAACCCTAAACCTTAAACCCTACCCTAACCATGGGTTCCGGGATGCCATAGATACTTTCTTGCTTCCCCTAACCTATGACCCTAACCCTAAACCTTACCCTTAACCCTAACCCTAACCCTAACCCTAACCCTAACCCTAACCCTAACCCTAACCCTAACCCTAACCCTAACCCTAACCCTAACCCTAACCCTAACCCTAACCCTAACCCTAACCCTAACCCTAACCCTAACCTTTACCCTACCTTAACCCTACCCTAAACTTAACCCTAACCTTAATCCTCAACCCTAACCTTAACCCTAATCTTAACCAAACCTTAAACCTAACCCTAACCCTAACCCTAACATTAACCTTTACCCTAATCCCTAACCCTAACGCCGCACCTTAACCCTAACCGTAACCCTAACCTAACCCTTAGCCGACCTAATATTTTTATTTGAATTATTTTATTTTTGGCGCGAAATTCGAATTTTCGAAAGAGTCTTTAAATTTGATTTTTCGAATTTCTGGCAGCGCATTGGAATTTCGATTTTTAGCGCTTAATTTCAAATTGTAAATGTTCTATTCAAACCATCACGTTTATATCTTATAATATGAATCATTATATGACTATTAATATTATACTTGTATATCAAATAATACATCAGTCAATCCGTTCATATTAACCTTTTTGAATCAATATTCTGTTTTACCATGTAGAATATCTTTCAACACCATATGATGGCACTTCATTTCTAGGTTAAAAATAACAAGTCTGTTTCAATTCTGGTTTGAGTTATCAATTGTGTTTAACCGTACCCAATTACAGGATGTGATGTCTTAAGGTCTTGTATTGTTGCTATGTCTATTTCATTGAAAGAAGTTGCACTCAACGAATTTTCACTCATTTTCATATTATTCAGTGTCCATTAGCAGACGTCGTTCTCGTTCCTTCCGTTCTCCGGTTCTTATTACAATCTGAGTGAGTTTACATTGTCATGTTGTGCATACTTTATAGGATATTCGGAGTAGGAACATTTTAGTAAGTTTTTATAACCAAATAGCTTTAAATATAGATAGCTTGGTTTTTAGGATAGGAACACTTCTATGTTTTATTATTAACCATGTTTTTT
>CAJQUW010004730.1:0-37459 GCA_907163375.1 Prostheceraeus crozeri | reverse complement strand
CGTGGTGTGATCCAAAATGTCCCGGACTAACCTACTTGCAGATAACCTGTGATAACGAATACTACTTCAGATGTAAATTTAGGTCTTTAAGGCATGAGAAATATGGTCGCCGAAATTTTTCCGGTCAGTTTTCTATTTTTAAAAAATATTTTTACATTTTAACATGAATTTCTGTATTTTCTGAATTGATCGAGATCCGATTTGTCTTATTGTTATAGTTAGATTGATTTTGATTTGTACCTTATTTGACGGATATCTTTGCCATGAATATTGCACGTCTTTTGTTAATTGCTTCATGTGTTACGATATCAATCAGTGAAGTTCATTCAGCACGCATTCATTAAGAAATCCGTGTCAACGATGGTTCTTTGTTCTATCAGTTTTCATGATGGATGTGACAAGCGTGTCTTCAGTCGAATATCGCAGTGTGATACGATACCTCCTGATCCGCGGCTTCGCTAATGGTGACATTCTAAAGGAATTAAGCCTGGCATATGGAAGCAAAGCTCCATCGAGAACTACTGCTTATTTCTGGATAAGCGAATTTAAACGCGGAAGACAATCTGTGGAGCAAGATTTTTCAACTGTTGGTCGGCCGCAGGAGATTCCGGAAGAGAAATCGAGTCAGTGCGATGAAGTGATTACAGCACACAGAAGGATAACCATCCGTGAGTTGTCAAGAGAGTTGCGAATCAGTTATCACTCCTGTCATGACATCATCGAAAGACTTGGATATCGCAAACTGGCATCACGTTTCGTACCGAAGTTTCTGTCACCTGAAATGAAGGAGAACAGACTTCTGGCGGCACAGTCAAATTTGGATCTCCTCGAAATGCACGGAGATCAGTTTCTGAACTGCATCCTTACAGAGGATGAAACACCTTTAAGTTTGTATCTGCCTCAAAGTAAGCGAGAATCTGCAGAGTGGCGAAAATCAGGCGAGTCTGCCTTTGAAAATGCGATCCGGAACATCACATCGCCGGTCGTTGATGCTGACGGTCTTTTGGAACGCTTCGGGAATCCAACTGGTTGACTTTGCGGATAAAGGAGTAAGAATCAATAGCGAATATTATTCCAATCTGTTATCTGAAGCGAGGAAGAAAATAAGAAAGCCACGAAACATTCCCCTCTACTTGCTTCATGACAATGCTCCGATTCACACCTCGCAGGAGACAACCAATGCCTTAACGAGAAACGGATTTCAACTATTGAGCCATCCTCCTTATTCACCTGACTTGGCCCCAAGTGACTTCTATCTGTTTAGATTCCTCAAAAAGCATCTTCGTGGACACCATTTTGAATCGCCAGTTGAACTGCGGGATGCAGTTACTGAGTTTTTTGATTCTTTGACACCGGAATTTTTTCATAAAGCTTTTTGTGAATTGAGACTTCGTTGGCAAAAAGTGACGAATGCTAACGGCTCATACATTGAAAAGTAAACTGTTTTCTGGAACAAAACATTTGTTTTTCCGTTAATTATTAGTCAGGTTATTAGTGATAGCTTAACTGTCAAGTTAATCTAAATATATTAATTCTAAATCGCTAGAATTTATAGGAAAATCTTGAAATTCAGACAAAAATGTTTGAAAATTTTGAAAAAATAGAAAACTGACCGGAAAAATTTCGGCAACCATATTTCTCATGCCTTAAAGACCTAAATTTACATCTGAAGTAGTATTCGTTATCACAGGTTATCTGCAAGTAGGTTAGTCCGGGACATTTTGGATCACACCACGTAGATATCATTTGTGAATTAAGGGACATTTGAAATGATCTTCAGATCAGAAATGGAATGAAACATTCAACACAAGTGACAAACTTAATCATACGAAAGAGTCAGCGCTCCTTTTTAATTGGCTTAAATTTGATGATAGACCAATGAGAATACGCCGACGGCTTTCAGTGGATAATGAAATAGAATTTGCTGTCTTCGACGGAGATTGAGAACTGCAAGAGCTTTACGCTCCTGTTGTCTTTTTCAACTTAATACACGTCTTTGTTGCATCGTTTTTTATGTGATAGCGCATGTGAGCTCCGAAAATAGTCTTGTGAATGAAGAGCATAAAATAATGTCTAGTAGGAACGTTCGGCATAAATATCAACCATTGATAATTATTTATGTACATATTTCTTTGAATTACCCCGGGAATACACCTTGAATTATGATATTGTGAATGTTATGTTGATGTATCCTTTAGTGAATGATAGAAATTATGGCTAATAATTTTTGAATTGAGCCTCTAAGAGTACAGTAAGAGTCGATTTTTGAGTAATCGTATTAATTCATATTATACATTTGCTTGCGATAGGTAAGAAATATGTTTAGGAGGAGAAACGTGAAGACCGGGTGGCCTCGAATGTCGCTCGCTCATGTCCATCTCAAGTTCAAACCTGAGTTCGGTATGACTAGAGTTTATTAGATAGTTTTCTGATAGATGTCTTCTTAGATCTCTAAGTGCGCACTCCGAGCGAAAGAAAGTAAAAAAAGTGTATTCCTTAGTCATTCATTTGCCTATTACACATAATAGGAAGAATAGGCAATCTCAGCGCGAGATATCAACTAACGTACCCCGGCGTAACCAGCCTCCTCTGCTCGAAGAGAGAGGCTAGACTTTCCGAGGGCTATCATCATATGGTAATGTTTGCGTACTACCTTTTATGTCTCTCATCTCAAACGCTCAGTTAGACGCGATATCAGTAACGATGGTCTGACAGGAGAAGTGAGGGTACGTGTATTTTCGCTAGCCGTTATATACCCCAACTTAATACGCTCTACGTTGTAGGTCCAGCGGAATGCTTCGTGAAAAGAAGAAAGCAGTGGGGAGTTTGTTCTTTGGAGCATAAATATATTTAGATACACGAAATTATTCAGACTAGCTTGTTTAGGTAGTTTGTAAACGTACTTTTGAATAGTGTAGCCCTAGCCGTTACTGAATGCTGAATGTGTGCACTGTAATCCACAGTATAACGCCTACGTACATAGAGGGAGGGTGAGGGGCTGGTGGGGGGGGGGTGGGATGATGAAAAAATATTAGATTCCTAATGCTTCCAGCTTCGTCCATTTACATCCCGCCCTGTGGGAACGCTCATCTTTTGCATTGAATATCAACAGATTATCTGGTAGGTTAGCGATTTTGTGCTTAAATTTTTAAAAGTAATCATGTTCGTGTTTAAAAAATGTATCTCCGCATATGTGAAAATGGGTGTCATCAGTTATCCAAGATCTACATGTAATGTAAGATTGAAGACGACAGTATTGGCGATAAGACGTTGCTCTTAAATTAGTTATTGGTGGATTATTTGTTTAGACTAATGCGAGAGCTGAGTTGTTCGCACTGAACGGCGTAAATCGTGGTATATTTGTTAGACCAAACTAATTAGGTGCGTACTAGTCGTACTGTCTCGTATATTAGCCTTCATCATGAAAAATATATTGTTATAGATCAGTTCTGATCATTGATGAAAAAGGGATCTTTTTTAATTGAGCAAAGGCTTTAAATAAAAAAGTATTTATCTCCATAAGAATGAGCGCATGAGTAATATGCTATGATATTAGTATTCAAAAATATTTGTTCATTTGTGTTGTAAATTATTGAATTGTCAAGAGATGTTGTGATAAATTGCTATATAAGCGGATTTCTCTCTTTTCTTATCTAATTATCCATAGAGACTGATAGTCTGCATTATGTGCTATAGATAGATATAGCGCCATATGTGTGCGTGTGATAGTGATGGTGGTGAGGAAGAAAAGAATAGACTCCATCGGCGGTAGAGGCGGATTACTAAAGAAAATTATAGAGAAAGTGCCAAAGTAATAATGTGGCATTGTAGAGCGCGAATTGTCGCGGCGAACTTCGCCAGCAAAATATCCCGCGGAATATGAGCCTGAGAACTGTAGATGATATTGCTTGGCAGCTGTAAATCCGACCGTTGGTCGGAGAGATTCGTTCCCACAGGGCGCCATACAGGTTAACTTGAATTGAGAGTAAAATAGCCAAATATCCCTAAACCATTCGCAGAGATATTATCGTGTCTGCCACACATTTTTCTACTGTGCACTATAAGTAAGGGTATTGGCTTATCTTACAATTCCGCGATCTCCATTGCTAGCTCCTATGTGGCTTACTATACTTTAGGTTATTATGAATAAGGAGTTGGATCTTTAAATGACGTGCATACAAGAAGTAGGCCTGAAAATACTTGATTTAGGCTATTCGAAAAAAACCGATTCCCCTGACCCGCAAAATCTACATTTATAAGGTAATTTTCCATGAATCCTCTCAAAATTGTATAAACACTATTAAATTATCATTATTACCTTACGATGTATAATCCGATTTGTTACGATTTCCTGCTACTTTTGAGATCGATTGGTGCATGTATATTTAAGCAGTGATAAGTGGCACTGAAGTGTATATTTGAAGTGCTAGAATCGATCTCGTCGATTTCTCCTTAGAGTGCGAGATTTGCTAAGAAGTAGAAAAAAAATTCAAAAAAAAGATTGTAAACGGCTATTTTTTCATTTACTAAGAATACGAGCTACTTCAATTTATTTACAAATATTTGTTGATTGGACGCGAATTTTTCGACCTCCCAAAGTGTAGGTCCCTACCTCCACAGTAGGTGTTCGCAAAAATTGAGAGGCTATGGATCTGGTTACTTCGGGGGTCCATTTTTACCCGTCTAAAACGTTTAATTGTATGTATACATTTGGTTTATGAGATAATGGTGTCAACCTAATGTATAGTGTTATATATAAATGCGGATACATAATTATACTATTTTGTATTTAGTGAACCATTCATTCAAGTTCGATTTAGCATAGTTTATATTCTGTTCGTAAACTGGTGATATATTGTACATAGATAACTGCGACAGAGCTAATTGGCAATTAGCCCTATAGATTGCTTATAGCCGCGATGGGTAATCAAATGACTGCATTTTAGTTGATAGTGCAGTTGAAGTAGAGAATAAACAATATGCTTAATGACATCTTCTGAATTGTTCCGCGTGGCAATTGGGATGCATAATTAAGAAAATGTTGGATTGCACTGATGTTTGAGAAATAAGGGCCTAGGCTTGCAGATGATTCCTGATAGTTGGATGTTAACAGCTGCTCTAAAAGTCCGTTATGTCGTATTTGTTTTTACATCACGCAGTGTATAATTGATTCTCTATCCGATTATGTATACGCGCATAGTGTTTCACTAGTTCTATATCATAAGTCTGAAATTATAAGACTTATGAAGACTAGAGTTCTTGGTAGCCTATTAATAAAGTCGGCGAAAATCAGCGAGAAGTCAGCGAATTTTTTCCCTTACCATTCCTGTGGCAACCCTGAACGAATAACGCGAAATTATTGAAGGGTGTTGTTTCATGTTTTCGTAGAGTCAGGAAAATATACTGTGTACTCAACATTTCCAACCAAATACCATACCTGTAGACTCAAACATTATGGCTCATTAACATAAACATTTCTTAGTTTGTCAATAAGTCTTTTGTTTTGATGAATCAATGCCTTAAAGTAAAGATGAATTCTTTTTTTGTATTCATAACTTAACCGCGCGCGCGCCTCTGTAAACTAATCCGATTTAAATGAGAAACGCATTTACGATTTTACATGGCTTCCCGGGACGAACACACCAGATGCTTTTATTAAATATTTGGCAAATACTTGACAACATTTTACTAAACTTCTACTAAAAATTTATCAAATATTTATCTAACATAGCTGATGATTTGCCGATAAAATTTTTAGGCAAATAGCAAATTATTGTGGTAAAATTCTAATAAAATGTTCTCAAATTTCTTTCTTGATTTTATCTTACACAACTCTCTTACAGTGAATTCCCAACAAAAAACATTCTAAAACTGTATCAGAAAATGTCGTGAATTTGCTATAAAAACATTCCAAAAAATGTTATATGTTCAAATGACAATACATGAGAATTATATGAAAATGTTATCTTAAAACATTTTTAGAATGTTTTTTCTAGACATTGCCCCAATATTTTGCCACAACATATATCGAGAAGGATGAACTGTAGTTTTATCAATAAAATGTTAGCATCCTGCGAATCCACTTAATGAGTCAAGATGAAACTAAGTTTAACGCGAGGTGTAAATATATTGCATTATAATTATAACATGTATAATTTACACATCATAAAACTTGTGGGTTTGATCTTGACGCATAAAGTGGGTTCGCAGACCGCTCACATTCTATTGATAAAATTACAGTTAACCTACGCCGTTGCAAAACATTGATGAAGAAATTTACCGGTTGATATTAATTGAATATATTGTTGATCGAAGTCATCCTGAGCTAAGCTGCGAAATGCTCCAAGGACTAACAGCAGAAAAACTCAATGCTGCTAAAACCAAAACATTCGGATGCGAGTGGCAAAGAATCACATAATTTAAAGACTCACCTCATCAGCAGATGTCAGCCTACAGAACTGTCGTAATTGCTCCTCTACCATCAATTGTGCTGGTTTGGTCAGTTTCAATCAGTTCCCATTTATGATATCTCTTTGATAGACAATCCATGATATTGCGGTCTGAAATGCACAATAGAGTTTTTGATGCAAAATGTATTGAATGTGGTTTACGGACATTTCAAGAGGAAGGAATAGGCCATACAGAATATAACAATTGAAAAATAGTAAAGGATGATACAGGTTCTTGATCGAGTTTCTATTATAAGAATCAATCAGGTGATATTTTTAACAATCTTAGTATCTTTTATCATCCCAATAATTTACAACAGCACGAATTAATCCATAACACATTTTCCCACGGTGGACAACATATGCCGGTTAAGCAGAAAATCCGATTTGATATTTGATGTCAAAATAATTTCCCCATTAACTGAATTCAGTAACACTAACGCACCCTCAAATGTCTTGCACAAATCCGAATTTTTCAGTGAAGCATTTGACCTATCTAAAAAACCACAAAAATTCGTATTTAAAAAAAATATGGCCAACCCTGCATGTAGGCCTGACAAACGACAGTTTAGTTGTGCACGCAAGTACATTATCGACAGTATCAATCAGCGAATTAAAAGAAGATTCAATCTTTTTCCATACGACCAGCTGGTACAGTGATAATGGTGTGTCCCAAAGAAGCCCTGTGATCCTGATGTTTAGCACGACACTTCACTTCAACTTCAGTCATGTATCTTGGACAGTTTCAATGTCCACCCCACATTGGTGGACTACTTCTTAGTATCCCTTTCTCTCTCAAGAATAGATTTTCAGTAGATTCAATGACGCATGGGACGACTGCTGTGCACATTGCTAAGCGGGACCGTGTGCGCTGTCATGGTGAGGATTGTCCATAGAATATGGATTCTCTCTCTATACTCGATGCTGATGAATTTCAGAGAAGTTAACTTTCTTATGATTTGATACGATTTGATGAGGGACCACACTATCATCATCGTACCGACCAGCTCCCGAATGAAGCACCCACTGGAAGGCAGCCGCATACGCTGCGGATTCTATTCGAGAATCCGGAGAACGCTTGCAATTTTCTTTAAATGGAGGAAATTAATGTTTATTTACCACACCTATTTTTGGGAAATATGCCTCATCATCAAGGATCGAAGTCTCCATCTCCTATCATGATGAATCACCGATTAATTCTTTTAACTGAATGTACATTTCATTTGGTAATTGAAGGACATTATAATTTGAATGGTTGGCTTGGAATGTTTTTTCAAGTCATCTGTTTTTACACCTGATTTACAAGTACGATTTATTTGCTACTCACATGTCTGAATAGTGACGCACCATATGCACTCCGTCTGACACTCATATCAACGCTAATGATCTTAAACAAAGGATGGCAACATGCATATTATCTTCAATGAATAGAGAAAACTGCGCCGTCAGTCTTCCACTTCGACGAGCGGAATCACACCCACACACTACATGAGGAATCCGTGAACTGACTGATAGACGTGATAGAACATGAAGAAATGCTTGCAATGTTCGAAGTCGGGAGGCTCGCCATCTTGAAGACATGATAATCCCTTCTCAGAATAGGTCAGAAATATAAATTAGATAATTGCAGAGGTTGGGATGCATTAGACTAAAGTAATGCTTTAGAAATAATCATGAAAACTGATTACTCGTGCAACATGCTCGTGGGACACACACTCATGAAACATCGGGAAATTATAAGCAACTCTCTGAGCGCCTTATACAGACTTCTAAATATAGCACCCAATATAGGATTCTCGTCACGGGAATTCCTATCGTTTCCTGAGAACGATTAGAGCAAGTTCGAAGCGATTACTACAGTTCGATAGGATCTCTGAGTCGGTGAAATTTCACAACGACTTAAACTGTTTCTTCGATTTAAGGCTATATCATGACGTATCGAGTAGTTTTCACAAAGATTAATACACAAGATTCATACAAGCAATATGGAAGTAAAACATACAATTTCGAAACACCACAAGATCTGAGCTGCTACATTCGTGCTGAAATTTAATTTCAAGCTCATTTGACCAAGCATCGAATCACAGGTCTTCAATGAGAGATATTAGTGAATCAATGCCTTTTGGGACAATTTCTCATTGATTCTTGTCAATCAAAAGTTTAATGCTCCTGAACACACTGCGTTTTGGATGGCATATCAGATCTTATCTGAAAACATGTATTTAATTAATGTTTTGTTCTGACATTTAGGATAATTTTACTAATATTTCATAAATATTTAACAAAATTAAAAAGTTTTTTATAATTTTATTATTTTGCTTAGAAACTGGTAGGCCTCTAACAAAATTAGCAAACATAGTAGGAATTTATCAAAATTTCTATTTTTCACAAAATTAGCAAACAGCTAGCAAGTTTCTAGCAAAATTATTCGGTTTGCTCGTCCCGGGTTATTGCGAAAAGATCGTCCTTTCTGGGATTTTAGGTGATATGTATACCTCGTTACAGATGGAACCCCTACCGAAAAGAAAGCGTACATCTCAAATTGAAAAGACGTTCGCAGTGATTCAAAATTTCCTCATGAGATTGTGTTATACGACTACTAATACCTATTCTGAGACACTTTTCGTTAATAACACACAATTATACAAATATACCAATGAAGAGAAAGCAAATATAAGACAGGGAACCGTGTTATCACTCAAAGATGGAAATAAGGAGGTCTCAGCAGTGGTCTTAGCAAGAGGCACATTCGAGAAGATGGAAAGTCTGACTCCCTATTTGGAAGAACTATCTCAAGAACGTTGCGCAACTGCGGAGGTCATAAATACAGTTGCTGCTAAAATGGAAGAAAAACTTCTGACATCGATGACATCCACTCAGACAGTGGTGGTACTGCTTCACCATGTGATGAAACTGCAGAATCCAGGTCAGTTCAAAAGGAGAAATCGAAACTATACGCCTTAAAGGATGAAATCTCATGTAAGTCTCCCGACCGACAAGAGGAAGTCTTTTAATATTCAATCGCACAAAGAAGAGAACTCTTCGGTATCGACATCACACCTTATTCTTGCGGAAATGCGTGTGCAAACAACTACCTTGAAGTCCTTAGTTGACGAGTTCCGAAATCTCAATCGATCTCTCAGATACTTGCGAGAATGCGACGTAGATATACCGAAAACAGATAAGACCTTCAATGGCCTTGACGGACCATTTTGTTTGTCATCTAGTATATCTGTCTCTAACCCAAATGTATTGCTTGTAACTTTCTTCGTAAACGATATCCTATCAGGGAATTAGCCACACGCATACTGTGTCCAAAGGGCAAAACGACAAGAAAGCCATTCGATATGGAGGAAATAACAGCTTTGCGTTCGGCTCTGGACATGTGGTATGGCAGTGAATTTTCCTGGAAAAATGTGGTATCTTCGGTGAATCAATTCCTTAGAGAAGTGAAATGTTAGATGGCCTTAATGAACTGATTTTGTTGTGCTGTACTGTACATGAAAATATACAACCATGTCTTAGTAGAATCCAGATCTTTGTAACATGGTAGAGATATATTAGTGCTTATGAAATTGTTATGTACCATTTCTGGTAAACTAGTATGTATTCGTTCAAAACAAACCTGTAATTATATGTAATTAACCTTTAAATTCTGTGATTAACAGTGTTTGCATTTATTCATATTGGACAAAGATTGAATTCGAAACACGATAAACTCTATGTACTTCGTTCAATGTTCTACTGTGGCAAAGCAATTCGAGTAAGGAATGTTTTTCTTACAGTGGTGAGCCCTTAAAGCAGGTTCATACCATTTCTTTATCATATTAATAAAAATCCATTTAGAATTTTGATAAAATCTCTCAATTATATAATTTGAGTTTATCGTGTTTTGTCTTAAACTCTTCAAAATTGTATTTCAATTTTGTAGCCTTTATCACATCAGATGTTTTCACAAATTTTATAGCGTATATGTACGCGTAGTACATCATGTATGTATATTAATGAGTGCTTTTTTACATAGTTTATAATCTCCCTGTTTTAAGTTGATTGATTTCATATGGCGATGTTTTTCTCTATATAACTGTTTTATTAAACAGCTGTTTGTTATTCTACAAGTGCAACGATTTTGAGTAATGCTATTCATCGATCCTAACGATGCTATAAATTGAAAATCGCTTCAACAATTCGTTGTTTTCTTTCGATTATTTTCCATGTATGAGCGACTACTGTGACTTGTCATATAAGGGAGAGGTGTCAACGTGTATTCCATCAACTTGGTTACCGTCGAACCCATTAAATGTGTGAATTTGGTATTACTTACGCAATAATGCCACTAATCTTGAAATTGCGTGTATTCGCCGATAATTCAGCTATTATATGTTATACTTTCAGGATGGCCTATTCGAAAGAATTCATTCAACATATCCAGGACTCGGTTGAGCTGATTGATGATGAACACTCCATGTAAGTTGCAGTGTGTATTGAGTGTATAACACTTAAAATATTTATGTATTGTGTCTATTTTTCATATTATCATTATTCTCATATTAATGGGGCATTGTAAGGGTTTATGTCCTTAGTATCAGTATTGTACGGTATCTGTTCTTCGCTGATAGACGGAAGGTTTGAAGACTGAAAGTTATATCAGATTCAAGATGCAAATGCTCTGAGATTCTGGAATCCCAGGAAGTTAATTTTTTTACATTCAATAGCGTATTAATATAACGATGAATATTTTTTAACGATATCAATAATATGTATTAAGGGTATTGTCTGTCTAATATAACGATGAATATTTTTTAACGATATCAATAATATGTATTAACCCTATCTTACCCGGGCTATTTTGAGCGTCGAAAACCCGGGGGGGGGCTAAAACAGCCCCCCCTTAAGAAATCAATGTTCCAATGATCACATCATTCTGAAAGTTACATATCTACACAATTAGGACATGAAAAGTTCAATGGTGGCAATCACTTTTGTTGAATTGATAGTCTTCGTTAAAAATAGCAATTCAAAATTTGAATTTAGATAATAGGAATCAATGTCAACAAATCAATGTTCCAATGATCACATCATTCTGAAAGTAACCTATCTGCACAATTAGGACATGAGAAATTCAATGGTGGCATTCATTTTTGTTGAATTGACAGTCTTCCTTCTAAAAATAGCAATTCAAAATTTGAATTTAAATAATAGGAATCAATATCAACAAATCAATGTTCCAATGATCAAATCATTTTGAAAGTTATCTATAAACATAACTGATTTAGACGTGAAAAATTCAATGTTGGATTTTATTTTGGTTGAGTTGTTAGTTTTCATTCTAAAAATAGCAATTCAAAATTTGGATTTTGCTGATTTTATGAAAGGTTCAATATCAACATAAATATTTTTTTCACCTACATTGAAGAATTATCTAGCTGATACATTTCATGAGATAATATATTCTGATAGAGATGCAGAAGTTAGAAAAACGGGAATTTTTGAAAAAGTACTTTTCACAATGACCTTCAAATTTGACCTTCAAGTGGGCCAATTGTAATCAAATTTGCACTGATGATGTGTCATACGACTAAACTGATTGTCAAAAAAATTCAGACGCCTAGCTGACATACTTCATGAGATATTATATTTTGATAGAGATGCAGAAAATTGATAAACGGGAAAATTCAATTTTTGAAAAAGTACTTTTCACAATGACCCTCAAATTTGACCTTCAAGTGGGCCAATTGTAATCAAATTTGCACTGATGATGTGTCATACGACTAAACTAATTGTCAAAAAAATTCAGACTCCTAGCTGTTATATTTCACGAGAGACAGTGTATTGTATTCTAATTGATAGAGATACAGAAGTTAGAAAAACGGGAAAATTCATTTTTTGAAAAAGTACTTTTCACAATGACCCTCAGATTTGACCTTCAAGTGGGCCAATTGCAATCAAATTTGTACTGATGATGTGTCATACATTCAAACTAAAAGTCATAAAAATTCAGACTCCTAGCTAATATGGTTTATGAGATATTTTAGAAAATGTACAAGGGGGGCTGTTTTAGCCCCCCCCCCGGGTAAGATAGGGTTAAGGGTATTGTCTGTCTTTGAATATCAGATTATCAACCATTGGTAAATTTTTTGTTGAACAACATATTTTGTCATGTGAGTCACGTGACTCATTTTATTTGTGTTGGAACTTGTAAGAATATTTTTACCCTTTTTATTTCAGATTCAGTGATTCCGATGGAACATCAACATCTTTGAGGTCTAACAATAATGTAAACGAAAGTGATGAAGGAAATGACATCTGTATTGACGGAAATATGGAAAGTTATGTTGACCTTGGACAAGACAATGATAACGATATCGAAGGAGAATTCTACTGTGATGTCTTGGAATGGAATGATGAGGAACATGAAGTTTGGGACATGGAACACTCTGATTCTGGAAGTGAGGCTTCCCCTAAGGGTGACAAGGTGCTAGTTGTTTATATTGCTCTCATGTTAATGGTGATCGTCAAAAAGATATCTGTAGCTGCCTTCAATTCTGTATTTTCTATTCTTGAGGTGATCAAACAAACGGATTCATTTAATAAGTAGCGCGTGCTTCTACGAGTATGTATATACTCGTATTTATGTAGGCATACTATAATGAAAAATGTTCAAATTTATTACATCAGCATTATTCTCTATCATTCTATAAATTCTCGATGTTCAATCTGTAAATGCCTTTGAAGTAAGAAGCAACTATCTGATCGGTCAGGAACTGTAGTAGGCAAAGTAGGAGGGGAAACAACATGACTAAAAGTGAAGACATCAGCTTTGCTGCGGAATGATGATGTTATGATAGTCTTATTCTTTCAGAGTATTAGTTTTAGGTTTTCGAAAGTAAAACACAATTTACATATATTGTTAACTTACCCAAAAAATGTTGCTGTCGGAAATCTATCTACTTTAATTTGACTGAAGTTATCGGAATCAAAGAAGTCCTTATCGAGATAGGAGGGGTGGTGACTGCACAAGACTGTTCACATTTAACGAGCAATAAAAACTACGAATCTGATGAATACCCTCAGCATCAAAAATTTTATCCACCACGACCGTGACATAGTAATGATCCTGGATTAACTTCAAATGCTGATGCGTTCAGATCAAATCTGTTTTCTATATCTTGTGACTTAAACTTGAAAGAAAAGATTAATCTGATCGTACTAAACGATATTGGTGTTGATCTTAATAAATAGGATACTCAGTTGTCGATTTTATAACGTTATGTCGATGAATCTTTTCAATGCGCACCTATACACATGTACAATGTAAGTGCGTAGATGTATACTAACATGCAGTGAGTGACAAGTTCAAGAAAAATACGAACGGGGTTCAGTTCACATTCATCTCCAAATTTTTGAACGCCGTTCAGTTCAAGTTCAAAATTTCTTAAATAAACGCCGTTCAGTTCACGTTCATGATTTAGTTCATCCCGTTCACTTGCCGTTCATTTCATATTTGGTCTAAAATGACAGACAAAATTTCTGAAATCAATAGATAATGTTGCGAACATGCAAGTGATCATTATGTCGTATCAAGCAGAAAATTGAAGTCACCAATATTGTATAGGAAACCTGAAAAGTAGGCCAATTCAGCTTCTCTTGAATGTGGTACATATACGAGTATCTTGATGTAGGCATGATGCTTGAAAATGCTTGGTTGTTTGTAGGTTTATAGGCTAATACCGGTGTGCATGTATAACCATGACTGTCACGTTGCTTAGAGATTACAAGGGCAGTGAGCCTATATACTTATCTGTTATGATGTATAAAATTGTTATGATATAGCTTTATTTCCTACTCTTGTATGCTTTTCAGGTTATGGACATGGTTCATGAACGGCTCACGTGGAGATCTATGAAACGGGTGGTACAGCGTGCACTTCATGAAGATGGACCCGGCTTTGAGTTGCTGATTGAACCTGATTGGGAAATGGCTGTATTCGATCTGCACTCCCAATTAAAGTGTGTGCTGGATGTTCATTTCGACAGCCTTCTGACCTACCGCGAAATACTGAAATTGGAAAATGGTGACGTGTTGTGCTCATCCGATGACTTAGATCTACGAGATCGATTGTTTTGCATTTGCACTTATCGACCGACGGAGGGCAACCTTTCCGGTTCAAAAAGATGTCCTTGTGGCCTCTCCATGCTACCATTCTAGATCTTCCTCTGTACATCAGATCGAAAAAAGAAAATATCTTACTGTTTGGATTGTGGTTGAGTAGCACTAAACCTGATTGGAATCGTTTCGTGACTGAAAATTTGAAACATTCATTACTTTCACAAGTAACAACTTTTAATGTGCAAAATTCAATGGTGATTTTAACCCTTTACTGCATGAATTTCGAAAAACTGAAGCAAACGAACTCAATATTTTTCTATAAGTTCGTTTTGGTGTGTAATGAACATAATATGTAAGGAACCCAATCTACTTACTCAAAGAAAAACAACTAATTGAGGAAATATTTATTTGTTGTATATGTACAACATCATGCAATAAAGACTGCAAAATGACAGTGGTTGAATAAAATGTCATCTAGAAAGTTCGCTGACTCTTTGTTCACACATATAAAAGTTCACTAGCGGGTAAAATGCATCGAAGTCATATACCAAAAAATATAATTTTTACATGGTGTGAGATTCGTAAAAACAGTTACGCTTTGGTTGCATACAGAAGTTGCTGCATGCAGCCAGTAAATTTGATGAGTGTGTACAGCGGTTTTGCGTACTTGTTTTTGAAGAATGAACATCTCTGTTGTTTTTGCATAAAAATCGGCAGATGCTGATCAGACGGAAAATTCTCTTTTTCATCTCTGTCTAGTGATGCTGGGCGGCCTTTCTTACGACGTTGACCGGATGATAAAAGACTATTTGCAATGGAACTTTGGAATTTCAGTAAAGACATAACGTCTTTTTCGGGGATGGACATAGAAGTGCAACGTCGTCTGTACAGTAACCAACCGTTAATGATAGCCATTGATACAATAAAAAAATAAGTGATGATACCACTTGCGAGATTTCATTCTAACTCTGTATAGCGACGTCAACATGTCTGAGAGGTCGACTCCGCCCATATTTGTGTTGTATGCATGAATCATTTTTGGGCATTGCACCGAAATGGTTTCCTTGTCTTTCCTGCTCAATCTCTGCACAGGTGCTGACAGCTCACTACCAATATAATTCGACGCGAGATTGACTGCTGAACGTCATCACTCAGATGCTCGTCGTCACTTCCATCTCCAATCGGGATAAGTAACTCGGCATCATTTGCGTGCATCCTTGCTATCGCCAAGGATTTGGATATTCGAGCGAGGCGGGTAGACATCTGAAATAAAAGGGTTTATTGCAAGCAAGAATTGACATACAAAGGCCTACTAGCTATTGAACTTGATTAATAATGAGCAAATCCTTATAGAACGCTCGATATTACTTCTATCCGTTATTTCATGGTGTTGTACATATACAACAAAGGACACCTCAGAAACCGAATATGTAGCTGTTGGTGAAACGCTATGATTTTTATCATGCATTTAGTTAGTGATCGATTCTATCAGGATAAAAATCTGTGAAGCTGTATACCTTTGACTTCAAATAAAACATCAGTCAATTACTCGGACAACTCACCTTGACTCCAGACGGGTGCAGCAAGTCACTTTCAGCCTCTTCTTGGCGTTAGATGAAAGCAGAATGCATCGATTAGCGTGTGGAAGTGTCACCGCAGGTCTATCAACTAATCAAATCGCAATCACAAAATAGAGCAATCCTATTGGTTGATCAATGAAAGTGTTGAAATTCGTTGTTGTACTCGTACAACGTCATGCAGTAAAGGGTTAAGGTCATCATTCACACGGCAGTTTTCGATCTGCCAGCCCTCGCAAGTGTATTAAGTCATCATCAGTACAACGGACGTTTCGGATGCATATTTTGTTGTGCACCAGGTACGGTTACCAAGATAGGAAGGGGTTATAGCAGGAAGTATGGTGGAGTTATTGATTTAAGATCAGATTCATCATATTCTGAATGCAGTCAAATTGCTCAACTAACGGGAGAGCCAGTGTCTGGTGTTAAAGGACTTTCATGCTTACAGCCATTTCTAAAGATACCTTCCCACATCTTATTAGATCCGTTACATTTACTATTCGAGAATTGTTCGAAACTTCTTTTTGCTAAGTTGGTTGATTCGTCATCCTTTTCGATGTGCTTTTTTTCTGGGAAGGCATGTATCATACTATGATAAATTAGCTGATCGAATTCTCATACCTTAATCCCTGCAGCGACCAAGATCTTTAAATGAACTTAGTTTTTGGAAAGCACGTGACTTTCTATGTTACCTGTTTTATTATAGTATTCCTACAATGTCTCTATTTCATAAATCATGTAAGGAGTATGCATTTCATTTTCTAGCTTTTGTGATAGCTTCTAGATATTGTTACTCACCAGAGCCGAGGTCTCGACATGTTCGTATCCGTGATATTTTCGATTATTTTCACTCCAGGTTAAGGACATTGCACGATGTGAACATATGTACTATGAATATGCATTTGCTTCTTCACTTAGCCGACCAGTGTGGAAAAAATTTGGTGCTTTACCTTTTGGATCCATGTTCTCATTTGAACACCAATTTTGGAATTTCAAACTTTTCATTCATGGTAACACAGCAATTTTGAAACAAATTTGTGAGAAAGTGATGCTGATTAAGCGTGGCAGCACATTTTTGAGACGGGCCAATTATGATAAAAAGCATGACTTATTGCGCATTACTTCTCTTCAAGATAACATTCGAAATGAACCAGTCTTCGTGGACCGAGGTCATGTTATTTACAGAAACAAGCATTTCTACTCAGAAGCGTACCGAAGGAAATGTAGAGGTCTTAGTACTGTTTACGAAATACAGTCAGCTGAAGGACATAAGTTCGCAAAAGTTTTAAAGTTTGAGAGGCGTTCTGATGGAGAAATTACTGCTGATGTTGAATATTTGACACGACTATATGTCCCAATGTTCAGTTTTAATAATCTGGAGTTGCCCTTTGTATCGGAACATGTTGTCGAAATGGTAAACCAGCAGACTTTGTATTTCTTGGCATTTTACTACAATATGTGTGACAGTATTTCTTTTGCTTGTATATTGGATCCTTGTGTAGTTGTTAAGGATTTCGATTCGAGCATTGATAGCTCAATTTTATTGATAATGCCTTGCTCTTCTGTTTTTGACTATAATTAGTTTCCTCATAACTTACGGACATGAAAGTTGGAAACTGATTTTAAGATTTTGGATGGGTGTTGTTACGTTTTATCATCATAGAAATCTGACACTATAATATTAATGTACTAGAACGGACATCTGCATCAAAATAAATAATGCCGTGGTCACGCATCTCTGTTGATATTCTGTAGCTATACATATTAAACGGTTGCTTCTATTTGATGAATAGCGGAGTGTCACAATTCAGTGTTCGGTCCCACGACACGAATAAATCAGTCGTCATTTGAAGAAAACATGGAAAACAGTGATCCTAGTGATTTTGAAGTACTTAGTAGGCTACCTAACCGAGCCTTACCAAGTAAAATCAGATGTATGCCATTCTAGTCTCATTATCTAAAACTAACGTTAAGATCCGATTTCTATGGTAATCAATATCATACATTGGATTTTTGTTCACTTATTATGTTCCAGTAAAAATGTTTCTGTGTCCTTGATCCTCAGCCATTTTATGTGAAATTTTGTGCAGTTTTATGAATTCTAAAATCTTTTTTCAACAAAAAATCTTGTGAATTAATTATAAATAGAAATCGGATGAAGATTGTTTTGTTTTGGCATTGCAATAAATATAACATATCTTTATCGAAATTGCAATAGACATACCAAAAAATATAAAACAATTGCAAGTAATAGAAAGTGATAGGAAATAATTGAAATTAACATAAAAAATAAAATTGTAAGAAATTGCAATTCATCGGTATATTCCTCGTAATTTATTGCGCAAATTTATTGCAACTTTCCCGCAATTTTGTCAACCAGTGTTGTTTGCATCTTTGGCGCTAACGAGGTCATTTTCACGCTTTCAATATCTGTGGTGTCTAGAGACGTCTGCTATACACATTCAAATCAAAATGTTGGTTGTCCCATATAAACTGTAAAAAAAGTTTCTATTCGGTTTTGAATTCATGATGACTGAGTCGAAGTTTGCGAAAGTGTTTTTGAAGAGCAAGGTTTCTAACTCTTTTATCAGAATGACAGTCCGAACGGCCGGTTTGCCGAAAAGTACATAGTTGTCCCAAAGACCACCATCCAAAGGTGGAAAACTAATTTTTCTCCCTTCCTGGAAAAGTTGGAACGATCGGGAAGGAAAGACAAACTATCGAACAGCTCGGATGGTCATTCGTTTGGTAAGAAACGATCCCGCTTTGTCTTCGGCCAGTTGAGGTGTTCACATGAGAAGCCGACGGTTTCTGCCATAACAGTGAGACGTCGCCTGAAAAGTGAGCACTTCATAAGCCATAAGAGACCGTTAGGGATCGAATTGACTACCAACCACAAGAGTTAGAAGCTAAAGGGGGCGAAGCATTGCCACTGGCCTTCTCAATGGAATCAAGTTGTTGGGATTGATGAAGCGTCTGCATGTCTCCGAGGTCACAATGGCCGTTTGAGAGTTAGGATGAAGTCAGGTGATGCAATTCATGATCATTTGACATTGCCTGAATCAAGGAGGTAAAAGATTACATATTTGCGGTGCGATATGGATGAATGGTCGAATTGAACTCCATTTCCAAAGGGACAACATGATTTCGATGGATTTGTAAAGGTCTTGCAAAAAAGGCAAATTTGCTGAAATGAGGGTTGAGTCTATTAATTCTTCCGGAGATGGTCTCTCTCGACTTTTAGATTAAATTGTTTAAGTCAAGAGAGGGAGAGTTTAGATCAAGATGTGATCAATCGCCTGATCGAAAGCAAATGACTTTCCGTATTCGATTAAGTGATTGGACTTTCTGGTGAGGTTGCGAAATATATGTAAACACCAGTGAACTTACCACTTGCCCTGCGCGTATTAAAAGACAAATGGCTCTACAGGCCATCTGAACAATAATACTTATTTCAACCTTTATTTCATTTATCTGCCAAATGTGTACTGACAGAACTTCATTAAAGTGAGACAAATTTAGGTAGTCCACTTTTTATGATCATCACTGTATGTAGTCAATTTATTCATAAACATGTTTACATAAAACTCACCCCGACACGTTGAGCCAGAAGAAATCATCAGCGGAGTTTACTTCAATTATTGCTTAGCCTTCTGATACTAGTTTTCGAAGCAATTGCAAATATCCAATGCCTTTATATATTAGCCTCCGACAGTCTATGACTTTTTTGCTAACACACAGTAATTCTAATTGCTCATAGTCCTCACAAAGTATATGGGTATTGAATTATCACTTAGAATTGACAATATCAAAAATCACTGTCCGCCGCAAGGGGTCCCGGTTAGACCCCAGTCATAATTATTGATAACATAAATGAAACAAAATGCTTTCAAGTGGTGTTGAATATTGAGGCATCAACTTTGCTTCATTTACTCTATTTGTAGGATCATTAATTAACCAGTCATAATTAAACAGAAAAGCTAAGTACGACAAACAAAAATGTTTTTATGATATTCAAAAACATTCTATTTTTATCATCAAAGTTATAGCTGAAATATCATTAAAAAACATTGAATTGATATATTTAACTAATATGTATAAAAATTCTAGGAAGGTTTATGGAAATGATACGTAAAAACTGTTTTTACAAAAAACTTTCCGAGAATGTATATTACATTCATGAATGTTTTGTAGCCCACACCCATTTTTCCAATTCCTGACACAATAATTGTGAATTCAATAGTATTTCAGGGACAAATGCAGTCTTCATTTTTGACTTGAGATAATTGATGGATGTCATGGAATATTCACTGATTTTTCATTCTTCTGTCTCAGATCAAGAGTAAGATCCTCAAGTCATTCATTATTTTCTCAAGTCATCATTAACATACTTTACAATTAGCATTATCTTCAAGGTGATCACGTTTTCAGGAGTTTGTCCAATTTCCTTGTTTTTCCAAGAGAAAAATAAGGAATACTTTTGATTTTACGTACTACACCACCGCACAACTTGAAGCCCAACGGCCGAGAATTCTGTGCAGCTTGTACATCACTTCATGCATTATTTTATTGATCGGAAAATTGAAAAGGAGTAACCAAGAAATTGGCAATTTTTCTCTTAGAAAAGCAAAAATGTTAAAGATTGAAAAATGCACTGATCATTGTAACAAAAATAACCTAATCATGGATCAAGCAATTAATAAGCCAATTCGCTATTTGTATTCGTATTCGGCAATTATTTTATTCGCATTTAATTGTGATTTCATTTCATTTTTCTTTATTGTGCCGTCAAATTAAAATGCTAGCTAGATTAAATCTTGAGTTCTGTTGAATAAATATTGCAATCAAAAGACCTGGAGATGACATGAAGTATCCAAATGAATCGCATGTTTCAAAATTAAGAGCTACTCGTGATTAATGTATAAACAGTTACAAGAGTCAATATATGTTGTTAAATATTTCTTACCTTGGCTTCTGTAACAGGGATTGTTCCGCCCATTCGTATATGAAAGATGCAATGCGCTGGCAATACGATTGCTTTGCTTTTTATATCGAATTTCTGCAATAAGTCGCAATAACTCCAAATACTCGGGTCGTCTCGATCAAGTCGTGCGACTGTACCGAGCGTAGGATGTTGTCGTATTATAGCGTATACGTTGTATTTTCACAATCTTTACCAAGCTTCTGTGGGAAACACAAAATATGCTACGAGCGATCATAGTTAATTTGGTGTTGCCGATGTTTCGGACCTAGTCCTTTGTCAAGGCAATTCGGACGCTGTATTGTATGAGATACTCAATTGGCGTGCAGTCTCAGAGAAATCCCCACGTCGCACGAAAACAGAAGCGATCCACTGTCTGTCAATTATCACGTGCGTGACATCTTTAAGTGAAAAGTTGATATCATTCAGACAGTCATCACATTTGTAGTTGCGTTTATTGCGTTGAACTTAGTTTATAGCTCTTGATTTGACAAAGTTTTGACTGCTTTGTGAGAAATGATCGCATAGCCTAAACTCGAAATGAGATATTTTATACTTGAACTGAGGAAATTGATAAGTTAAGCTACGTTCACACATGAGAGCTGAGACTCACACTGCAAACTGTAGGGCACTAACTTATGCACGAAGCCGAAATTTCGTGCCAGTTAGCGCCTATCTAGTGCCTTTCTAGTGCCTCGAGGCACCAAAAGGCACCAAACCAAATGTTTGTTTATCCAATGAAATCGAAGGAAAAATCAGTGGGCACGCACTCGGCAATATGAACGTCGTGCCTACTCGTGCCTTGTGTTGGTTAGAATTGATGCCTAAATTTCGTGTCTAATTCGAGGGAAATTTTGTGCCCTAGAGTTTACAGTGGCAGCCAATCATCCAATCAAACGGCAAGATTATAGTTTCCGTCGTCGATTTCAAACGTCAATCAAAACTATGCTGCGACTAACTCGACGTAGTCTGAACAGTCCTGAGACATGCTTGAGACCCACTAACTTCATCCGTTGTCGTTTGTGCGGGGCGGCCAGGGGTGGGCGGCTGACCACGTTTGCTGAGAGATAGTGTGAGCGGTCTGAGGCAAGCTTATCTCAAGCGTCTGAGAGAAGCCTGTGAGACAAACTCCACGATCCTTGTCTCAAGTATGAACAACCCTGAGACCTTCAACTGAGACAACGACCATTGTCTGAGCAAAAGTTTTATACATGTGCTTCAACTTTTCTGAGAATTCCTTGTTGTCATCCAACTGGATTGTGTATTCGGCGCTCATTCATTTCATATACATGTATACACGGAACAGTATTTTGTGTTCATGTGCTTGTCTTGGTTGCACAAGTCAATTCAGCTCAGTCTGAGTTAGTGATTCATTTGATCATATTTACGAAAATCATGATCCTTCTAAATATTTCTGTTTTGCTTCTTCTAAAAATCTGAATTTACGATGAATCAGACAGAAACATGAAGAGCAATGTACAAACTACTTTGACTTGATTGATGAAATTAGTTATATAGCATGGTCAGCTTCATCATGGTGCTCATGTTTTTTTACTGCCAAAATCGGGACCCAAAATTATCACTAGTAGAGAAAACATGAAAAACAACTGACTTGCACATAGCCTACATGTACATGTTCGTAAAGATAAGCAGTATATCAACTTAATGTCAATGCGTTGAATCGCGATCCGCATAAAATTACTATGGTAACAAGCACGAATCTTTTCCTTAGGATCTGGTCGGTTTAGTTCATTCCCACGGTGCATGCCGAATGAGACCATGTGTTGTCAATTGAGTTTTTCAAGAATGAAAGAGTCAAGAATGGTTTTGCGCTTGATAAATTTCATAAACGTTTGTGAAGATTTTTTTGCTACGTGTTCTATAGTTTACGAGCATAGACAAGCATTTCAGAAGTCTTGGTTGTTTGATTTTATTTTCAATGCATGATAACAGGTCCATGCCCAGTAGGCTCGAGCATTCCATGTTGAGGAAAAGGACCAATATATAGGCCTGTGATTTAAGTTCATAGGAAATCAATTAATTGAAAATTTTCAAAATTATTCATTTTGCATAAATAACAATGTATTAAATAACTTGCTCATACAAGTTTACACGATTGATCGATTAAAGCATCCGATAAATCGACTTTTTTGAACTCTTAATCGTTACCAGCCCTGCTGATAACAGCTACGCGTTCCCATTCTTTTTCGTTTACGAAGAAGGATAATAGTCGCAGCGGCTTGCTCACTAGGTGACATGCCACGCTCAATCATGCGAAATTACACATGACCCCAAACATCCGTGGCTTTGCGGGACATTGCTGCAATATCTGTTATATAAATTAGTATAGTTGGCAGTCCTGTTATACAGACTTTGCGTCTCATGTGTCTGCATGTATCAGAGGCTAAACAATGTGATAGGATCTCAATTTCATGCTCAGGGAAGACAGAACATAGAACAAATAAAATCAAAAGAAAGCCTTTTTATCTACACGTGTCGGTAATTGAGCCCACTCGGTGATTTTTCATCTTTTTACTCGTACACCAGTTTTGCAATAATCGACATAAACTTCTCACGCATGTCAACTACACCAGAAATACACTGTAAATCGCTCAATACCAATCACATACGAAGGATTCATACCAAAATATTTTTTGGCATATTTCTGTATCCATCTGTATGCTTTTCGTATGTTATTTCAGATGTGGTATGCTTTACATACTAAAGCCACACCAGCACAATGCTGAAGGAAAGCATCAATGATGTCCAAAATATGTTGATTTAAGGCCTTTTGTCAATAAAGATTACACTTATGTTATATGGTACTTACTACTATTTTGTAAATAGTAAGATGATGACATTTAATAGTCAAACTTACAATACTGAATTCGATTTTAATACACGTAAGTCTGAGGCATCTCATAAATAATCAAGAAGTATTCAACCATCAACAACTATGCATTATGAAATTTTAGAATTGAGCATGTTACCAATCCGAAATAAAAAGCACATTACAATTCATGAACGCAAAAGTAGTTATGTTGAGATATATAAGTCAACACAGTTGTGAAATATAAAATATTAAATATAAAAAATATATCGGTTGAATGAATTGATGCAAAGCAACTTCCCTGTGGGAACGAATCTTGCGAAAAACTGGCGGATGTCAGCTGCAGAATATCATCCTACAGTTCAGTCATATTTGCCGCATATTCGCCGGCGACAATTCGCGCTCTATATGCCACCTTTTACTTTTGACTTTCTCTCTATTTTCTTTAATCCGCCTCTACAGCCGAGGCTCTATTTTCTCCCTCACCTCCTCACTATCCACCACATATGGCTAATCTATCTAAGAAATAAGTGCAGACTATCATTCTTTGATAATGATAAGAATATAGAGAACCCGCTTATATCAATTTTCATAACATCTCTTGACATTCAATAATTTACAACAATGACAAATATTTGAATAATATCATATATTATTTACTGCGACATTAATGGAAGATAAATACTTTTTTAGTTTAAGCCTTTGCAATTATAAAAGATCCCATTTTATCAGATCAGACTGAGCATATAATATATTTTCATGTGAAGGTAATATACGAACATTACTACTTACCACTAATTAGTTGCTACAATATCCACGATTTCGCCGGTTGGCGAAAAATCAGCTCGCATTGGTAAACAAATATCTACCAACTAATTACAACAACTTTTTCATCACCTGTCGCATTTCACATGTAATATTTTCACATGTGGAGATAGTTTTTACACGAAAATGAACCTTTAAAAAAATTATCCACAAAATCGCTACCTCGCCAGATAATCTGTTGATATTAGCAAGATGCATTCCCACAGGGTTGGTTCGTTAAGTAGAGCTAACCAAGTGTCCTTCCTGTTAATGTTTCTAGGCAAGTAGCAACGACCACATACAGCATAAAGTTCACAATAAATCTAATCTAGTTAAATATCACATTATCAAAAAGAAATATTCACGACTGATATTACTAAAAAAAGTTTTTTGTCAGTAGTATGTAATATATACATGTTTTTTGCTATGTGACTTTAAGCACTTCATACGAAACACATACGAAAGAGGACCAAATTGCATCGGGTCTCGTATATAAAACATACCAATAACTCGTATTTCATCGTTAAAACAGCAAATCAGAGGCAGAATAGCTCGTATCGCTACATACCAATCACATACGAAAGTAAGTGATGCTTGGTATAAAAACATACTAGATCTCTGTAAACATGCGAGAATCTCGTATCAAATATTAGTTTCAAGTTGCATGTTTGTATGTATTTTTCGTATCCAGCGATTTACAGTGTAGATCATGTGAATATAAATTCATAGTATTTAATCAAAGAATCAAGACTGGATACAGCTCTTCTTACAGCTACATGTAGAGCTGTAAGTCTGTTAGGTGGGCCTTTGTGTCAACTTGTTTCATAAGGCATTTGACTAAGCTGCATCTTCAGCTTATGCGGTAGCTTACCGTAATGAAGTTTTGATAGGCATCACATGGACGCCATTTTGAAACTTTTGAATATTTTCAGAACGGGCCCCACAAATGTTAAATTAATACCGGTAATGTATGTCACACTCATGGTGAGAGTCTAAGGAAACATGCACTAGATCTGTGGTTGACTAGATCGTATTTGAAAGGTTAATGAGTTTTTGCTGTAGAGCCAAAATAACTAACATCACGACAGAAAAGAACACATCGAGCCACAACTCCTGCGCATCTTTGCGGAAAACGCAGTAGAGACAAACTTAAGCTCTACAGTAAATCACTCACCACCACACCAAGTTTCATCAAAATCCATGCAATAGTCTGGCAAAGGAAAAATCTGCGTCTATGTTTCTATCACCAAAACATCCATCTTATAATGACTTCATTCCGAAAACGCAGACAATAGCAAAAAGCTCTTTTGGATCGAATTACGTCTTCTGAAACAGTAGGCTGAAGCAGACATGCAGGATTATGATATGCATAGACCTACCTTTCATCTAGAGAGTTGGAATTCTATGCGTTTTCATGAGAGAGTAGTTGCAAAAGAGGATGTTTTGTTAATAGAAATACACGCAGATTTTTCCTTTGCCACAGGCAAAGTTGCATCAGTATACATCTGTGGGTACTTTAGAATGTGTATAAGATGATAAGAGTGTGTAAACGCGTTTTTGATAGAGGCTCTTGATTCTTGAATTTCTATGCATATTCACAAGAGAGTACTTGCACAATAGCTTCGCTTATTGATGGGAAAAATAAAACTTTGTGTCCTAACTAATACAAATCTTTCTCAATTTCCACCCCAATGGTACATTAGAAGGCTATCTACAAGACAAGGGTGCGCAAACGCGTTTTCTACCAAGTGGCTTGAACAGCCATGTGTTTTCACAAGAGAGTCCTTGCAAAACGCAATCGTTGATTGATGGTTTAACTCGCAAATTTGAGGCTTAACTTGTGCAAATCTGCATCAGCTTGCATCTGCAGATTGTACAAGTATTCTTGAACCAGTGACTAAAAAAATCTAGCCACTTGGAAAGGAAATAATTCAGAAAACACAGCTGATATTGTTGAAAGCCATGTGGACGGTAAATGCAGCTAAAGCTACAGCGCTTCATTTTGATTGGCTATTGCTGTTTGACTGTGCGATTTCATTGGAGTAGCCGTGTTTCTATATTTCGAAAAGGCTCGTGACTTTAAATGGAAAGTTCAGCGTGTTCCACTAACTAGATTTTTCTAGATTTTTGATATGTTGATAAAGTTTTTTCTCTACAAGATAATCCCACTATTGGAACTATTGCAATTTGTAGAGGGTTGATGAGTAATTCGCTATAGATTGCCTGTACTAATGCATGGATCCAGCTTACTGGGCCAGGCCTACTGATCTATCTTTTTCTATACAACTGTCGTAATAGTCAAATGCGTTGTTCAGCAGAAAAGCTGCTGCATAATCTTGACTGCGTTCAGGACGGAGCACCATCGCCGATGAATATTCTAAGCCAATGGTTGAAGTGGGAATCTGAACAAAACAACAATCCTCAGTTCTATTCCCCACTGCAGCAAAATCAGTGGTTTATCCTTCTAGATGGGACAAAATGGGCATTTTATTCGTTAATGAGATATGTCGCTGTGGTCATATTGTATCAAGAATGAAAATACGGTCTTGGTCATACCCGGCATAAATTGCCAACAAAACGTCATGTCAGTGGTATAATCACACATAAAATGTAGTGTGTCGGCTGGCAGCGATATACCTTGACGAAATTCTTCTGCTTGAAAACTGAAAGCAATTATTAGTTTCAGATATATAATTGCACATCAACTATATATGTTGCACGCCCATTGAAACTATTCAGCGTGATCGATTTTAGGCTATAGGCTAGTCAGCGCCGATGAGAAGTATTAAATGTCAACAATTGTTGTCAGCATAGCATTTCAATAGGCCTACTCAAGAAATTTGCACACGTGAATTGCAGATTTGTTAGAAAGAAATACACAAGCTATTTCATAAATGCTCTTTTTGAAGCAAATTGGCTTGTCGAACACATGGTTAGCAATTGCTACTCTTCCATCACTTGCTGTGCATGACCCAGTTGCATTAAACATGAAATGCTGTAAATTTAGGCGCTACATGTAAGTTTCGAAATATATTGAACTGTTCAGATGAATCAATATTGTTATGATAATTCGGCTCTTGAATATAAGAAGTAAAATTGAAGCTGGACCAGAAATAGTGCCAAAAATGAATTTGTCTGGATTTATTTGCAAAAATCACCCACATGTGGCAATTATTTTTTTTACCATAGTAGGCCTAAATTCCACCTTAATCAACAATATTTGTATGATCCTGACTCAGTCGATTCATTAAAAAACTTCACAATCAGTTTCAGATTCTTAGTAAGGCTATTCATTGCATTCTTTAATCATTATATCACTGAAAACATCTGGGATGCAAACAGCGTCTAGCTAGGAATGAAGTGAGAATATTTATTTACGTTTAACTTGTACAGATGTGGTGTTGAATAACTGTTATCAAAGTATTCATACTTCCCATTACGACTTTTCCAAACGCAATTAGTCGCTGGAACCTCCGGAAATTTTTTGGGACATTTAAGTCTCGCATGTTTTAATTCAATTTCACCAAATCATCAATGATTTTTTAAAAATAAATTTTTATGAATACGTTATACTGGCACAAAATCTGAAAAGGAACACAGAACAGATATTTGATATGTCCATTATTAAACGTAATAATTTGATTTTTTAGTAATTTCAAACATTTTGCTACTTTTGCCGATATTTTAGGCGTTCATGCTTAAATTGATGACGTCCTGAAGCACAACAGCGGCAGTAACAATCACTTTGAAAATCACGTTTGAATGATATTTCATCAAATTGATCCTAAAATTAAAAAAAATATAATTATTTTGTTATTTAAAAAGTGGAACTTTTAAGTCCCACGGGTGCGCAATGGGTTAAAGTAAAAATAAGGGCGTTTTTGTGCGCAAAGTGTACAAAGCGCCCTTATCATTTTTTGAAATTCAAATATTCAAATTCAAACTTGGCTCCTTAAAATACATAGTTCACACCTAATAATGATATGACTAAGAGGTATTCCAACCTTCAAAAATGTACTAAACGCCCTTTTCTCGCCATTATTGTACAGAGTGCCTTTTTTGTATGAAGTCCCCCAATTATTCACCTTTTGTACGAATAGCCATTATTACTTTTTTTCGGCGCACAGAGAGCGCTTCATTGCAATAATTTATAATAATAGCAATATGCTATATTTGGAAATGACAGATGCATAACAATTACAAATAATCAAGGGGAAGATTAGTAGTCAATGAGAAATAATATCAGAATGAATCATTCGATGGATAAAGTTCTTTCCGTTGATCGCATTGATGGTCGTTCTCCGCGGTCGATGCAGCCTGGGTCTGAGGATTCTTCGATGTGCTGCTTCTGGTGGTAGAAGTGGATGTAGCACGTGTCCCCGGTGCTGTAATATTTTGCTAAACAGTCCATTTACAATTTTCTCAACTATTGAGCTTGCGTCCGCCAATTTGCTGTATACTCTTCGCTGCATATGTTGCTGATCTCCTTGGCTTTTCACAATCTTCATTGAGTGCTCTTTTTGCATTTTTTCAAAATCCTGCTTACGTGGGGGTTCATATGTAGTTTTTGTGTGAAGATGACATCGAGGATTATGATTTCCGAAGTTCTTCTGATGTGGCGGCTCCATTTTGGTTCTTGCTCTTTGAAAGATTATTTCTTGAGATTTGGCTTCGTTGAAGTTGTGGCTCTTGTTTAATGCCCGCTCCTTGTAACTCGACTGTTGTTGTATCGAAGTTTTCCGGCGGTACAATCAGATATGTATCATCTGCATATTTAATTATGATGTCTGTTGATTATTATTGGTTTCAGGGCCGATAGTATCGTGGAGAATGCATTTGGTCCAATTACCGATCCTTGATGTCTGTTGTATGCGATATTTGCCCATGCATCTTACACTGTAAATCCCTGGATACGAAAATTACATACAAACATATACCAAAATCACATACAATTGGAAACTAACATCTGATACGAGATTCTCGTATGTTTACAGAGATCTGGTATGTTTTTCATACGAAATCTCACTTACTTTCGTATGAAATTGGTATGTATGAATGAATGAATTATATTTATTGCAGAAAACTACAATTGGCATCCCAGGTTGCAGTCAACACTTATGGGTAGCCGAAGAAAAATTAATCATAAACTTTACAAAAAGGTGAAAGGTCAAACAGAGATAATTTAAACTTGAACTCATTGAGGGACAAAGATAATACAACTGTTTCGGGGAGAGCATTCCAAACGTTTAAAACACGATTACTGAAGAAAAATTGCCGAGCATTACATTGAGGGCGATCGGTGAATCTCAACTTAAAGGGATGACCACGAGTTGTGCAGCAAAATTCAGGGAATGACAGAACAAAAAGTTTTGGACAGGTAGATCAACAAGACCATTGAGCATCTTGAAAACATAAATCAAATCGAACATAATTCTCCGCTTTTCCAGAGACAATACATTAAGAATATGCAACCGATCATTATAATCATTGAAACAAAGTCCGGCACGTCGACAAACATTCTTTGTAAAATATTTCTGAACTTTTTCAATAGTCTTAATGTCCTGAACTAAGTACAGACTCCAAACTGGAGTGCAATACTCAACCAAAGTCTAACATAGGATGAGTAAGCTTTCATAAGCAGGGTTGGGCTATTGGACATGAATGATTTCAGGATTAAGTATGCACGTGACATTGCTTTAGAAGACATTTTTTGACAATGGGGAGAAAATTTCAGATTAGGAGAAAAAGTTACGCCAATATCACAAATGTCTGACACTTTATCAATCATAGCATTATCTAAAAAATGACAGCAATCATTGATAACGGGTCCAAACGATAACAGTTTTGTTTTTGTGCAGGAAATGGACAGCTGCATTTGAGATGACCAATGTAGAATATTATCAAGAGAGTTGTTGAGACATGAAAAGTCACCAGAACTACTCATCTGAAACAGCTTCACGTCGTCGGCAAAAAGTCTCATCTCACATGGTCCAGTGGTACATGAAGTAATACCATCAATGTATAATAAAAACAGGTAGGGCCCTAAGACAGAGCCTTGGGGCACACCACTGGAGGTCATAGATAAGTCCGATAAACAGTCATCGATCATGACACATTGTGTTCTGTTACAGATAAAGTCACTCAACCAAATCAACAACTCATATTTAATTCCATGATTCTTGATAACTAATAGAAATTTGCGATGACAAAGGGTATCGAATGCTTTAGCGAAGTCGATATACACTGTATTGACTTGGTTCCGACAATCGACAGCTGTAGACCACTCATTCAAGGTAGATAAAAGTTGCGTACAGGAAGAACGTCTCCGTATAAAGCCATGTTGATCATTGGAAATTAGACCGTTATCAATAAGATACGAAGACAAATTGTCAGCAATAATGCTCTCCATGATTTTGCATATGATGCTGGTCAAGGCAATTGGCCGGTAGTTACATAAAGATGATCTACTGCCCTTTCTATGTAACGGCAAAATCACTGACCTTTTCCACATATCAGGGAGTTTTCCGGAATGCAGTGAAGATTCATAGAGAATCTGGAGAGGAACAGCAAGAACACCACTGAGATTACGCAAGAAAATTGGTGGTAGACCATCAGGAGTATAACTGAATTTAGGTTTAAGCTCGTGAAGTTTCTGCGTAATCACTTCAATAGGAAAGTCAACATAATTCAAGCCAATATTTCCAAGCTCTAGATCTTCTAATACGGGAGCGTTGCCGTCATCATCGACAAAAACAGAAAGAAAATAATGATTAAATGCGGCTGCTTTGACATTTGGATCATGGATCAAATTCCCAAGAGAGTCCTTCATGGATGGTATCACAGGATTCATCCTTTTGCGCAGATAGGAGAAAAAGGACCGATCGATCTTGAACTTAAGAAGATTTCTCTCGAAATCACAGAAGAAATCTTTAACTGACTCGTTGAATTCTTTGCACGCCAATTTATAGGAATTGAGATAAAAAATGTAGCGATACAAACTATTCTATCTCTGATTGGCTGTTTTGCAATTAAATACGAATTGTTGGTATGTTTTAACCCGAATGAAATCCGGGTTAAATTCGACCTCATTTGTATGTGTTTAGTATGAAGAGCTTTAAGTCACATGGCAAAAAATAAGTTATATTACATACTACTGTCAATTAACATTTTTCCAGTAATACCAATCGTGAATATTTCTTTGTGAAAGTGTGGTATTTAACTAGATTGGAATGATTGTTAAAGTAACGGCGCATGTCATCGTTGCTACTTGTCTTATGGCATTGACAAGACTCATAATTAGCTCATTTCCATGAATTAAGTTGATAAACATCATTTAAATAATACGATAACAATCGAACAACCATGTTGACTTACATATCTCAAACATGACTATTTTTGCGTTCATGAATTATAATGTGTTTTTATTTCGGATTGATAATATGCTTAGTGACAAAATTACATAATGCATGATTGTTGATGGTTGGATACTTATTGATTATTCATGAAATGCCTTAGACTTACATGTATCAAAATCGAATTCATTATTGTAAGTTTGACTATCAAATGTCATTATCTTACTACTTACAAAACACTAGTAACATTAGTGTGATATTTATTGACAAAAGGCCTTAAATCAACATACTTTGGAAATGATTGATGCTTTCTTTTAACATTGTGCTGGTATGGCTTTAGTACATGTATGTAAAGCATACCACATTTAAAATAACATACGAAAAGCATACAAATATATACCAAGAGAATACAGAAATATACCAAAAAATATTTTGGTATGCATCCTTCGTATGCGATTGGTATTGAGCGATTTACAGTGTAGTTGCCTGCCTACGTTACGTATAAAAGTCAGCAATCCAACTGTAGATTTGGTCGGGAAATTTCAAATTGACAAGGTTTTCAAGTAATTTAGATCTTCTCGCTACGTCAAAAGCTCTCGAGAAGTCTAAGATGACCATTTGAGCAGAGCTGTGATTTTCTAAAATTGTCGTTATTTGACTTAGAATTGCTATCAACGCTGCTGTGGTGCCTCCTATTTGTCGGAAAGTGCATTGATCATAGTACAGGCTGTTCCTCGACATTGCTTGAATGATTGTTTTAGCAATGATTTATTCGCAAAGTCTTGACAGAACTGGTGTTATCGAGATCAGTCGGAAATCGCTTGGTTTTTTTGGTCGTGTGATTATCAAATCGAAGCACGTGTTAAATTGTGAGAGACATTTTTGAATTGTTTTGTATTACAATCTCAAAGAGCGCAAAAGTTTATTCCAAACTCCAGCAATCATAGTTTGAAACCGTCATTTACTTTGGTGAAGATGTCTAGATCAACACATTTCATGTTAGCCGTCAAATTGACGGTATCCGCGGGTTAAGGTAGACCCTGCTCTAACAACAAAAATTCTGTTTAGGTAGGCTACCAGCACCAGTCAATGAATAAGATTGTTGTGAAAATAAATGTCACCGAAATTCAAATCAGTAAACTTTAGAGAAAAAATATCTACAAAGTAATTATTGTAGCATCCGTGGTTAGTGTTAAACATGTGAACCTTTATATCTCATCGCTACCAAAAATACGGTTCATCAACTGACTGAAATGGGAAGATGGAATAAATGAAAACTGAGATGATCGGAAAAGGGGCCACCTGGCGTCCACTGGTCACCTGGTGCCATCCAGTCGCGTACGACCCCTTGGCGACGTCACGTTGGATCCTCCTCCACTTGTGATTGGTCTCTTGATTCACCAATTATGCGGCTCGCAGTGCACCCGTTTGCCGCGCGCAAGCCTCCCATCCAATGACATCTCGGTCTTCTGCGTCTCCGTCTTTCTCCCTCAGGGCGGCCAAACAGAATATCTTTCTCAAGTGATCCGTACTTCCGAGTCACGTGGCCAAAGTACCGTGATACTGCGGTGCTTGTAGTGGCTCTTATGTTTTCACCTGCTGTAGCACCCACTTGTTGGTCCAAAAAAGGTCCACGCTATAACAAAAGTGAGTGGTTTTGATTTTTATATTCAAAGTATCCGAGGGATCGAATTTTTATCAAAACTTGAAAATTCCGTGAGTTTTCATGAAATTGGATAGAAAAATGTGGTTTCAGCAAAAATTGAAATTTTGAGAAAAATCAAAATAGTCTGGTCGAAAGTTAATAACATGACATTTTGTAACGGTTCGTGGGTGTTCCACTTCATACCTAGCTAGACGGTGTATGGGATGCAAAGTGCGCTCCAGATCATTTCAATGGTCGGCTATAATGACTACGGAAAGTAATTAATGTCCTCTTATGTAAATCTCTTATGTGATCTGTAGCAAATCATGAAGCTTTAGGATGAATGTACTGGGTCAAGATTGTACAATTCTGTACCTTCGTGTCAAGGTGACCTAAGTGGCAAAATCTGAATTTTACAGGAGATGAAAAAAACTTTCTAAAATTCAATTAACGAATGAAAGCTTTCGTTTTATTGAACAGATTTGACTCTAATGTCCATGCTCTCAATCGATGACATCTGTATTGGCAATATGACCTTTTTCACGCACTTTTATGGATTTAGGTTGATTTGACACGATTTTCTTTCGTATGATGGCACTTAGGTCAAAATGACATTGTTTGGAAAATCAACATTTATCAAAAGTCTGAACAATAGGTTGTTGTATCTAAGACACAATGAGGCTTGTAATGTTTCAGCTGTCACTAAATGAAGTCGTAGTGTTCATCTTTTCTGAGGTCGACCTCAAACCTTCATAATATGGGTGGTATGTAGTAGGCATGAAGGGTCGCAGACTGAGGAGATCTGCTTTCTTCTTCTGCGAAACGGCGAGAGGCGTTGAGTAGCACTGAAAATAGAATTATTATTTGAGCCATCCATCACGTACGTGTATTTATGAAAATATTTGGAACCTACTTGTACTAAGCGTATCTCATCATCTTTCTTGTGCTTCTTCACTCGATGACTCTTCTTCCATATTCATCATGCATATTGTAACTTTGTAAAGCATCAAATTCGGGGCTTCAATTTCAATGGAGCAATTTCTGATGCATGAAAACTTGAATTCTCCAGCTTTCAGCAATTTCAATATTTCCTCTGATACTTTATCCCACTTGTAGAAGGTACTTTGATTGATTGGAATTACATTGAGGAGAGGCAGAGAGGATTTGGCCATTCTAACAAGATTGAACCAATCATTTGACACGATCACATCCATTCTCTTCTTCGCTTTCTCAGTAATGACATGAACGGAATCACATTCCAAGTGTGCCCAGGTGCTATAAACGTATGAGTTACCTTGCACAAAGATGTTGTTCCTGCCAGAAATTTGAGTATTGCAAGAACTTTTATTCTGTCCAGTACATGAATCAGAATACAATTGAAATTCTTTGATTTCTGGATCATTCTTCAACTTGGTGCAAATAAAATCATATAGACAAGATGCCATCTCACTTCCACCCTTCTTGGCAACATCTTCTGACCACATGTAGCAACAGGGTGGACCATGTTTGTAGTCATATATTGTCAGGTTGTATACCCAGAGTTGTCGTTTGTAGAAGCTCTCAGAACAGTTCAAGCTCGGGGTAGGAAGGCACTTTTGAAGGTCATAACTTATCATTCCAAAATGTTTGTCCTTCCTTTTTTGCTCATAAACAGCTTCAGCTTCGTTTAGGTGAAGTAAATGTCTCTCAGATCGACTGTCGACGGTTGCTTTAAACTTGTCACAATTATTGCTTCGTGAACGATAGATAGGAGTATTCTTTGAACACTTCATAATACAACCATTCTTTTTGAGGTTGTTCACCTTTTCTACAAGCTTCCTCCTTATACAGAGAATACATCTTACTGATATTCAATTCAGGTGAAAGAAATAGTCTATCCGTCCTTTCTCTGTTGTAGTGACTACGGCATAAAGGAAAACTTCCAATGTGAGCTCTGATTTTCTGTTTCTCTTCATCAGCAACACGCCTAACGCTGGGATGGCGTCCTCGCTGATCGACTCTATTATAATACTTGTTTCATTTCCCCTGTGTTTTCTTGATATTGTACGAATTCTGGAATCGCTTATTGCAAGTGTACTAAGAAGGAACGATCTGCAAATGCCGTGGCGCCTGAATCTGTTGAAAGGAAATATTTCCTGCTGCAAGTTCGCTTTGAATTTTCTTTATTTTCCGTCCTTCTTCTCTCAACTTCCATTTCAATAATACATCCCGTTTATCTTGTTCGTTGGCATTTAACTCATCAAACTGGCTAAAAATGTTTTCACATTGAATTTCAGATATCTTATGATTGCAATCATCTTTACATACAACTGGCTGCAATTTTCTGGCAATCTTTTTGTCACTATTCCTGTTGGTATCCTCCAGCCCATGATCTTTCCATTTCTTGTTTCTTTTTTCACACAAATGAATCATTTTACATAAACAATGTCCTACATTCACTTTGACTTACTTTTTGGTCGAATATTCTGTTAGAATTGAACGTCTAAATCTTTCATTTGTCGGGTAGGTTGATTTGACACAAAAAGAAGTTGGAGGTTATGCACTTAGGTTGAAATGACACAACTGTATACCGATGAAAGAAAATGGAATTCGTTGTTGACAATTTCCCCAAAGATTACCAGGATACTGTTGTATACAAAAATAATATTAGTTGAATTTTCGAAAAAATGTCGCTAATTAGGTCACTTTGACACGAGGGTACAGAATTATTGTTGACTAAAGTGGAATTTTGGCCTTCTATGGTAAAAGTAATTGCTACATTTGGGGTGCAAAGTGCGCTCCAGATCACTTCAATAGTCGGCTATAATGACTGAGGGAAGTAGTTAATATCCTCTTATGTATCTGTAGCAAATCATGAGGCTTTAGGATGAATCTACTGGGTCAAGATTGTACAACTATTTTCGACTAAAGTGGAATTTTGGCCTTCTATGCTAAAAGTAAGTGCTACATCTAGGACACAATGAAGCTTGTAATGTTTCAGCTGTCACTGAATGAAGTCCTAGTGTTCATCTTTTCTGAGGTCGACCTCAAACCTTCATAATATGGGTGGTATGTAGTAGGCATGAAGGGTCGCAAACTGAGAAGATCTGCTTTCTTCTTCTGCGAAACGGCGAGAGGCGTTGAGTAGCACTGAAAATAGAATTATGGTTTGAGCCATCCATCAGGTACATGAATTTATGAAAATATTTGGAACCTACTTGTACTAAGCGTATCTCATCAGCTTTCTTGTGCTTCTTCCATCGATGCCTCTTCTTCCATATTCATCATGCATATTGTAACTTTGTAAAGCATCATATTCGGGGCTTCAATTTCAATGGAGCAATTTCTGATGCATGAAAACTTGAATTCTCCAGCTTTCAGCAATTTCAATATTTCCTCTGATACTTTATCCCACTTGTAGAAGGTACTTTGATTGATTGGAATTACATTGAGGAAAGGCAGAGAGGATTTGGCCATTCTAACAAGATTGAACCAATCATTTGACACGATCACATCCATTCTCTTCTTCGCTTTCTCAGTAATGACATGAACGGAATCACATTCCAAGTGTGCCCAGGTGCTATAAACGTATGAGTTACCTTGCACAAAGATGTTGTTCCTGCCAGAAATTTGAGCATTGCAAGAAACTCGACTTTTATTCTGTCCAGTACATGAATCAGAATACAATTGAAATTCTTTGATTTCTGGATCATTCTTCAACTTGGTGCAAATA
>CAJQUW010004729.1:0-361317 GCA_907163375.1 Prostheceraeus crozeri | reverse complement strand
ATGTAAATAATGCATGATTTTGTAAGGCTTTCTATGTCCACAGATTAGTATGTTCCACGAAGCAGGTAATTATTTTCCTGATTGGAAATTATTAACCTGGTGCAGACTTCTATGGAAAAGGTCATGCATTATAACAGATAATGCATAGATTTCTTTGGTCATTATTTGTCATAATAACCTCGAGCCTTCGGCTCTCGGTATTGTAGGAAATAATGACCTCAAATCTATGCATTATCTGTTACAAAACAATACATCTAGGAAATTGTGCTACATAGACTAGATATCTTGTTTTCTACATATAAGTTAGCTATGCTAATGTAGGATTTACTTTAGTCGCTTTAGCCTAGCTTCCACTCTATAATTTACAATTTTATAATCAGTTCATGCATCTAATTCTTTCGTGAATATTTGTATCCTTGAGAATGCTCAACAGAGTATGAACGAAACGTTAGGAAAATATTCAACTAGCAAACTCGAAAACTTGGCCAAGAAGCAGAATGAGTTTTCGACTTTTTTGCATGAAGACTTACATCATTATGCTGTTCATGACCTGTCCAAGGTAATCATCTTAAATTCCTTTCATTACAATTTTTTAGGATTGTCAGATAAATGTCCTTCTATACTTTTTATTTACTAAGTTTCATAGTAGGCCTAATTATATATGAAAATCTAGTATTGCATATAGAACATGCAAACACAGGAAGAACTTTCAAAAATTTGCTTTTCAAATTGGTCAATCATGCATTTTAGACCTTAGGAACATGATCTCTATAAAAACTGAATCTTCTGGTAATAAAATGTTCACTGTATATGCCAGTTTTTTTGAGTTGGCAATCCCTATTATGTCCTTACTCTGTGGTCTAAGTGCGAACAATTTCATTTCATAATATTCAGAACATAATTTCACACATTTTCATTCTTGAAAGATGCACAGGTTTTGGATTTCAATAATGACAGTCACAGAATCATGTAAGAACTTGACAATTTATGAAAGACATAGTGCAGAAGTTGCCGACAAAGTGGAATCATCACAGACGGAGAGACTTTTCATTTTGTATGGGGGTGAAAGGATAACTCTTCTATGTAAACTGCAGGGAGGGAAAATCATAGAAGTCTGTATACAAGTTCTGATTAGCCAGAGACTACCAAGATATCGATGTAGTCCATGGGTTAGCTCATTCATAGATTTCACGCCAAGAAGTCGAATATCAGAAGTAGGCGTAGCTATTCGTCCTCGGACAGGTGCAACGAGCGTCAAAGTTGATGAGGAAATGATAGATAAGATGATACAGACCGAGTAGGAGCATGCCGCCGAGTACACGCTACTCCAAAGCGGTGCTGGGCAGCTGCCCTACCGCACAAAAAGTTTTTCAAACGCTAATTTTGAATGAATAAGAATGTCTTCGTGCGAAAATAATTTGTAGGATTTGAATTCATTCAACTTCAGCCTTTGACAGAGATTGAAATACCTATTACTTAACTAAAGACGAAATAAAGATAATTATAATTCTTAACTAGACAAAGTTGATCATTAATTTGTTAATGTACAATCTAATTTATGCAGGAATAACAAGAGCATCAATATCAATTTTACTCCTATTTGTAAATCAATGGAATTCGGTAGCGTTCGAAATCCTGTTGTCTCCATCGATTTCGTAAGTTCCCTTTTGAATTCCGTTTTCCTTATTTGAAGTCACAATGTCCCTAATGAAATTCTACGTGACCAGATTGAAAACAAATTGAAATTAAGGAGAGTTGATTAGTTTTTTTAATAATTTACATTGATTTGGTAAAGAATGTGTTAAGAATTTAGATTGATGTCTTTCTATGCACAGAAAGACTGCAATTAATAGTATTTCATTACTTCAATTTATAAGAAAATATGGCCCTACTTAGTTTTAATTATTACCTAATTAAAAGTAATCATAGCAAGAACAGTAATTGAAATATAAACCATGTACAGGTTTTGGAAGAGTGACATCTAAGCTTTGAAGTTAATGAAACAGTGGTTTGAATAATGGCATTGGATTTTATCAGTGACATTGAGGCTTCAAATAAAGAAAAAGCGGAATTCAAAAGCAACTTACGAAATCGATTGAGACAGTAGGATTTCAAGAGCTTCAAAATGTTACCAAAATCAATTAATTTACTCCTAAGAATAAATAGGACTTAACAAATGATGATGGTGCGATTGCTATGTTGCTGTCCATTAAATACATTTGATCTACTTTGTCTAGCTTAGAATTAATTGTTCTCAATTCAGCTTCAGTCAAATAATTGGTATTTCAATCTAATCAAAAGTTGAAGTTTTGGAAGCGAGTTCAAATCCCATTAAATTATTATTAGAACAGAGACATTTTCAAAAGCTATTCAGTAATCATTCATTCAAACTTTTATCTTTAATTCACTGCATATTTTCTTTTAAATTTCCCCACTCCCCAATTAGTGAAAAGCCATCAATTAAAAAAACAAAAAGACAAGAGTAATACCCAGGTGAGTAAAATTTATATTCAAATGCAATTATTGATGATTAAGAATCTCTTGAAGCTGTAACATTGAGTGGTTATCTTTCTAAAAGCATTTGAACAGTTCTCTGGTGTAATTTCACCAAGATGTTGCATGTTTTTGCTGCATAGATAGCTAGCTGATTCAATTGATAAAGCACTTCTGGCATTTGCCTTTTCACGGTGACTTTCCAAACACTGAAACTGTTTTCCGCCATATTCAGAAACGTACTGTAGGCTAGAAGAGATATATATTGATGTGTCCGAGACAGCTCCAGGTGTTGAAACGGATCAATCTGCGTTGGTTGGAAGCACCAAGAGTCAAAATGAAATTCGGACCTCGGGAACCACCTATAGTCCTGACAGCTCTATCACCAACTGGCGTTCTTCCAAATGTTCCTGTGATAAATAGGTTGAACCCGGATTTGTCCAAGAAAATGAGCTCTCTGGGGTTGATGCCATTAACAGCGTTCAATAGCCATTCACAATCTTTAGCACAATCAAGCGATTCTTCAGGACTTTCGCTATTGACGCAGTGATAGCGGGTTTGTGTGGTAGCGCAGCTCTCAACTCAACATTGATTTTGACTAGCGTGTACTCTGCATGCTCTTCCACGGTCATCTTTTCTATCATCTCTTCATCGACTTTGACGTTCCTTGCACTACCCCGAGAACGAACAACAAGACATGTTTCTTGAGACCGTCGAGCGATATCCCACACCGATATCCTCCGATCACCTAGAAGAGTCACCGTTGGAACACAATCTTCGCCATTATTGAATGCGTCAACTATACGCTGCTTTCAAGAGATTCGACTTCTTGGCATGACCAATATTTGCCTCAATCAATCGCTGCTCCTTTGAACAACCTGACATTTATATACAGTGTCATGCGACATGATCATTTCTAAAATGATCCATTTCGCTTATGAAGCATAATCAGCTTCTAAAGAAAGTCCTGTGATGGGCAAAGCAGCCGTGATGTTTGCCTCAAGGAGCCAATATACTCGTACATTGCATGACCAAAAGAGCGCTTGGTCTACAGTAAGGTACGTTACTGCATATTACCAGGTCTTTCATGAAATCCTTTTGTCACTCTTGAATAGGGCCCATAGCATCTGTCCATGATATCGCAATGTCATGATTGAAGGTGTCTTTGTCTGATATGATTTCATTTTGTCGATAATTTCTGCGCTATGTCTTTCGTGAAATGCTATGTCCTTACTTGATTCTCTGACTGTCGGACTCATTGAAATCCAAAACCTGCACATATAGGGCCAAAGTGAAAAGGACTATTGACTTTCAACCAATAGTAATAGGGTAGCACAAGTTTTTCAGTCAAATAAAACTGGTTTGGTTACTAAAGTTTGACCATTATCAAGGAAAAGCGAAATTATCCCCAAAAATATAATTTTCATTGTTATAGTTTATTCACAGCAATCAGTGGGCCATTTGCGAATTTTGAATGCCGGCCAAAATTGTCACAATAATTCTTCATTGATCGGTCAGTGATACACATGTTAACTGTCAAAGTTTAATTCAGCTACTGTAAGAACCACAGAAATATATATATACATATATTCATCAATGCAACATTAGCAGAATTTCTTGAACTTTTAAGGCTATCCTTGAAAATACATAGCCAAGAAACTTCACTGATTCAATATTGTTTCTCAAATTTTGGAATATATAGCAGCCTGCGTGGTACATGGATTTGTTGATGTCGTAAAATTTGATGAAATACCTGCTCTGGCATCCTTTCTAATTGAAGATGCACTCCATATTGGATGCTTGAAGGTGCATACTTTTCTTTGAACATCCATAGAACGAATATATCTTCAAATGCGAAAAGGAATTACATGCAGTCTATAAATAGTATATAGAGATAGTCTATAAAAATCTGCTTCGCATATTGATAATAATATATTTCTAATTCATTTAATGCTTCTATACAATTATGCCTTGAATAAAACTTTTACCCATGCTCACCACACTTATGTATATCATTCTATAATTATGCACTGGGTGACATGCCACGCTCAATTGCGCGTAATTCACGCGTAACTACGCGTAATTACACATGAACATAAACATCCGTGGCTATCCAACATATGTCGGCAGTCCTGCTAAACAGACGTTGTGTCTCAAGTGTACGCATGCATAAGAGGCTAAACAATGTGATAGGACCTCAATTTCATGCTCAGGGAAGACAGAACTTGCTAAGCGGTTCATCCGCGGTTCAAGCGGCAACGCGGACAACCGTAGCCGACGCGTAAACTATAAAGGCTCGCCCGCGCGTATTCATAAACATTCCCCATGTTTTGACAGCATCAGATCAAGTGATTGTATGTAAGCGCGTAGAAGTATAAACTGCCCTTGACTTAGGATGTTTGGGGTGCTCCGGAATTACGCGTGACAATGTAAACTAGTGTGGTTACTGATCGAGCCCAATTATACATTTATTATGAGAAACCAGTTTGAAAATTTTGAAAATTCGATGGATGCGAAGAGGGCACTTCACTTGATTCTAATTTGTTTCACAGTAAGGAGTGCGAGTCTGAATGCAGAGGGAAGAATTCGAGCGGCTCTTCTGACCGCGGCGACATATGACAGATGGGCACGTCCTTATACCAATGAATCAGATCGGAAAGTTACTGTCAGCATTGATGTAGCTCTTCAGCAAATAATGCAAATGGTGAGATGGATTTATGACTATCCTATAACAATGCAAATATATGAATTCATGTTCTTCCTACTCAGAACGATCAAGAAGAGACAATGTCAACGGCTCTCTGGGTTCGAGTGGTAAGAATGCATTATTTGTTGATGAATATCTTTCTTCATTGTTTGATTCAATAACTTCAATTGCTTACAAGCAAAAGCAACTTGGAGATAAAAGCAATATTTTGAAATTATTGTACAGGAAGATATTTATCTGTACACTAGCGGTCGTTTGATCTCATAGGGCGGAGGTACACACGATGAGCCATAAGCCGTAAACAGAATTCCAACACTTAAGCTTCAATTACAGCTGTCATACTGAATAAGCCGCAAGCCATAAGCCGTCACCCGGTTGAGAATCCTTGGACGATTGTATTCAATAGAACCGAAGTTGCGATGTAACGCGTCAGTCTTCATGCCTAAGCTTTGCTATGCTTTATGCTCTTACAAAAATTAGAAAAATATCATAAATTTTCTTGTTCTACCTGCTTGTATTACCTGTTATGAGAAGAAATATTGTCAAAATGACTAATGGCTTATGGTGGATCGTGACGCTTATGGAGGACTATCGAGCGATGGCTTATGGATTGTATTCTGTGTGTCTCCGGCCTCAAAAATGATTGGAATGATTTCAGTATTATAAATGTGTGCATTTTGCTGTCGCTAATAGGGAATGCCCAAGATATCAGGCCCAATCAAGATCACAAATACTCTGCAGGAAAGTATTTTTAGATGACAAACAAATGAAAATTTACTTCTTTGTCCACCCTGTGCCCAGGATGGATATTACAAGACTCATTCTCTGGATCTGTAGGTCAGTTTCAATATCTAGACATTTTCAAACGCAAAGGAAGTTGCTCTTTACAACGAACAATTTAAACCTTTTCCAGACAACCAACCAAAGCGTGTGACTGCATTCGATAAGTCCAAAATGATTACATTCATGTGACAATAAGTAAATATTAATGTACATGTATTTATTCTACGTAAGTTCTAAGAATACGAAGATCATGCATAACTTAGTTAACTTTGAGAAGAGTTATTCATGCCTCAATGAGATCCACAGTAACGATCAGAATCAGATCGACTATCACGATCATTACTTGTCGCAGTGAGTATTCAAACCTGCAGCATCGCAATGAATGACCACGCGAGTTTTCTCCACACCTAGTCTTTCATATCATTTTTCATATCAAATCTATGCTATCTGTTTTGCCAATAATAATCCTTATCTATGACTTTTGTTGTTTGAGTTTGATAATTTATGAACAGAGGCTATAGATCTGATACATAAAGTCTAATAAAGTCGAGCAAGAGAATAATAAATAAAGGTGGTTCATTATGCTCCACGCATGCGGCACATTGAATCACTTTTGCAAGAATTCAAAAATTCAAATTATGAGGGAATGAAATGTCACAAAACGTCCAACAACTCAGAGATTACTTAGCATGTCCTCAACTTTTCATCCGAGTTTGATTTTGGTTCATTTGATTCAGTATGTTCAAACTAACGAGAAAAGTTCTAAAACCACCGTCCCCTACAATTAGGATCTGCAGAACTAAACACTTCATGCAGCCTGCATTAATCGTGAAGTGAAGAACCCGGTGTACTAGCACCACAGAATTAGATTCATCTGCGCGTGCCTCGGTTTCCTAGAAAGGAAAGGTTACAAACCTTAATATCGAAATGGCACATCACAGAATTAGACAACTTGCTCCTTCTCGAATGGATAATTCGTGTATCGCTTGTTATTGGAAATGGCAAACAATAAGCTGTCATCAGAGGACACCAGAGCCAGTGAGAGATGCGTGCGTGCTGTGATATCACTTCGCACACACCAAAACACACATCGCTGTCTTGGCTAACATTCGATTCAGTGTATGCACTCTACAGTGAGAAATGCAGAGGAGAGGATGTGAAAACATCAAGTGAACTAATTTTTATACGCCTGCTACTTCTTTTAATAATGATCGGAAGGGCCAACATTATGGAGAAAACTTGTGCGCAATGATCTGAATTCTTCGAATCTGAAGGAATTTTGGCAATAGAAACACTTTGCTGGAACGCACATTAATCTGCAGGCGACGCACGACTTTTTTTCCTATCTCTGTAAGGTATTAGGAATTCCTTTTTGCCCACTTAATAGGTTCCTCGATGTGCCGTCGATTTCGTATTAATCACACTTCTAGCAAACCGAAGCATATAAACAAAATATCTAAGTCTGTGACTAGCACTCAGGAATCTTTAGCATCCAGTTATGTTTGATACAAATCAAAGGAATCACTTGCAGCATGCAATCTCTCAACGAAGCATTTGAACTCTTCGCTATGTGAGTTCGATTGGCAATTATTTCACATGTTGCGCGAAGAATCTTCCAGTCGAAAATTTGACATGTGCCACAATAATCTCCTAGAGTGAATTTGCTTTGATAATTGCCAATCAAGATCTACTTCACTAAAAAAGCAATAGCGGAAATATAGCCATGTGCCGTTTTCGTTTGCATGACCAAGACTAGCAGTTCCGTTCGAGAGGTCAGAGGTCGCAATTCAAGGGAAGAGTTTCCCAATAATGAAAATGGCAGTTTCATAGTTGTTCACTTGACTTTCTGCATTTTCACTGACATTAGAATGAATTTTTCAGCGTTGGACGGACAAGAACCTTGTCTGGAACTCTACAGTCTACGATGGAGTGACAACGATTCGGGCGTCAAAGGATGAAATTTGGACACCAGATCTTGCTGTGTACAATGAGTAAGCAACAATTTGGTGAATGTTTGATACAATTATTGCTGTCGATAAATCAACTTTAAAAATCTCAAGTATTGAGCATATTGTCGTATGGGATATAACACTGAAAGCTTCTCTTACCAACTATTGAAGTGGACGCGCTCTCTCATTGGCCTACTTGGCAGCAGAGATGTGCAACAGATATGAATTGAAGCCAAAACCCGACTCGACTCGACCACCTTACACGCGAATCCGAACGTGAACCATAATTTTGAACCCGACCAGAATGATAGACAAACCCCGAACATAACCCAAAAACACAATTGAAAAATCAAATTTTGTGCGTCCCCTTAGAGAATGAATTTCCCAAACTTTGAGACTGATCCTTTGTGAACTGCACAAATAGACTGACACCATCAATTCGATTAAATAGAATCGATCACAATCACAACGACAATTTCAGATCGATCACGAATACGGATACAGTCATTAATAACAACAATGATAAAGAAGACATATTTCTCAACTATATCGCTTCGGAACATCACTGTAATGCCGCATCAAAATACAGTAGAGGCCTAGCATATTTTTTCAAATATAGGGTCTACAAATTGCTTCAAAAAGATTAGCTGCGGTTTGATGAAACAAGGAATATAAACCGTTGGTAAAATAGATGTGATTAAAGACATTCATTCAACATTCTATGATAAGTACAGTATATGTACATGAATGCATGCATGACAAATGTCTACACATGTGCAAAGGAAGTCAGCAGGCATGAACACATTTTTAAATTTCCAAGTAGGCCTATCATAAATTCGCACCCGAAAATAAAACCTGAATATTTTACAATCAACTCGAGCCCGAACCCAATTTTAGGTCGTGTCAGGTCGGGTCGGGTTCGCATACCTCTACTTGGCAGCCGTCCATGCATAATTTACAGTAGTAATTTGCATGATTTCACATATGTAAGAACCCATCATCACAATTGACTACTTTTCTTGATATTTTTGATTTCTTCAACCAAATAATGCTATAAATTCGCCAAAAATTCTAATGCAGAATGAAAACAAAGTACGTATGATATTGATACAGGCTTACATGCTGCATTCATTAAATGAGACAACGTGAGCTGTGGGCATTTTATAGTGATAGTCATCATTTTATCAGTTTTTCATGACAGGGTCACATTACAGTCATATACCCTATAGAATACTAACTAGTGAATCCCCAGAAACATGTAGTTATCATTCCGATGTTGGAATGAGGACTTGTGCCGAAATAATACAGATAGTAATATGCATGTACTGTACAGTCGGTATATAAAATCTGGCTACAATACCGCTGTTTCCTTGCATTTTAACTTTACATTTACTTTAATGACCTTTCCTTTACGGCCCTTGAACCTTGTGATAACACTAACAAAACACAAGTGAAAGAAATATCTTGGATGAAACGTTTATGAACAATAATGCTAAGTAGTCCAAACCCGACGATAGACTACAACAACAATGTACACTAATGTAGTGGGCAAATTGTACGCCTTTGTACCCAGTTAATTGGAGTTGAAAACTTCGTAGCCCTTACCGATCTAGCATAGATTTTAGTCCGGCAGCCAGAACGAGTTTCTGCAGGGAACGAGGCCGAAAATGAGACTTTCACAGAATGATGTACACCATATGCTTACTACGAATCGGCACGTCTGCCGACTTCTAGTGAGTTCCTCTTCTTGTCAGACAAGATCAAAGAAAAACACATGTAAATCCAATGGGACGCAGATTACAGTTTTTGACTCAAATGAAATTTTCTATGTTTTCTCTGATTAAACGAAAAGTACTAAGCTCAGAGTCATAATATTTGTCTTAGAATGCTTTCAGGTCATTTCCTTTCATTTTCATGCACCCCTGTCTATATAGCTAAACTCATTTAGATTTGGCGAGCCTCTTAATGTCGGCAAACACAAACATTTTGAACTACTTTATTCACATTCAACCACATTCTCACATATATTGCCGATTAGATGCATGATAAAAGCACATGCACATCACAGGAAATGACCGGAAGACATTCCATGCCAAAAATTATGACTCTGGGCTGAGTACTTTTCGTTTAATCAGAGAAAACATACAAAATTTCATTTTAGCCAAAAGCTGCAATCTGCGTCCCATTGAATTTACATGTGTTTTTCTTTGATCGTGTCTGACAAGAAGAGGAACTCACTAGAAGTCGGCAGACATACCGATTCGTAGTAGGCATAGGGTGTACATCATTCTGTGAAAGTCTCATTTTCGGCCTCGTTCCCTGCAGAAACTCGTTGTGGCTGCCGGACTATTTGCGCAGTTAGTTGAACGACAGGCGCTAGACTTATTCAAAACACAGACTGAACGTTCACGTGTTGCTCAGTTAGACAATAGGCATTCCAGACATCGGGCCATTTCAACCTGGTATCAGCTGTGTTAGTAGACAAGGAAATGTTTTCTTAAGAAAACAGACGTGGCACATGCGCCATGTCGGAAGTATGCCTTGATCGTAGTTACAGAAAGCGCGTGACGATGTGACAATAGTCCCAGCTGGAATATCTTTTATCAGTCCGTTGGAATATTGCACAGTTTTGTGCGAAACACGCCACAATATCCTAGAAGCATCACAGAAGATCAGAAGATTTCAATTTCTAGTCTAGAAGACAGTCCGTTCCGAAAAAAGTTGCAAATATCATTTAATTATTTGTCATTGAAAATGAATGAATTGTACACGTTAGAAAAGTGTCAAACTATAGGAAAACATGAATAAAACATTTTACAGGAAAGTTGATCACATTTTTGAGCAATTAGCAGATCTACAGTTTGTTGGTGGAGTTCTATTGATATAAGCCTCACTCACCCATGTGATAATGTGATAACATTTGAATGTGGCTGTTTCCTTTAATCAGTAATAAAAAACGCACGTTAAATAATGCGTCGTCGCAGCTATGATATTTTTCGATCATTTTTATTGTCATTGCTCATGAAGCCGGGAAATGGTAATAATCTCTAATAGAAAATCGAATTCAAAATCAAAAAACAAAAGACAATGATTTTTTATATAATGAACTACATTTGGTGTTGAGGTTTAACAAAAGATTGATTATATTGATGTGCATTACTAGAATACAATGCTTAAATAATTATTAGTTTATATGCAAACCAATTATATATTGTTCGAAATAATTCCAAATAATGGAAATGTTTTAAAAAAAGAAAGGCCAGATTGATTTTAGATTTGACTGGCACAACATGCTTCGGTCAGCTCTCCTTCAGTAGTGAATATTTCTCGTGCATATGGCATTCGACCGATATCAAGATAAATACCAATCGACAGAGGACAACAGCGACTATTGAATCAGACTTTGCAGGAGAAAGTCATAATAGGCCCACTGTTTTCTACGGGTATTAACCCGCAACACTAAAAAGAAGCAAAAAAAATCAACACTATAGAAAAGTCTGTCAAATACCATATAAGGTAGACTGAAAGCTGAAGTAGCATTGCAAGGAAAGGTATAATGCAAATTTACAAAATAAATGATAATAATACTAAAAATGCCAAACAATTTACAAGAGATCAAATAAAAGAGGAAGAATAAATGTAGAAAGAGATAATTAATATGGTAGAAAAAGACTCAAGACATGATCTTTTTGTCTCGACAAAATCTTTTGATGGAAAAAGCTTCCAAGATGCGTAACAACAGGCACCGATTACATGAGAGAACAACCTTAGAACATGACAAAGCTGTTGTATAATGACAATTACATAATTAAAGATGTCTCGTGATCGGGCTGCTCGGCGGTATGCGAGTGGAGCGCGGTAAGCAGCGTGTGAGAGAGAGAGAGAGACGTTTATTCAATTAATTAATGTGAATAAAAAGTATACAAATCACATGAAACACAAGATAAATTCACTATGTCAAGATATAAGGAATCTTCTTGGATCAAGACAGAAAAATTAGTCCAAAAATGTGAGAGACTGGGTAAAACACATGTACGGCAAGAGAGATAATGAAGGCATGAGGTTGTTCTGCAGAAGGGCACTGAGAATCGACCAGAATGAAGAGTGAGGAATCAAACGCGAAATAAATGTGTCCTGATTAATCAGATTCACGAAAAGTCTCGTCTCCATTACTCTGCGTCTTTACGATAGATCATCTTCAGATTGAATGCCTTTAATCTTCTGACATCTGGTTTGTGCATTTTGAAGGCACTTTGAGTCATAAGAGGAAATTCCTATGAAAGCAGGGCAGGCATATTCGATGAAACTGTGAATCAGAGCGTTGAATATGAACTTAAACTCATCGTCATTCGTGACGCATTTCATTCTTCGTAAAATATAAATTCTTTGCGAATACTTCTTCGATGAAGTCGATGTGACCCTTCCGTCCGAACGCATCCTCGAGCATATTCCGAAGAAACTTGAAACCTCTCTGGAACTCGATGAGCCGAAAAGAAGAATCGACACTACAGATTTCTTTGAAACAGCCGTGATAGTTAATCAAACCGCGAGTTTTGCTTTTGTTTAACGTGAGACTGTTCACTTCAGACATTACGGGTTTTACGTGATAACCACTTCGGAACGTGCTCGCGGATTCGATCACCGAGACGTCTTTCGGGTCGACCCAAGTACTTGCATCCACAAGAACACTCAAGCTAATAAGACAACATTATGACGGATCTGAACTGAAAACTTTATCCGTTGGTGATGAAACAGGAATTTTCCACGTTCGAAAAATCACAACAGATTTGACTGCGAGAAAAATTTTGAACGACTCACGAATCGATCGCCGAAAAAAGGAAGCGGCATTGTCACCTAAATTAGATACCTCAACAAAAATCAGGTTTCTTTTCGGGACGGAATTCTAAAAGTGTCTTCACATTTAGATTCCTGCATGCAACGATCTACAAAGTACGGTACAAACCATGGCGGATAGTCATTCTTTAATAAAAACACTTCTCAATGTACGTAACTCTTCGGGAAGACAGTCAGATGAACAACTACGATATGCATGGGGAGTATTCACTACTGAAGGAGAGCTGGCTGAAACATGTTGTACGAACAAATATAAAATCAAATGCGGCCTTTCTATTTATATATATATAACTTATAAAAGATCAAACTTTTTCATAATGGAGATGGTTTAAACGTTCATCAATAATGCTGACTAGGTGAATCGATGCATGTGCATGTAGGTGGCTTGAACTTCGTGTTCGTGGCGTGTCGTGTAAAACCAGTGCGGTCACGTTCGCGTTCGTGCTGCGGCCAGGGGCATCAAAAATTAATTGCATTGTAATTAATTGATTGATGATCGAAAATAATTGCAATTAATTGATTGGTATCATCCGATAGCTACAATTAATTGATGGAATAATTTGTATTACAGAACGCAAAACAATTCAAGTCAATAGGTTCGTCAGTTTACTCACTCAAATATCCGTAGCTGAACCGTGGAATTGGATGCATATGAACGTATTTATTACTTTCAGGACTCTGTAGCTTTGGTATGGTGCAGTAGGCAATTATCTTCACCTTGCAACATGCAGCAACAACTTTTACATATTTCTTATTTAAATGTGCTACTTTTATAATTTTCAATTGGCCGAAAACAGGAACTAACTATTGTAATAAGTATAACGTTGTACATATGTACGTTATGCAAGCATTTAATGAACGTTGTACTCAATGCTTAATTCCTGTACATGTTGATATACTCACTATTCATTTCCAGGGTTAACAAGCCATAATACACTGTACGTGGTTTCAACATGCAGAGGAAGACTAACGTACTGAACTGGAATTATGAAAGTCGAAAATGAAAATAACCAATGAAAAAGCAACTATAAACGTAGCATATGAAGGTTCCAATGATATTTAAAAAGATTTAAAAGTTTAAAAATTTTGGAAGTTTAAAAGTTTGTTGCAAAAAAGAAAAAACATTTGAGACACCCTGTATAATTGCAATCAATTGATTGCTTTCGCATTCTATTAAAATTAATTGATTGCTCGGTCCAATTTAATTGCAACTATTTTTTGATACCCCCTGGCTGCGGCTGTCATGTTGATTGCAGAATTCGATGACTGCATAACTTCTAGAGCTTTGTGTCTTGCTTCTCAAGTGAATTTCATCTTTCCTTTCAGCGTGCGAACCAGTATCTTGGATATCACTCAATATCCTCTGAGTATTACTAATGACGGCAGTGTCAAATGGCTCTATCCTCTCATGTTGAAGAGTGCTTGCAAACCGGATATCACTTGGTTTCCCTACGATCAGCAAATATGCAAGATCCTCTTCGGCAGTTGGACATATACGGGAACAGACTTGGATCTTGTGAATTACACAACCACAGGAGACCTGGCGAATCTTATTCCCAACAATCAATGGCAAGTGTCCCAATTTCATGAATTTAATATTCCACAACACTTTTTTTGCATTATTCATTATTACATTCCGTTTATTCACATCATGATAATATTTGCTTGGTTTTTAGGAATATCATTGATCAGTTTTACAATAAGCATTGTTAGGTAAAATGGTCCGTATCAAGGGCGTACAAGGGTCCAAAACTTATCAAATACATTTTCTGAATTTAATATTCTTTGTAAAATTATTTGTCCAGATATGACAAGAAAATAACTAATTATTTAGAGTGATACAAAGAAAAATTGCTAGAAAGATGCACTTCTGTATAAAATCTGGATAAGGTCTGTTTTTAAATGGCAGAAATCAAGGTCTGACGCAACAAAGGTCCGACAGAACGTGCCTGAACATTTTATGATGAATGTCATGGATACACAAAACTGAACAAGATCAAAATATGCGTATGAAATACATGTAGACATGCATGCCTGCAGTAAAGCTACAAGCTGTTTCTAGCCCAACTACTGTGAATTGACCACCATCTGTAAGAATGCTGATGCAGTGCGGTTTATACCCAAAAGTATTTATTTTTTATATTATTCTGATTCAAAAGAGTGCTTTTATATCTTGATAATATCTGTGCTTATATCTGTGATGTCATCACAGGCAAAGCAAAAACGAAATAAACTATCGATGGATATTAAATTTCCCGAAACTACCATACGGATCCATATGAAAACTGTGTCACCTGCCAGTAATAGAAGCCAATCATATAACTAGCAAAAGAGAGACATGGATGCACCATTAACTACACACGAATTTTGAGTCGACTAATTTTGTCAAAATTACAAAAGAACAAACCAATTAAAAGAGAAGACAATAATGAAACTCAAAGGAACAATGCTGCTGAATAGATACGTTCTAGAGATATTCAAATACTGAAAAAAATGAGTAGGTCCTATAGTCCGAGTCATAAAACATACCACATTTATTCCACTACACAGGCAAAGAAGTAGTATTAAAGCATAACAAAAATGATGACTGGTATGATAAAAAGTTTATAACGTCTATGTATTGTTCCTTCTTCTCGAGAACGAAGTTAGCATAAAGTTAAAAATTCTCTTCGAAATTTCTTTATCGGGAAGCTTTCGAGTGATCCACCCTTCCTCAGGCACGACAAGTTGAGAGTGAACAAGACAAGCTGGCAAACGTTTATGTATTACGATTGAAGTAGTCTGGCAGCCAGAACGAGTTTTTGCAGGGAACGAGGCAGAAACTGACACTTTCACAGAATGATATACACCCTATGCCTACTACGAATCGGCACGTCTGCCGAGTTCTAGTGAGTTCCTCTTCTTGTCAGATAGGAACAAAGAAAATCACATGTAAATCCAATGGGACGCAGATTGCAGTTTTTGGCTAAAATGAAATTTTCTATGTTTTCTCTGATTAAACGAAAAGTACTAAGCTCAGAGTCATAATTTTTGGCATGGAATGTCTTCAGGTCATTTCCTGTGATGTGCATGTGCTTTTATCATGCATCTAATCGGCAATATATGTGAGAATGTGGTTGAATGTGGATAAAGTTGCTCAAAATGTTTGTGTTTGCCGACATGAAGAGGCTCGCCAAAGCTAAATGTGTTTAGCTATATAGACAGGGGTGCATGAAAATGAAAGGAAATGATCTCAAGACATTCCATGCCAAAAATTATGACTCTGGGCTTAGTACTTTTCCTTTAATGAGAGAAAACATAGAAAATTTCATTTTGACCAAAAACTGCAATCTGCGTCTCATTGCATTTACATGTGTTTTTCTTTGATCCTGTCTGACAAGAAGAGGAACTCACAAGAACTCTGCAGACGTGCAGATTCGTAGTAGGCAAAAGGTGTGTAATCCAATGGCCTCATTTTCGGCCTCGTTCCCTGCAGAAACTCGTTCTGACTGCCGGACTAAAGATGGTGCAGCGACACATTGCCTAATAACACAGAAAATTAGGCGCATTTTGGTCAATTTCAAAGATTTCTTTACAATTTCATAGAAAGCTTTTCAGAAAATATCATGTGCTGTAGCATTCATGTGATGTCAAATACAGCAAAAGATATATTTTGCAATAAATCGTTAGTAACGTGATATGAATGTAGGGGAAGTTCGGTATTCTCATCATACTAAGACTTTCCGACGTATGCACAGGAGTATGGATTTGTGATTTACGAGGAAATCAACGAAACATTTGAAATTAGCTTCATTTGCAAGCAGTATCGGAAACTCCATGTACCGAAGTTACCGGGATAAAATGGCCAAGATAAGTGGGATGAGCACTCTAACTGATGGCATTCTTTTCAGTGATGTTTGCATACGTATATGAATTGCGTAACACTGTAATCTTGTATATGGATAGGCCTATATGATGATCAGGTAGCAAAGGTTGTAGACATTTTCGTGAATAGTGAGTGATTGCATCTTTTCGTTGTCAGCATAAATGCAGACTAAGCCATTGTTTTTAACTTAATGATTAGCCTTATTTGGAGATAAAGACTATTATTTTCATTAAAGTTAGTACGTATCCAAGTAAATTCAATTAAATACATGTAGATAAACTTAAAAATTCATGCTAAGTGTTCAGTTTTTAACTATTAGATTCATTCGTAGTTTTTATTAGAATAATTTATTCACCACTGGATCAAACTAAATTTTTTTCTATTGATTATTTTATTTTGTTTTATCTAAACCCTCTCCATTTTTAAATATCGCAAAAATAGATAAGTTAGCCTGTATTCGTCTTGACAACAAAGGTTTGTCGCAGTATATTGAACATCTAAAGAGAATGACAACGGTTAAGTCGATAAAAGTCACCAACACCTTTGATTCCCCGACCTAGTGAAGAAGGTGCGAGCTCGTCTCCACCGCGGACTTCAGTTCGATTCCTGGGTCAGGCGAGTGCGGTCGGGGAGTCAATGGTGTTGGTGTCTTTTATTGACTTCTATTCGTCTCATTTGATAAGAGACAATAACAACAAAATAATTCAAACAAACTTCAGTATACAAGCAACTCATTTGGTCACATCACATTCGGGGATGATTTATTGTTTGTTAGTTTGACTTAATAGGAAATAAAAATGTCCGATCAAACAATAAGATGAAATTCACAGCTTTCTACTAGGCCCACTGATGTCTTAGTCATTATCTAACCCTACGACGTAAGAGGAGCAATAAAAGCATGTTCGAATTTTTGCACCCATGTGCCCATCCTTCACAGCTTGCACATTGAAGTCCATTTTACCCTAATGACGTATGACCATGAACCCCGTGCATTCATGAATATGGGCTGAGCAGTTTTTTCTATTGAAGGTGTCACTGACTATTTTGCCAACTATTTCGTTTTATTGATCACGATGCTTAACATCATTCATATGAAAAACTAAACTAGAAAAAGCCTTATATGAACCGTACACATCAATCTTATGAAATTTTCGTGGCATTTAAATTAACTGTAAGCAGTCAACCTCCTCTGATCTGAACAGCGTGCTGCTAATGATTGATTGCAAAGATGGATGGTGGTTAAGTGAATTCTCTATAACACTCCGAGCAATGAGCACCAAATGCACGTCAACAAGGGGATCTGTCACAGACAGCAGTTGAATGCTGATGAATGAGATCAAGTGTCCATTTTGTTTGACTGCTCATGATACCCGAACTTCCTCTGGCTCATAGAAATTAATTTTATTGATTCATTTGTTTGAGCAATCCTATTTTCGGGTGAAATATAAATTATGCTGAAAATTTCTTCGGGTACTGCAAACAACTTTTATTCTATGCAACGTTTCGCTATGTAGCTTAATCATGCACATATGACTGAATTGGACAACATAGCAGCAGACACATCAAGCCTTTAGCACTAATCATTCGAATCAATGCATTCTATAGATATGGTGTAAAATAAAGACAATTAAAAATTAAGACATAGTTTATATTTCTTCCAATAATGGAACCGGATACGTGTAGGATTCGGCCCCAGAGCCATTTCAATCCCATTTTCCCTGAGAAGGGTAGGAGAAGTCTCGTATACATAAAAATTACACTATATTCACAAGCAAAAACGCAGTTAGTATCACTCCATTGTCTTCTCCACCACACCCTTAGACGCGTCCTTAACATTCTGCCGCCATTTCAATCTGTCCTTCGCCTTCTCTTTCCAAGTTCTCCCGTCTTCTTCTTTGCCTTCCAGGTCTCTCCTGATACAGTCCTTCCATCGAATCCTCATCTCATCCGTCCCCTTCTTCTTGTCATTGATATCAGTTAAGCGACATTGCTGTGTTGACGGTTTCTATGATAACGTCTATGGTACACAATTAGGGGTTCTATGATTTCTACCAAAAGTACCCAATGCAATACCAAGTGCTCAATACGATATTGCGCCGTGCAGTTTTCGATATTGTCGTAGACTTCCATGACAAGAGACATAGACTAGTAGTAATGCGTTGTTGTAATCGAAATTCACACAGCATTCGAGTCAGCGCTAGCATTTTTCCTACAACAACCCTACATAGTGTCATCCATCTCTTCCACTTGCTTCCTTTCGTCTCCCATCCTAACCACATGCGCTGTCCACCACAGTCTCTTTTGATCAGCTCATTGAAATGATACTATTCATTTCAGGGATGTCATCACTTTTGAACTGCGCCGCCATAACGTTTATTATGGATGCTGTCCAGATCCTTACCCAGACGTTACATATTACATCATCATGCGGAGGAAGTCACTGCATTATATTATGACTCTGGTTGTGCCATGCGTTGTCTTGATGTTCATCTCTATTTGGGGATTTTATCTTCCACCTGCCTCTGGGGAGCGAATGACATTGGTGATTACGAATTTGCTGGCTATGGTTGTATTCTTCATGGTAGCCAGAGACAGCTTGCCATTACAATCAGATACTATTCCATTAATTGGTAAGTACCGTAAAATCCTATTCAAATGAATAATTATTTACTTGAATGACTTTATGAGAAACATGTGTGAATTGTTTGTGCAACTGGATCAAACTTCACTATTGCTTTCACATTGTGTAACCATTAACATGCAAAAGCCACAAGCAAAAGTAGGGAACCCATCGTCTCTATCTAGGGCTACTCAGAGATATCTGGGGCTACTTGGTAAAAGCAAGCTTGTGTTTCATTAAAATTTCTGTCCCTATAATATTGTATGTCGTAACAAGCTAACCGATGTGAACAAATTCCCTTTTTTGTTGATGCTGCTAAGAATTAGGACTGTTACATTCAGAACATCATGAATATTGTAACAGTATGAGCAAATGTGAAGTTCTAACGGAGTTTTAAGACTTTTGAAACAGTAGTGATGGTCAATGCATTTGAAGATAAAGATAATCGCCCAATTCATTAATCCAAAACAATACCCAATAACAGTAAACACCAAAATCAAAACAATGTAATATGAAAGCAATGCACGACCGCTTTCGTGGTCTCTATTCATGTGCAACGACCAAGTGAAATGAAATGCAACAACTAAGGAAAACTGGGAACACAACTCAAAATGGTGCTAATGAACTGTCAATCACCACGGTGACAGCGGCGTGTAGATGAACTCCTGGACACAAAGTCCAGGCTTGCGTCCAAGAATAAACAAAGCTTCCAGAATACGCAACTTATCACTTTGATTGGAAGAACAAAAAATTGAGAAATATGATGAAAAGGTATTACCAACAAATGAATATCACATTGAACTGCGTGTCTACAAATAGATGAGGATAGACTACGAGTTGATGAATTACATGTAAGAAGCCAACGAGGTAAATATTTTTTAATTCTAACAGCAAGGTTCCTTTCTGTTCGGTCGATGTAACTGCTTCCGTAGTCACAGGTAAAATTATAGATAACATGTGACCTTTTCAGAAAGGGAACCAGGTTTTTTTAAAGAACGCCTAGTAGCATAAGTGAACACCGGTTTGCACGACGGGTAAGCCTGTTTCGTGGCTATAAAAAATGCGTTTACGAATCAACCCTGACAACGAATCACCGACAAAAGGCAGGCGGATATAAACATCTTAACATTTGGGACCAATCATTGGTTCAACATCAGAAATGCAGTTATGTAGTTGATGGCTTTGAACGGGAGGTTCATTATCGCTGAGGAAAAACCAAAAGTCAACTCCTTCTATAGTAGGCCGAAAGATTTAATAAAATGGCACGCTAAAAAATATGTGCAAGCCAACGTTTCGACAGTCACTGTCAGCATCAGGGCGTAGTAAAAGTAGTTACAAGAGAGAGGAGTGGTTAATATACTGCTGTCTCAAGGCCGAGTATCCCTCAATCAATCAGCTCGTGTTTGCAGTTTAACTTAGGTTTGTACTTTTTGATGTAGTCGGCTTCACTTAGGCGTGTCTCTATTGGTGAATTTAGTTTATTCATGATTTTAATGTCAAAGTCCGTGATGGTCATTTTTCGCTGATGAATTTTGTTCGCATGTTCAGATAACGCACTGACATTGTTCGATAGCTTTAGGCTGTTTTCATGCTCTTTAAAGCGGATGTGAAAGGGAAGCGAGGTTTGCCCTATGTACATATCGCTACAGAATCTGCAAGTAAAGCAGTAGACCACAAAACGGTCATCACAAACACGACGGTGATCAAGTTTATCGCAAAGATTGCAATTATTGTGCTTTTTAGAACGACGAGTTGAGAGGCATTGGCTAGACGTCTTATTAGACTTGCTTATTAAGATAACGGGCAAATCATATTTGTATAAAAGTCGATTCAGTTTTCGATTGCAACTATCACTAATGAAAGCCATAGGGCATTTTACGTTGTTATTAATTTAATTTTTTTGTTTTTGTTTTTTCTTTCTAGTATAATTCACACTATAGCCGTTGTAATTCAAACGGGTGTGTAGACGTTCTACAGCATTATGCTCTAAAATGGGATTAGCACATCTATCGATGACGCCTAAAGCTATCGAACAATGTCAGTGCGTTATGTGAACATGCGAACAAAATTCATCAGCGAAAAATGACCATCACGGACTTTGACATTAAAATCATGAATAAACTAAATTCACCAATAGAGACACGCCTAAGTGAAGCCGACTACATCAAAAAGTACAAACCTAAGTTAAACCGCAAACACGAGCTGATTGATTGAGGGATACTCGGCCTTGAGACAGCAGTATATTAACCACTCCTCTCTCTTGTAACTATTTTTACTACGCCCTGATGCTGACAGTGACTGTCGAAACATTGGCTTGCACATATTTTTTAGCGTGCCATTTTATTAAATCTTTCGGCCTACTATAGAGGGAGTTGACTTTTGGTTTTTACCTCAGCGATAATGAACCTCCCGTTCAAAGCCATCAACTAATGTCACCTAGTGTTGTCCCGTTATTTTCGTATCCTTGTCCACAAAGTCCAATTTCATCACTACTTCATGGCCCCAAAACATTTTCAACATGAAGGCCATTTTGTGAAAAGTTCCATGTCTCAAATTTCTTGCCGATCGTTCAGCGGGGATTTCTTGCTTCTCAACTGTGTACTACTCCCATGAGCGCCTGCATTATATGTCTTTTGCAACAGAACGAAATACGCGCGACTGCACACTACTCTATCATCTATAAGTTACAAGATGAAAAAATCAACAGCGATCATCAAAAATTGTTTGAATTATTGCTCGATCTCCAATTTCAAGTGATTGATGGCATAGAATTTTCATTACAATCAATTGATCGTTCAAGAACATCAATTTCAATTAATTGATTGAAAGCAACAATACTAACTGAAATAAATTTTTGATAGTCTCTGCATTGATTGAACATAAAGCCATCAAAATGCTGTTTCCATGAGAGCAGGATGATTTCATTTAGCTTTTCACATTTGCCTGCAATTCATAGTATTTTATTATGCATAAAGATGGTGCAGACATATTTTACAGAATTGGCGTTCAGAATTACTGTCGTTCTTTTTTCAAAGGTCTTATCTCGAGTGCCTCAAAACTCATAATGCATGATTAAGTTGTTCTATGACAGATATTGTTCTGGATGCTACATTTTTCAAGAAGTCAGATTAGTTCGGGCGCTACAGTAAAATTAGACTAAATAAAGGCGTAACCCGGACAAAATTAGGAGAAAGCTGAAACTTGGTGTACTTAAACTTCATGCTGTGTTAATGACCGTGTCCAAAGTCCCAAGAGATGCGTTGTGTGCTTTTTAAGTAATGTCCTAAAGATGCCAACTTTCATTGTGCTGTCCACAGTTTTCTCTCTCTAAATCAAGTTATTTTTATCACATGATTGGTGAATCATCCTATGCGTAACAGCCATCGTAGCGATGTCGCTTGACGTTCAACGGGAAAGGCTCTATCAGCTCTCTTCTCATTGGTTCCTCTGATGGAATGATGTGAATGCAATGTCCAATGCGAAGCTGCTAATTGAGCGCGGGAATTTGATCTGCTACAGATTTCGGCTTTCGATCATCTGTTTCACGTGCATTTGATCTGGAATCATTATTATAAATCATATAGGGCATGTAAATTGTAAATCAATGACATTAGCAATACATAATCAAACATGACATGTATATTTTGTGGAGATTCTCTAGATTTATTGGATACTGTAACTGTTAGAAGAGGCATTGCAAATATTATTGAACTAAGTAATAGCAAATGTGATGGAATAGGCGAGGCTCTTAAAAACGTTAGTGAAATCACGGTTTATATTGAATGCAGGAGAAAGTACACACGCCATGTTGATAGAGAGAGAAGTAGAAGTCCAACAACTGCGCCATCTAAAACGGGTAGACTCGCTACTGTTACACGATTAAGATCGACAAGCAAAGCGGTGTTTAATTTTCAAACAGATTGTCTATTTTGCGGTGCACTTGCAGTAGCTGACAATTCAAAGCATGCCGTTCATAGAAGAAGAAAAGTGCGTCTGGCACGCACCTTGAGTATAAGAGACACAATCTTAAAAAGAGCACGTGATCGCCATGATGAATGGGGCAATGATGTTCTTCAAAGAATTTTCCATGTTATTGATTTAGTGGCCTCAGACGGTCGTCACCACCACGACTGCCACGTTCAGTTCGCAAAAGAGAAAGCCAAATGTGAGCCAGGTAGGCCTGAGAATAGCGTATCTGCAGATAGCTTTCACAAGTTATGTGAATATATTGACGAACATAATGACTGTCAATTTACTATCCATGAGTTGCTTAGCATTATGGGAAGCTTTGCTGATGCAAATGAATTCGTTCATTCCAAGAGACATCTAAAGAGGAAGCTTCTTGAAGTCTATGGTCCACGTATTACTATAACTGAGATCCCCGGCAAAGTAAACGTTCTCATGTTGAAAGACACAGCGCATAAAATTCTTTCAGACAAATGGTACACTGACAGAGATTTAGACGAACAAAAAGAGCGCGAAAGAATTGTGAAAGCTGCAGCAGCGATAATTCGTGAGGATATTCGCCAAATGTATTTAGACTGCTCAAAATACCCAAATGCGGATGAGATAAACGCAGATGATAGTCATCTGATTCCCAACTCATTGCGAATATTTACCGACAATATCTTGATCATCAAATGTCATTCGTAGGCGTAAGACAATTAACCATGCGGTGATGTTCGCTTGCCGACCTAGATCATTTATATCACTATTGCAAATTGGTTTATCTGTTTTCCCACACAGAACCTATGGGTCTAGGCTTCTCATTGACATCTTGTCGGGTATGGGATTCTGCAGCTCATACTCAGAAACCATGAAATATCAAGACTCAGCCATGGTCAACTCAATTCCAAAAATAAGTGAAAGTGGCTTTGTTCAATTTGTATTCGATAATGCTGATGTCAATACACAAACATTAGATGGAATGGGAACATTTCATGCATTGGGAGGTATTCGATGCGTGACTCCTTCAGCTGCCGTAAGTGTAGGAACTGATATTCCACGAATTACCAAAGAGACAAAGACCAAGTCTAAGAATGAAATACCAATTCACCATTACAGGAAACCGAAAGTTTCAGGTCCCTCAACTATCTTTGTCGAGGATCTAAATGTCCACGCAGCCACTGAATACGCTATAAAGAAATCCCAGGTGTTCAAGTTTGACATGTTATGGATCCACAATATAATACCTAATAATATAATATAATATAATAATATATAATATATAATACCCTATAATATAATAATATAATACATCAAGGTGATACCGGAAGCTCAGGAGTTGGTTGGAATGGCTATATGCAAATTGCAGTTGACGACGGCACGATTTGCAGTACCAGTCGAGGGATGGCAGTTCCCTTCATTAACTTGGAACCTGGAAACTTGACTACCTTTTTCTCGGCTCTCAGATTCGCGGCAGAAGAATGCACAGCTAAAAAGAAATGCTGCATTATCACATTCGATCAACCTCTTTACTTGAAAGACGTTGAAATCACTGCGTCCGCTGACAAAAATGATATCTTATCCTCTGTCATAGTTCGTTTAGGAGGCTTCCATCTGCTTATGTCTTACTTAGGAACGATAGGATATATCATGGAAGGAAGTGGCATTGAAGAAATGTGGGAAACAGTTTATGCAAAGAACAGCATATATCAAATGATGTCTGGTCATGCATACGAACGATCAATTCGGGCTCATTTACTTGCGTATCAGTTATTGGTTATACTGATCACATCAAATTTCTGTTACTTTCGAACGGACTTTCTTGAAGGATTACATAATTTATCAGAGAACGCTCTTTTAAGTAAGATAGCAGGTAAAGAAGCATGCTCATCCCATGATCTGACATTTTTCGCTCAAAAGTTTGAATCGGTTATTGATAACCTCTCATGTTCAGATCGCACCTCCAAGCTTTGGATTCAGTATTTGAAACAATTGATGTTGGTGATGCAGTTTATCAGAGCCGAGCGATCAGGGAACTGGAATCTTCACCTCCACACCGTCAAAGAAATGCTGCCATATTTTCATGCTGCAGGGAGGAGTGCAGTTAGAGCCTGCGCAATGGGGGTGGACCTTATCAGACAACCAACTAAGTCCAATTCTGACTCTGTCACTTCCAGCCCCTGAAAAGGTGCTAGAGATCATCTCTTGCAAATGCAAGATATTATGCGGAAAAGCATGCAGTTGTCGAAAACTGGGTTTGCCGTGCTCAGTCATGTGTGGTCACTGCCTGAGCAACTTGTGCCTTAATGCACCACACATCGAAGTTTCAAGGGAAACGACATCAGAACCTCAGGACACTGTGGATGATGAGTGAATTATGAATTTTCGATTATGATGACATTGAAAGCAATCCTTAATAATGACAATGGACTTGATTTCCCCAATAAAGGATTTCTATTGTGAAATATTGACTTGTTCTTCTTTTTTAATGCATGTACATTTCATTGAGATCATATTTTATGAGTTTGAAAAATATAAGTAGTATGATGCGCATTATTTTACTTTTTCTAATTTTTCTCGAAAAGCACACAGTATATTTCTTGGGACTTTTAACCTAAAGTTGAACACGTAAACCACTATCGATATGCAAAAATCCAGCTTTCTCCTAATTTTGCCGGGGTAGAAATCTAATTTTCCTGCACTAATATAGTTATACATATTTATAAAATCCTCAGGATGGCCATTGTCACGTAAAGTAACAAATGGCTATATTGACTAATATGTAGTTCTGACGGAGTTTTAAGATGCAATTTATTGTGCATTAGCTTCTGTAGCTGTCAATATGGCCTTCTATATTTCATAACCTTTATGAATGACATTGCTAAGTGAAGGCAAGAAACAACGAGTCTGTTTTGACTAATTAATTTTGTTTTAACGCAGCGTTCATGAACTTCACGGAATGAATTCAACTTTAAACACCGTCACTGCAGGGTCTTTAGGCCTGCTCACATCCTCTTGATTGGCATATTGACATGTTTGGCTTGCCATCTTGATCTATTGACTTGTTTGCTCCGAATTGGAGGTTTTACATCGAAATATGATTTCAATAAATTGCGCAAATTTGCACTATTCTTAGGGTAGTCGTAAATTGCGAATAATTCTCACTGATTTTATCCTATTGATCCATTGTTCACTTTTCCCAATGTCAGTTAAGATGATAATTCAAACGGATAATCATTGAAATGTCGGTTATGGCCCCTCGTGACATTGAAATCGCAACTTGGCCAAAAAGCCAAGAGCGGTATTCACTTTGTGAAATGAATATGTAACAAGAAGATTCTGAAATCCAATAATCTGCTTAAGTTGGTGTGAAATTTCATGATTCTCGCTACTAATTGAACTTGCATACTTCACAGTTTGCAACTTGATAGCCAACAGCGGACTAATTGACATAGTCTTTGACACCAATTTTGTAGAGTCGGAGATTTGTTAAATGAAAGATCGATAATCGTTTGAAATCCTATGTTTTGATTAGCACAGTAAGAGTATCAGGTGTAAGATGTCCACCGCGGTCGAAATGAAGAGAGGTATTTTCAGTGCACAAAAAACAACAAGGAATCACGCATGATTTCATATGGACGAATGTACTACGTCAAATCTGAAGATGTTTGACTAGTTTGTCAGTTAACCATCGAATGTTGGACAGAATCAATCAAAGTAGACAATTATATTGAAAAGATTATCCAAACTTTAAGTGAATTACTCATTTTCACTATTCTTTGGCGGAATTTGATGTTTATGTTGCGAATTCTGCAATTATTACTTTATATTTAAGCTATTAGAAATGCGTCGTATTTATATTTGCGTATAGAAACACATAGTCCGGCAGCAAGAGCGAGTTTCTGCAGGGACCGAGGCCGAAAGTGAGACTTTCACAGAATAATGTACACCCTATGCCTATTACGAATCCACGCACCTGCCGACTTCTAGTGAGTTCCTCTTCTTGTCAGACAAGATCAAAGAAAAACACATGTAAATGCAATGGGACACAGATTGCAATTTTTGGTTAAAATGAAATTTTCTATGTTTTCTCCGATTAAACGAAAAGCACTAGGCCCAGAGTCATAAATTTTGGCATGGAATGTCTTCAGGTCATTTCCTTTCATGTTCATGCACCCCTGTCTATAAAGCTAAACGCATTTAGCTTTGGCGAGCCTCTTCATGTCGGCAAACACAAACATTTTGAGCAACTTTATCCACATTCAACCACATTCTCACGTACATTGCCGATTGGATGCATGATTGTAGCACATGTATTTCATAGGAAATGATCTGAAGACAATCCATGTCAAAATTTATGACTCTGGGCCTAGTGCTTTTCGTTTAATCAGAGAAAACATACAAAATTTCATTTTAGCCAAAAACTGCAATCTGCGTCCCATTGGATTTACATGTGTTTTTCTTTGTTCCTATCTGACAAGAGGAGGAACTCACTAGAACTCGGCAGACGTGCCGATTCGTAGTAGGCATAGGGTGTACATCATTCTGTGAAAGTGTCAGTTTCGGCCTCGTTCCCTGCAGAAACTCGTTCTGGCTGCCAGACTAACACGTGTGATATTGACTTGATAGTAGCTTATGCCATACGAGTTGTGGCAGGAAAAATATTTTGTTTCATACCTGTAGCAAAGCCGTTATCATGTATACATGTATGTATTGACTAAAGCTCAGTTGCAGAATCAGACTTGATCAGTGACTGATTGATGATGTTACGAAATGTTTTGTCTGCGACGTGAAAACTTTATTTCAAGTGATTCACAGACGAAGTGACATTTATTTCTTCACTAGTGAGGGAATTCTAGTGATTTGCGACGTCAATTGAGAACTTTCTCCACTACAGTTTAAATTCAGATCTTTTGAGGTTACAGTGATGACCGCGAGTTGACGTATAAGAGTCTGGAACAATGAGATCGCCGAACTTGTCGTCAATTTTTCATTTCAGTGAGTGTTGCTGTACAGCGTCAATCAAAATTTATTGCGTGCCGCTAACTTATCAACTGCTATCCACAATCCGCCGTCAAATGTTCGGGTAGTAGGCCGTAGGTTGCATTGAAATCCATTACTCATTGCATCTCTGCGCTCCTCGTGTTATATAAGCTATCCCATGTAGTGAAATTGTTCAAGATCTGGAATGATTTTGCAAGGCTGAGGAATATACAACGCCTCCAAAATTCATGAAGGCTAGAACAGTGTTTCTAAAATTAAATTAGTTCCGAACTAAATTTTTTTCACTCCATATGCTTATTTATATGACAAAAAAGATGTTGTATCTTTCTAGAAATAAATCCTGAAATAACAAATTCTATACCTAAACCTATGTGATACAGAAAATATAAAAGAAAACCAAAAGAAATTAAGAGTCTAAGTAACGCGCTGCCCCAGCCACAGCCAGTTCATGCCTGCCAATCTCCGCTATATTCAACGTAGAAGTGCTCGGGCATTGTGGCGCATCAGGGCGATCGACATTTTACTCTTTATTGCCTCCCGTGCTTCAGAAAAGGTTGCTGAGGTTTGTGTGGAGAGTCTGGAAGCAACCCGAGAGAATGTGGTTGGGGCTTCTTCTCCCCATGATCCGTAGGCTGTAAACGCCATCGGAATACATGCCCAACCAAGTTCTTCACATTTGTTGTCGTTGGAGGCATGTTTTCTTTTTTCAGCCGCCAGCAGAGGTAACGCTTCCGTTGTGCTCGCTCCTGATTCAGAGTTGTTGTAGAGCGGATGCACAACAGTCAGATCAAATGCTGCTGGACGATCAAGACTCCAATCTGCCAGAAAATGTCCTCTGGTCTTCTAGTAGGCTCCGAGTGACCGCAACCAGCTCCTTTTTCGAGAGCAGGTCGAAGGGTTGCTCATTCGCAGATTTGGTACAACTGATCACGCAGAGCATTATATCGGCTTGTACCAAAGCTAAAAACTAAAATTAGTCCGCGGGACGAGTCAGTTTAGTCCGCGAAGCTTATGTGAAATAAAGATCGCTTTTGGTATAAAACCCATAATCAATGACGAATTTGGTCCAAAGACGTCTTCCACTGTCTTTGATTTGGTATTAGCGATAACGCTGTGTGAGAGTCGAAGAAGTATTTCTTCAAAATATGGCATAGAAAGCATCTACAGATCATGTGTCTTCATATGAGGCTACGCTGACACAGCTACGTGCTAATGATAGCACTACTTAACTGCAAATTACGATTCAGTCAGGAGTCAGTTATCCACTACTACCCTGTGGGAACGAATCTTGCGAAAAACTGGCGAATGTCAGCTGCAGAATATCATGCTAAAGTTCAGTCATATTTGCGGGATATTCGCTGGCGAAGTTCGCCGGCGAAAATTCGCGCTCTATATGTCACCTTTTACTTTTGACTTTCTCTCTTGTTTTCTTTAGTAATCCGCCTCTACAGTCGAGGCTCTATTCTCTCCCTCACCTCCTCACTATCCCTCACATATGGCTTGGGCTAGTCTATCTAAGATATAAGTGCAGACTATCATTCTTTCATAATGATAAGAATATAGAGAATCCGCATATATCAATTTTCATAACATCTCTTGACATTCAATAATTTACAACAATGACAAATATTTGAACAATATCATAGTATTTACTGCGACATTTATGGAAGACAAATACTTTTTTTAGTTTAAGTCTTCGTGAATTAAAAAAAGATCCCTTTTTATCAGATCAGACTGAGTATACAATATATTTTCATGTGAAGGTAATATACGAACATTACTACTTACCACTAATTAGTTGCTACAATATCCACGATTTCGCCGGTTGGCGAAAAGTCAGCTCGCATTAGTAAACAAATATCTACCAGCTAATTATAGCAACTTTTTCGCCTCCTGTCGTTTTTTAATTTTACACATGTTTTTGGATAAATGATGACCATTTTCACATGCGGAGATAGTTTTTACACGAAAATGAACCTTTAAAAAAATTATCCACCAAATCGCTACCTCGCCAGATAATCTGTTGATATTAGCAAGATGCGTTCCCACAGGGTAGGGTGGCCCACTGTGTTCATCGATTTTTCACGGTTGCCTAATGAATGCGCTATTCAGTTGGGTCGCTCAGTTGACGTGCTGTTGTTGTCTAGGCTACATAAATGCGAGTAATATTTTCTTGCTTTTCTAGATATTTTGTAATTGCTAGTAACATCTGACTCGTGATCATTCTTTATAAAGAACTTACGGGAAATCATCTGTAGAAAATGAATTTGAGACAAAAATGCCAAATTGTATTTCAGCGCGGTTGAATAGACGCCGCTACGTATGATAGATCTGACTTTATTCAAATAAGTCTTAGTCCACGCTGTTCACTTGGAGTGAGCGCTGAGTAAAGGTTGAGAGACACTGGTACAGAATGTAGGATTCTGGAAACTACATCATTGATAAAGTAGGGTTTGAACTTCTTGTACTTGTATAAGTTGCTAGTAATCATTTTTAGCTGTTTAAAGAACAGTTCGCAATATCTATGTCACAAAAAACGTCTCGATACTCTCAAGTTATGTTATATTTCCATGTGCTTAATGTTGCAATGATTGACTAAGTAATTTATTGCAAGATTGTATCTTGTCAGCGTGGAAGGGTCTACTTAAATTAACCGGCCGATCGGTTCCAATCCTACTATGCATATTCAACTATAAACATTTCGATACTTTGTTAACTAGAATTTATCCCCCTGATTTGAAAGCAGAAAGAAATGGGAACAATAACACATCCGTTGAATACCTTGATGTTAAGTTGAACGTTAATCATGATGGATTGCACACCTCCGTTTCTCATAAAGTGGAACAATTTTCTTTTAATGTCATAATATTTACTTTTCCGGAAAGTCTTCTTCCTCTTCACATCGGTGCGAATATATTTACCAGCCAAGTTTTAAGGTATCTAAGAATTTGTTCGCATGTACAGTATGCCATTGTTAAAGTTAAAAGTATTTTTGATATTTTCGTGAAGCGTGGTTATAAAGTTTCTAAACTGATCAAGTGTTTGGAGAGATTGTTAAATACGCATATTTTTGCTTTATTCAAGTTTGGTTTGCATTCTGCCAAAGAGTTGTCTATCCTATGTGGCTTTGGTTAAATTTGTTATCGAAAGTGTTACTTTGTGTGGGGTCCGCCATTTCGGCGTAAATTAGGCCAAATCAATTTTAATAAATTAGCTACGGGAAAGTACATTCAAAAACAAATGCAATAAGCTCAATCAATAAATAATAAGTCATCTATATAATATACAGATGACTTAATGATTGAGCATATTGAGCTTTTAGAAAGCACATTGATTCTTATTTATATGTCTAGCTTTTGTCGTTTTCGCGATTCATGTACTCTCATACGTGAATTGATGAAAATCTTGCTCTTGCAGTGGTAACAATAACAATATTAGCATTGCGACAGAATGATTCGTAAATCACTTTAGTCCCAAGATGGCAAATGTCAGTATTGACTTTTCATGCTAATATGTTGTTGTTTATGAAAACGTTCACAAAGTTAATGGAAGTGGATTATAATGATCTGAACTTCTAAATTCTGAATCGCGCTGGAATTTTGATTCGCTTTAAGAAAATATAATCAAGCTACAATAATGTTTTTAGGGAAAGTTGTTATAATTCATAACAACATTTAGATGTCATTGTTTCAAAACTCTTTTGGATTAATTAAGAAATGAATTGCTTGCTGTCTTCGAGAGCACGCACATCACGTACAGACTGGTTTCAAATATTGCAGATTGTATTTAAAACGAACTAAAAATGCGCTATTCAACTAAGGAAAATTTAAGTAATTCAGCAGACTGTATTGTTATCTGCTTTTCTGTGAATATTGGTGGTTATTTGACCTGTTATGTTGGCGGCATGCAATTTACATGGTGTAGCTTACTGCGGATAATAAAGTCCAAGGCCCTCTGAAAATCCTTGAAAAGAACTTTTATTGATTTGCCGTGATCAAAATGTAATTCAGTCTCGGTTGTGCAAGCAACAAGTCCAACAACTTATAAAATATATCTCATTGAGGGAATGTATGCTGTACAACGATGAAGATCATCCATAGAGAACTTCGCTTTTAATCTGAGCTCCGAAAAAAATTAAACATTATATTAACGTTTGTTTAGTATGAGCGAATTTATACAGGACATTAAGAATGCGGAAGTTATTCATATAAAATTTGTATTGATCAGCTTAAGCTCTCGCTGACTATTTACAAGCTGGTACGGCTGAAACTGACAATTTCGATATGTTCATGCGATCAATTCATAGTGCAAAAGCCAAATCATCGCGAGCGGCCGCAATAGTGTGACGTCATTGTACATTTAGCTAAACTCTTTGACACAGATATCAACAATGGAGAAAGATAATACGTATGCGTGAATAGCGAAGACCTAGAACAGTAAAATTGAAATTAAAAGTATACAGAAAAGGAAAATAATACTCCAAATAAAGTACCAGAAGTGCTATACCTCAAACCAACAGGCAATCTAATAAATGCTCTTTGTGAATACATAATACTGAAGAAGTGAGTCGAATCTGCACGGCCTCCGGTATGCGGAGCTCAGCAGTCCCACCGCAACAACGTCGTCTACTCATACAACTGCACCTGCGGAGCAGGTTACGTCGGACGGACGGAGCGACCTTTGTGGAAGCGCATCGAAGAGCATCTTCCCAAGTGTTGTCTGCCCTGAAAGCCGCGCCCAAGATCTTCAGCTCCACCTTCTTCAGCTGTGACTCGACATGCCGTTGCTTGCCAGCAATTACAAGACAAGGCTTTTTTCAGGATTTTTTCAGCGAGAGCTTAAGCTGATCAATGCAAATTTCATATGAACGGATGATACACTGTACGAAATATAATTATGATAATCTAGCAGAGGTAGGCGCGATTCTGGAAAATGAAGTTCCGAATAGCTATTATCCGATTAGCCAGATCGGAGTTCCGAATCCGATTCAAATTTTGAAAATGAAGTTCCGATTCGCGATTATCCGAATTCGATTATGAGATTAAATGGATTTCAATTCAAATCTTTGCACTCCTAATGGAAATTTATGCCATCAATACACAACCTTGAACTAGAGATGACATAAAAATATTGCCAAAAATTATCAAATGTTGCATTTGCCTAGAGGACAAAATTTCCTGTCTAATTGCCTTACATGCTAGCTAACATTCAGTGTACATGTACATGTACGCTGCCACAATTAGACAAATACAAAGCACCCAAATTCTATTGAATATCTCCAGGTTTACAGTAACAATTTCATGTGCATGCATGCACCCAATACATGAACCGAGTGATTCTTAGTCCTTCTCCAAATCCAAGTCGACACAAGACTCATCAAAGGCCACATCTCTTAACAAATGGAGGTTGTCCTTCATAAATACAAAGGCCTCAAAGTTTGCGGCAGTGAGTGCCGCCCTTTTTGGCCTCAAAATATCCGAGCCAAAGCTGAAAATGCGCTCAATAGAGGCTGAGCTCGGAAGGGATGTGTTATATTTTAAAAATAGTCTCTTCCAAGAGTCCCGAAACTTATGTGAGAAGTGGTCCCCCAAAAGTTGTGGATTCCCTCTCACAGCCTTCTTCGACCAACAGTCAAACTCCATGGCCCTCACCACTTCTTGACTTTCTGCTTCCCCCTCATTTTCCGCCGATAGCAGATAGGCAGTGCTGGTGGGTGCAGATTCAAGATCCTCTTGTAGATCAGAGGACACGTGACTCCCATCTGCAGGTTGAGTCTAGGCCGCTAGCTCCTGGATGAGGGTCTCTCTGACACTGCTCCACAATGCTTCTCCGTTGTCTTCGCTTGATTGCCTCCGACATATGGCTTTGACTGTCACAATCTTGTGATGAGGATACATTGCCGTAGCTTTTAATAGGTCCATGTCGGAGAAAATGTCGTTGAACCTGAAAAAAAGCAATTGATGATTGATAGGACAGTGTCAGTCATTTGCTGTATATTGCAGCAATCGGGGAATAACCGTGGCTACTGCAAGCACCATCATTCGTGACTGAGCATGCATGCCACTCCTGATTCTGATCCACGCCAAAACTCTATGAACAGCATTATTTAGCCATGTTTATCACAACTAGGCTATAGCAAAATGAACACAACAGCACTTTGACTGATTTGTACAGCTGTGGAAGACAGAAAAGAGCAACACACTAAGCCTAATAGCTCTGGGAAGCATCTCAATTTACTGCCCAAGATGACCCACTGGTGCGGCCTCAGTTCAATGAATTTTGTGTTTCGATCTGCACCTGCAGAGGCAGTGATACTACTTAGAGACATAGATCGAATGGTGGCAACTGTTTACTGTTTTATGCATTTGAATCTGTTGTCATCGAGTAATGGGAAAACGGGTTGAAAGGATGAAACTTTGAATATCATGACATACCTGCCGTCAAACCCTTTTCTACCAGGCTGATGCAGGAGAAAGGCTAGCAGATTCTTGGCATAAACAATGCTGTCATCGCTCGACAAGGCTTCCAAAGAGTCTCTTAGTAGCTGAATTGGGGCAACAGGCACCCCATGTATGCCTTCATCTCACCTTGGAGAATATCAAGGCAGGTAGCAAGTGGAGCAGTGACCTTCACATATTCTGACCAGACCTGCACGTCGTAGTCTGTGATGTGTGGTAGGGGATGGGGTCGCTGTCGCTGACAAATCTGATTTAGCTTCTTTCTTTTCTCCAAGTCAAGCACCTCGGTGAGCAGGCATTTGTAGGCGTCGTGGGAAGAATTCTATCTTGTGACGCTAGGAGTGACAAGCTTCTTGCCCAGAGCAACTTGTATTTCGTTGGTTGTAACAGTTTTCCTGTTTTGAGCATTCCATAACCCTTGGGCCTTGTCTGCAGGCTTGATGAAGGCAGGTCTTGGATGAATACTCCATCCGGGTGCTTTCTCTACATCTTTTGATGCTAGGATGTTCAATGTGTGCGCGACACATCGACGATGCCTAGGTAGCTGAACCAATTCTTCATCCTCGTTCAAATGTTCCAGTGCATCTGCTACCTGAATGATGCTAATATCCACCTCTTTTGGATCTCACACTACTTGTTCAAGGTGATCCTCGGCGTTGTAGCGATTGAATGCACTAACGTAATTCGCGCCATTGTCGGTGGTGGTGCTAACAACCTGAAAATTGATGTGAAGCAAATATTGTGCTTAATTATATGCGAGAAGAATGCTTGATGAGAAACATGCAAGCGCAATTATGCACAAAGATCATTAGTTTAAAGCTCAATATTTCTTGCACTGAATTATAGCAGCGAAAAGCTCTAGTTCAAGTGTCCACAGACTTGAACAATGCCTCGGATTGCTCAGTCATTTTAGATGCTATGAGCTAGCTTGAACCTTTCCTGGCCGCACTGATGAGTCCCTGTGGGACGAAGTGCGTCTGCGGATGCCAAGGAGCTCAATGATGCAAGTTGCTCAATCTACGAGTACTGTCTTTGTGATCTCCATAGACCAATCAGAGCACGCTTCTCATAATCGGGAAGCAGATTCAACTTTTTTAAGCTGTACGAGACAGCTTCACGTGTGTAAACCAGTCTACAAATTATGCTATATATCTTTTTTAATTTTTTACTCGATGCATTGAACAGAGCAGAGCTTGCTATCATGGAATTCCTGTGTCTGCATGATTGATGGATGCCTTGTACATGTATGTTCATTGCATGACATTTCCCATATAATTGTAGGTTACAGAGCGATATTGAACGAGGCCGAAGGCTGAGGTCAATGAAGAGTTCTGTAGCATACTGTAATTGTTGCACGAGGCCTTGCATATGCAGGTGCGACTTCGATTTCATGTCCTCGAGCTCTAGAGCTATATACTGACACAGCTCGAAGACATGAAATCGAAGGATTGTCTGCATATGCAAAGCCACCATGCAACAATGCATTGATGTATAAGTCACAACTTTCACAAAAGAAAATGGACAGATAAGTATGCATGAAATCAATTGGTAGCTGGTTATAAATGCATGTCATCATGACTTCATATTACTGTACATACTCATTTTCGAATTGCTCACAGCATGCAATCAAAGCAGCTGAGAGATTTCAACAATGTAGGCCTATGTGTCTGCATGGTCAGCTTTTACTTGTGGCTTTCAAGAATGATTGATCTAGCCCTTTAGAGACAGTAGCTAAAAGAAGTTTATCAAAGCTGGAAATCTTCCAATGAATTTCCGAGCACATAAAAGGCATAAACATGCACAACTAGGCAGTCCCAATGAAGCCTAGCATTACTGGGTGGATTATTGGTGTTTTTTGGCATACTTTGGTGGATGGATGATGCAGACACTCGAAGAATGCTAAAATGACCACATGCATTATAGAGGAGACGTCTGGTCTCATTGAAGGTCGCTCAACTATAATTTTAATCAGTCCATGACAGAAAATCCTTTTGGGGATGTCAATTGCCTGCCTACCATCAGATCCGAGGACTGCTGGTCTTTCAACAGGAACAAGCTCATAGGCCTGCGTGTGTATGTTTGTTGAAATAACGCTTCCTTATGAATGATTAAACCTACCTTTTTCTTGATGTGAAATTCGTCGTGGAGTTCGGAAATTGCTTCAGACAAAAATGCCGCAGTTTGTCTTTCAGTTATCTCTTTGATTCCAAGAACAGCAGAATGCTCCTGAGGGACGTTTTGTCCAACCATGTGACTATCATTCCTAGAAATGATTGGTTGCACGCAGACCAGCTGTCAGCTGTCGTAGCAACAAACTCTTGTCTGGCCAGAATGTTTGTTAGATCGGTCTTCGCCTGGTCTCCCATAAATTTTATGTCTCGTGTCAATTTTCTTCTTAAAGGAACTTTGAATTCTGGACAAGCGTATGCCCACAGTGCCTTGTTATGCGGATTGTCATTTTCAGAGCCAGGCTTCATACAGCTGATGTAGGACCTGAAACAAAAATGTAGCCAATCGATCTGGAGATCTGTGCCGTAATTACTTTAAATCATCATTATTCGCTTGAATCGACTTGACATGATGTAGCGAATTACAATCATAGCTAATTAAAATTAATCCAAATTTTCTGGTAATTGTTCTTTGGCTTATCCATTTCACCAATCACTTTCCGTTAGTTGGTGACTGTTGAGGCATATGCACCTACATCTGCTAATCGCTTGTGTCCGTAAAATCTTGCTCTACGTCAGACATTCTCATTTCGAAAATGCTCCAAATGGATGTAAGTTTGGACAAAAATGATGATAAAATGTCGATTTTCGACTAACATGTCACAAAACCTAATAGCTCGAAAAAATGAAAAAATGAGATTTGTTTTCCAATTGCCCCGATCGACCATACCAGCAGGTGCCATGTCCAATTCTGCAGATTTTTCAAAATCCCCCAGAGGAGGCAACAGATGCTGGATGATTTAGGCAATCTATACATGCATAAAAAACTGGCTAGGCCTACAAATAGACATTCCTAATAGGCATCAACCGTGGTTCATAACTCAAGCGCCTTATACATGTGTATTTTTTCATTTGACCACCTTTGTCTTCTTTCTTCCATGGCTTTCATTATTTTCTTTGTAACCGCAATCAGAATATAGTCATTTCTATTCCATTCTGTTCTATATTGCTAGAAAAAATGACAGTGATGCATTATGCATGTGAAGTGGCAATCTGTCATTCCCCACATGGCACATTTATACATTTAAATTACTTGTAGTATAAGTCGAGGCACTTCTTCTGAGAGAAGGATTGATTGCAAAAGCTATCAATGCTGGCCTATCTCGTCAGCTGTCTCTTGGCTTGATGCTCAGGTGTAATGCTCTGACAGAACTTCCGACGACCCCGCTTGCTGGAACCTTCAAGAGCAGTCTTTAGGTCAGGGAGTTGATCACTGTGGTACCTTTTGTAGTGGACCTAACAAGAAAGAATGGAGAATGCATCAAAACTTGCATTCATAGATAGACCTCATGTACCTAGACCAAATCCCGTATTGCCAACAAACAACCCTGGCTGAAGAATAGGCCTCGTAGAGACTACATACAAAGGCCAAAGTTACAAATGCATGTAGCATCAGTGCATTCAATAAATGCGAAATCAAATAAAATCATAGGTTGCTGCAGACTGAAGAGCTGACAGTACCTTTTTATCTTAGAGAGAGAGAGAGAGAATCGTTTATATTTCAGAATTGAAAATCACACATTCACATTACAGCAGCTCCATTAGCTCCATCTCATAAGATTTAGTCGAGACATGTGATTTGAAATCTGATTTGTTGTACAGGTCTATGCAGGGAAATAGTTCATTATTGCTCCTAAGGAAAATACATGAAGGCAAGCAGTCATTTACTCTCACTATTTTTGCATATTAGACATCCTGCCATAATCCTACACTTCATTATACATGTAGGCTTAATATTAAAGTTGCACATTCAAGCTATGCAGCCTACTCTTCATGATTTATGTATGTCTTGAATACTGCCTGCTTGCTAATTGATTGGCTTTCAACGGGAGTGCACTCACTTGACCCAATACCGACATTTCACATCACGGGATCCGAAGACTAATCTCGTGACTAATTTTTGCACTTTTGGAAGCATGGAAAATGCGGATGTGCTTGCTCTGGACGAGCTGGGCCCTTCTATATGCACTGTGGCAGAATTCATTGATTTCAACTATTTTTGTACGCCTTTTGCAATATATAGGTTAGGCGAAAAGGTAGACCTCGGCTTCTCATCTGAAAAACGTGCTTGGCACGTCAGTGGCTGCCGCTTGCATCATTCGATGCGTCCGTATGCCTGTGATTGGCTCTTGTATCTTGTGGTCATCTGTTGATTAATCAATTTGAAAGGTTGTGGCTTCATCAGCAGTGGTGGGCACGCTACCGCATAAAGGTTGTTGCGCAACCGCAATCGCATCTCATTTTCACATGCTGCAGCGCAATCGCAACCCAGTCAAGCCAGCGCAACATCTTCCAGTACCTATAGGAAACATGCACGAAGAATGAAATAGTGAATTATCGATGCTAAAAAAGTTGTCGAAGGCAGAACCGCATTTTGCATAAAAAAAGAACACTCTTATGTGCGCATTGCTGGTCTATGATTGACTTGCTAGCCATTCGGACTCTCTGTCATCATATAGAACCTAAATGTCGTAGATTAAAGTCAATAGTAGGCCTGTGGCATTACTCAGTAAGCCCTATACCACTGATGACATACAAAGTAGAGGATTTCAGTCTGGCAGCATCCCCATTTACATTTTTGGGCTATAGCTATAATGCGAGTGCAGTTAGCACTTAGGCTATTGATTGATGCATGAATCGTTGAAAGAATTAACTTGTCAATATAGCCTGACATCAAAATTCAACATCATATAGGCCTAGCATGCTCCATTTGCGGTTTATTGGCATTCACGTTCCTGCATGTACTTAGAGAGATCAGAGCATTCACTTTTATGGCGTCAATATAACAACATGTACTTGATTGAGCCACTTTGGATCGAGCAGATCAAAGCCTGAGGTAATAGGGCCTACCTACAGGGTCGGGTGTTGATAGAGCAATGGCTCTATGAAATCTGGACGCTCAAATTGAATAGAATGAAAAATGCCACATATTCCCTCATCTCACTCTTGACAAGTGGATAAAAGGCCTTTTCTGTGATGGCAAGCTACGTGCCATTTTTCGTCAACAAAATGCATGCCACATAGCCACATAGGAGGCCTACATGTGCCTGCTGAAAGAAATTGACATTTAATAATCTTCATAACATGAAACTATATGCTATGCATGCACGCATCATAGCATGCGATGGCAAATGCGCATCAGAATCATCTGAAGTCCAACAACAGCAAGAAAATTAAATTAAAATGAGCAGTAGGATGGGCCTACATCGATGCCACATGCAGGCCCTACTTGAAGAAGCGATTAAGCAATAGGCACATACGTAGACCTACCGCCGTGATATTTTTCGATTACAGATAGACAAAGCCTAGCCGATATCTAGCCTACAATGTATGCACCAATGCCGACGCGTCTGTGGGCCTACGTGACTTATTGAGCTGTCTCTAATAAAGTTGCTATTTACAAAAGATGCAAGATATTTATGGCCTATTCGAATGTAGATACAAAGCGCATGCGAGCATACTGCTTGTCTAAATACAGTAGAATTCGCATATATCGGCTTCGGCTATATCGGCGGTTTCTTTTTGTCCCGGCAGAATTTCCTATCTTTTCCATATAATCGAGTTCGCTTATATCGGCTTCGGCTATATCGGCGATTCGCCTATATCGGCGCATTTTCGCTGTCCCTGACAGAAAAAATTCTTTTATAACGGCAGATTTCCTGGAAATCCTCAAGCGATGTGTTTTTCCTAGAAGAGTCACTAGAATGACAGTATACTTACAATATAGCTAACTGTGGACGCGGATGGCTGTAGATTCTGTTAGGACTATTCGATTTTAACTATTCTAGTGGCATGTGAAAATTTAGATCTTCTACAATTCATCTCGATCATGTTTGGGGGTTCGATCAAAATTGTAGAATCTAGCAGCCGAGGAAAGATAAGTAGGCTTGCCACTGTATCTCACTGATAATTCTCACATAATTAGTCTTTCATTCGACGTGATGATTGCATTGTTAACGCCTTCACCTACGATGCTATTGTCAGACCTGACTTAGTGACTGTTGCGTCATCAAAGGAGCACAAGCTACTGTCGAAAACATTGTTGAGTTCGATGCATGTCCTCTCTCTAGATAGAAAGCGGCTGGCCACCCCATCCATCTCTATGGTTTCGCCTGCACGTGACTCTTAGCAGCGTCTTGATTGACTTAGATTGGCTGCCTCGCCTGCACGTGACTCTTAGCAGCGTCTTGATTTATGCATACTCCTCTTTGTTTTGTGCTTCATATAGCAGGTAAGCATGTAGGCATGAAGAAGCTTCAATCTTCTTTATTCAAAAAGCATACTCAGTTTTTGGCAAACATAGTGATATCCGGTTTGCGATACTTACGTTGCAAGCATCAGTTCAGAAAGGCACAATTTTTAGATATCTATTGAATACATAGACACAATTACATGTACATGTACTGTACATGTTGGACAATAAGTCAATATGTACATGTATTTAAGTATAGCAACGCAATAATTAATGAGTCAATACACGTATATACATTGTATGATGCATGGCATGGTCTCAGAACTCGTGCAGATTTCACAAAACTTCAAAATTCAGGGAGTTCGCATATATCGGCGGTTTTCGTCTGTCCCTTGAGGCGCCGATATATGCGAATTCTACTGTAGTACAACCAACAATGTGACGCTTGAGGCAGAGAGGGAATTGTCCTAATTATTGGCAACCCTTGCTAATAACTTATGCTTTAATAGAAAGAGCAGTCCAAGAAAATTTTAATTGCTATCGAAAAAACAACTAATTGTTGCTTCAAAAACAAAACCCACTATTTCTGAAAGTCTCACAAAGCAGTTGATAAAGCAATAAGCAGCTAGCCTTCATGTATTATATACTTAGGTTAATTGTGTAAAATCATCCTATGTCATTTCCTTTCAGAGAAACAAAGCTTCGCATTTCAAAATAATTTTTAGACAATCCCACTCCTGCATGCCAGAATGGAATTGCCATAGAAAATTGAATGATTATGATTGCTACTTGAGTGGCCCCTGAATCATGGTGTCATCGTAATCTGTGATGCATGATCGAGTTTACGCATATATGTACCCTCACTCAATTCAGTCAGACACATGAGACAGTATAACTCTCTCACTGAAAAAATGATGTTATGCTCTTAATTAACTCCAAATCAACTGTGGACATTTTCTAAATTTTAGCTCTGTTCACTGGAAAATGTTGCGGGTTGCGTGATTGGGCTGGATGTATGCAACATTTGTTGTGGCAACACCTCTGCTCATCAGCATGCCAGTGAGTTACTACTGGTGTGAAACCTGGTCAACAGTTGGTGATTCCGGGCCGACCCCTTGCAGGCTGCCGGACAAAACTGGTCCGAAAATCTCGGCCATTTTCCCATATCTCTGACATTTACGAGTGCCTCGATGACCAAATCATAGGCTCAACTGCACGACAGCACCGGCAGTTATGGGCACATAGTTTGATTATCATCGGCTTATACTCGTAGTTGTTTCAGGAGCAACTCATAGGTGTCAAAGTAAACAACATTGAATGCCGTTGCCACAAGATGCACATATTTGGCGGCTATGCGGCAGATTATTGACAAATCAGCAATCAGAAATATGCCTATCGGTATGTTGAAATCACTCAAGACGTTTTGCATTTATTGCCATAACAGGTTGGTGGATGAGGTCTTTTGATGAAAATCTTCGGACGGATTGCATGTTCAAGGAAACGACTAAATTTTCATGAGGGAAAGCGCAGAACATGCAGTAGGGCCTACTTGCAAGAAAAAAAAGATAATTGCATCTATTAGACAAGTTTACCAATTGAATTGAAAGAAGTATATGTTGAATAAATTACTATGTGTCAGTCAATCGTTTGGATTTCGAGCTATATTGACATCAATGTAAAGTAGAGCTTACCTTTAAATTTGACGAAGTTCCTTGCTGAACTTTCAGCACAGTCGAGCATTTCGTGCAATAGGCGCTGTCCCCGCTGACTTTGAAAAAAAGTTCAATCGATCTCGGATTACTCAAAAATCTTGTTTTTGTATCCACCTGGTCGTCACTATCATTTGTGGATGTCGTTGAAATTGGTGCTTCTTGTTCTGAAGTCTGGCCTGCACACATGCGCTTCGTGCTCGTAAAATATTTCTTCATTTTATTTCGTGTGTTTTTTGTGGCCGACCGCCTCCAGCACAAAAATGAAATGAAATGATCTTCCTTGATCAATTACCTGTATTTCTACAGCGCATTCACAAAGTAGGATTGTCAGGCGCCTGGAGTCTGGCTGAGCGCAGCGAAGTTTGGGTAACTGGTGAAAACAATTTTATTGTTTTGATGGCTACACTATGCAGACATACGCGTCTTCAAGGCGCCATTCGGTCGGTCGGTGGATGAGAGCAAAGACAAGAGCGGGAGAGGAATGGACAATCCTTGCCATAGTTGAGCACGGCTTCAGCAGCATACCGCTCCCCAAGTGTTGCAAGAGGAACAATAGTAACTTCATAGATATCTCTACCTGGTGTCTGCGCTGGAGGTTGAAGGAGACAATTCATTTACAGCACGATTCCAACCAGCCAAATCGCGAATCGCTTTAAAATAAAATCAGTCCGATTCGATTATCCGAACCGATTTTTCGACAAACTTCCAATTCGATTATCCGATTCGAAAATGAGGTTCCGTATGTTCGGATAATCGGAATTTATCCGATTGCCCAGCTCTGTAATCTAGTGACATGTTTATTTATAGAACGAGACAGATTTAAGTAGCATTATTGTCCGATCAGACTTGAAGTGAAGTTGGATTTCATAAATGATTTAATGACATAAGCAATTTGCACCCTGTTGTGTCTTTTACATGTTACATGTAGAAGGAAATATAGCGCAGTCTTTGTCAAATTCACAACTGTAGTTTTAATATTGCTTTCAAGCCTTATTCATAGTCCATAGGAGTCGGGTAGATATAAACTTGTATTTCTATTTTTCTGTGCATGCATTCCTGAAATGACTTTTTTGCAGAAATCGCAAAAGACAGATAAACTCATTTTTATCAGTATGAGTACATGTATTTCACATTGCCTTCTGTAAGTGACTTTCGCAGAGAATTATCTTTTGAAAAAGGAACGAAATATATTCATTTTCATTAATAACAATAAATTTCATTTCAACTGTAATGCTAATGTTCTTTGTTTTTCAGAGAAGTATTTCGCTGGAGCTTTAGGTCTGCTCTCAATTTCTGTTATTATGTTCATCATAAGTTTGCAGCTGTATCACCGAGGCATTATCTCCGATAGTAAGCCGCCTCAGTGGGTGAGGTATTTGTGCTTCAATATTCTGGCTCCCGCACTCTGTCTTCTGAAGATCTACAAAGTTAAAAAGACTGGTACTGGTTGCTGCGGTGATTCGACTCAAGTTGATGTAGAAGTGAGTATCTGACTACAATTCGCAATTTGCCACAAATCAGTGGAGATCACTTTTGTTCTTCCACTGACAAGTTCACTAAAATGTGCAGCCACCTCACTGCGGACGTGACAGATAATTGTTGCGATGAGATGTGGCTATAGAAAAATATTCATTGCAACTATTCAATTTGAAAACATGAACATGCTACTCGTGGCCATGACCAGCGCAATAACATTGTGATTACCAGCGCACTGACACCGGGATGTCTGGAATAGGTGAATAGGATATGTAGAATAGGTGCCCTCTTAGCGACATCTTAACACAAGCTCTCAGCACAAAAGTGCAAGAGCTTAATTCACACGGAAGGAACGCGTTCGACTTATGTGCTTCCGAGTATAACCAAACTTAATTTAAATAGTCTCTTTTAGTGTTGGCGGCTGAGGAAAGTACCTCTTATTTTTCTTCTATTTGTCACAATTTCTCGCTGTATCATTTCATAGCTTTTGATGCATACCTGCATGTACTTGCATGTACGTTTTCTGTTTGAAATAACTTCAAACCATTCATGTTATTTGTTTCTATATAAAATCGCTGCAGAATTCCTATATTATCATAAAACAAAATCAAAGCGGAAAGTCAAACCAATCTGTTGAGATCCCTATGCATTAAGACAGGATTTAGATGGCTTCGAAATTAAATCTGCATGTTGAATAAAACTTGCATCATTCCAGTGACTGCATCAGATCAATATTTATTTGCTGAGATCATTAAATGAAATGCAAAATTTCTTGCACGCAGTTAACATATCACTCACATTAACTGACAAGTATCAAGTACTGTACATGTAAATGCCTCATCAATAATTTCAACTGAAACTGACAAGTATCAAGTACCTCTCATTTACTGCACCTTCGTCAATCATTTCAACTAGCCCATGTTTAAGGCCATGTTTTACTCTTGTTTGTAATATATGGCACGTTTTTAAATTTGTAAAAGAAAATTTGAGAATGATTATGCACAGTGCTTTCACAATGTTAAGGGACAAAAGTTGATAATCAAAAGTATACGCTCCGGCTTCTACGAATAGACTTCTTCTGAATATCCCAGGACGATATTTTGTCACGCAAATATCACCAAATCGTTGGTTTAGCTTGTCACCTGCTTCCAACATAAATTTCGAATAATCGCTTTAGAATGAACGTCGCCGAATACGTGAGTAGCGCAGTCTATTTCTTTGATTACAAAATGTTCTCTGTATCTTTTAGCCCGCCGATGCTGAAACTGACCACGACAAAGAAAATGGAACAGCGATTGCAACGATTCCGGATGAAAAACAGGCTGCCGATGCTGAGAAGAATGAAGAAATGGAAACAGAATTGGAGTGGCAGATCATCTCAATCGTCATTGATCGTGTTTTCATGGTTTTGATTGCACTGACATATTTCATTTTATCATTGAGCATCCTGCTCTACCAACCGTATTACAACATGGACCCGGAATCAAAGACAACCTATTAGCTCTTCGCAGGCAAGAAACTGCGAGTAACATGTTCATAGATATTCCTTCTTTTCGACAGAATCTTTGGATAGAATTAATCACAATCTTTCTTTTGTCTAATTTACGGGTATTCTAAATAAAATCATGATGGCTGAATGTAGACAGTTGACTGTATTCTCACGAGCACTTGTTTTTCTTTCTATAAAGCGGTTTACTCGGAATTTCAAAAGAGTGGATAATGCTGAAATTTGGTTAGAAAGAAAAATGATGTTGCCTTTTAGTCTTGAAATGGGAAGTTATTCCCGAATAATATTATAATGTAAATAATAATATGTTTCGATAATATATTTATATTGTCAATTATTAATTATCTTATTTAGATACACGCATATATTTATAGATAAATATATATTTGGAATGATATCATTTCAAATAATATAAATATGAATTCACAATAGTTTCAGATATTGTTTCAAAATCTTTATTCAAAAATATGATCTTCGCTATTTTAATATAATGTATTTTGAGGTTTTGCTCACATGCCAGATATCTGATCCAGAGATGTGCTATAGGACTCCCTCCCCCCCCTCTCTCTCTCTCTCTCTCTCTCTCTCTCTCTCTCTCTCTAATCATGAATGTAACAGGCTATACTATGAGGAAAAATTTTTATCGGTGCTCAAAGTTTTATGCTAGCACAATCATCAGCCAGCTAATGAGCGAAATCGGCATAACCGTGAGCCTTGCTATTTGAAGACACACAATTTCAATAGAGGAGCATGCATCCGACACCTTCGTAAAGCTTGTAAATCAGTGAACCTCGTGAAATTCGTGACCTTTTTGAACTTGTGTGTCATCCAAAACTTTTTCATTTTGGACCATGACCGAGACAACTTAGAAGAGGAATGAACTTGTCTCCAAATGCAGACACCGAAACGAATGTTTGTTACCATAAAGTGAACCTTCTTCGTATCCTGATTTGCAAAAGTTCTCGAATTTGGTAAATGCATTTGCTTCCCCACTGACAGAGTTGTCGATACGGGAGGTCAGTCATGATGATCAAGAAAAAGCAGGTTCACTCCCAATTTTTACGACTTGTATTTCAGTAAGTAAAAGAGCGAGTCACCCGACGCGTTTCGTAAATTGTCGCTGTAAAAGTGGGTTTTTATACATAAATCAGTCAGTGAAAGCAGCTTATCTGGTCATCTCATGACGTCTGTTTTATTGCATTTGCTTCCATTGTAATTGTGTTCAAGTCTTTAAATTGCACAGGAGACGGCAATGCCGATTGCACATCTGCTTTACTATTTTAATTTGTCAAATCCGTTCCTCAACTTTGGCTGTAAATTGGTGTCCCACGGCACGTTGACAGAGTGGAATGACCAGGAATTCATTAGTTAGCTGATAACTTCTTTCTGTGAAAATGCCTGTGAGGCAACTGTGATGGACATTAAAGTAAGAACTTTCGCATCTTTGCTTCTGACCAAACAGATGCAGTCCCTATCTTTCTGCATTTGATCACCATGGCAAAGCAGGCATTGTTTGCCATGTTCACCAGATCTATGGAGTTGTGAGACTTCCCATGGAGCAAGAAATATGTATTTTCCTCGAAGAGTCATCAATGATATTAGAATATCAGAACGTTTATTCTCAAATTGAAAACACGTTTCTGGGGTGATAAAATAATAACAATGAAATTAACAAGTCAATGAGGGCACTGATGATGTACATAAATAATGATAAGAACACATACATGTAGATTCACATGCGTTATTACAATGCGCGAATAGTATGGAATATTTACAAATGATGTCGATGTGTTATGAAAAGATAAAAACTATGAATGAAATGCTGGAAAGAGAGGACAATCAATGGTTCATGTATTTCAGTGAATGAAGTTAAATCACGAAACAGCACATTATGATAATTATAACCACACTAGCGAAGACTTATATATAAACGGCATGACTTTATTAAATGTTTTATTAATGAGTGGAATCCCAGATTACTTTATATCAAGCCATACAATCCTAATTATTAAGAGGTCCGGAACAGAATGTTATTAATAAATAAGCAATGCATGTATGTCATTGACAACGTGCATGTATCATGTTAATCAGTAGTAAATGATAATGCAAATCATCTTACCTGCAAAGGATCGCAATTTATGGAAAACTAGATACGTTAAATTGGCGATGTTCCGGACCTCGGTGACTTCGTATGGGCTTCGAAAAGCTCGAGTGGAAATTCTAGTGCGATCATAGAAATTGACAACAATAAAACCTCTAGAATGGAAGTTAAGCTTCATGCAATGCACAATAACGGCACATAAATCGCACGAATTTTCACTTAGATGCACCTGCCAACGTCTGTATCATTGGGTTAGAATCAGTCACATGAGTAATTCGAAGCTTTTAATTGGCTCTTCATGCCCTAACTTAGTTCCCTCGGATGTGCCGCGACCTTGAGTCAATTTCCATTCTAGTCAACTTCAGATAAACAATCTATTTCTATGAGTGCGCTGTCTCGCTCTTTGTTACTGTTGAACCGTATTCACTCTGTCAATCGATGTTACAGCCAAATTTGCATGGTTGCCAACCAACATAGCTTTAGTTCTGACGTCATTTGCCGCTTTGATATATTTACTTAACAAACCATAGAAATTTTGCTTCGAAGCATCAATAAGAAATGGTATGTAACGCAATCTGATATCATTATGCACTGAACATTCACTAATTAAATGAAATAATTAAAAAGGAATTGAAGGCTGTCGAATTCGTATTCGATGTAATGAACTGGCGATGAACCAGACCCCATCTTGGAGACACGGCAAATAATGCACTAAAATTTGTGCTCCTTCGTCCACCAACAACACACACAGCCCGATCGCCTCTGATGGCTTTCCCGCGAATACGTTTGATCCAAAGATGAAAGCCACTCTCATCAATAAAAATCGGCTCAATATGTGGACTGAGAGCAATTAGCCACTCTACGAGTTGTCGACGTTGAGCTTTCACTTCAGATGCATTTCTCTCTGCAGGGGAGTCCATTAACTTCTTCATGGTCACCATTTGACCGTGCAAAATATTCGAAATTGTGTTATCCCACATGGCGGGCTCATGTGGCAGCAATGACTTCAAAGTGGCATTTATCTGTGATAGAGTAAACTGGGGATTTTCTTCAACAATAGACAAAAGAGTTGAAGATATTTCATCATCCCGTTTCTTGTTGTGTGCACCTCCTCACTGTCGCACTACATCCAGTATTTTGAAAACGCCGGATGATTGACCAAGCAGTTCCAGATTTGATAGCCAACGTCTCAGCCAAAGCTTGATAATCCTGACCATTCTCAAACGCCCGTATAAGTCTTTGCTTGTCTTCAGCAGATATTCGTTGACGCGACATCGCTACAGATCGTATGTACAAAGAATGACATTAGTTAGTGCTATCAATCAATGCATGCATCGAGTCGATGTGATGAGTCAATTGTTTGGCATGACGGGCAATCTTTGTTTCTGCACATGCCATTGTACTTTTGTCTATTATTGTTAGTTAGCTAACGAAGACGTGAATAAGTGATTGCGCGATGTTTCTACTAATGACTTGGAAAAGGTGAAAATTCGCCTATTTTTTATGATTTCAAATTGCCATAACTTTCTAGATAATTTTTGTCATAATTATTTTTGTTTAAATTACACTTTCCAGAGCAGATTTTACATGTGTTCACAGAGACCTATATAAACTCATGTTCTGCTGCAAATTGTCATCCATGGTTTGGCCTGGTCAATACATTGTTATATTGAATGGTTTTGTTTTGACTGCAACAATAGGCTTACAAAAACTTTGACATATCAGAACTGTCGATACATACTCACAGAAATAGCTTAGTAAGCTCGCATCTCAAATTTACCAGGACGTGACTGCATCTTAATCAAAATAACCATTGATATTTCTTCTTGAAATGACACAAAATTACTTTATGAGCATTTGTGACAATTTAGAGGCGTTAGATGAGCAAAATTAATTTAAGCTCATGATTCGCCAATTTCAGGCCAGTGCAACCTTTGGGTAACCTATGGTGTCACTTTCAATTGCTTGCACAATTCCTATAGTTTTCCACCCGTGTATCCATCCACATAAGAAATCATCACTCAAAATAAAAAAATCAAAGTCAATATTGGTCAAGCAGTTGTCCGATTAGTTCAAACAGTTGTCTAGTTAGCGCAGTCATTTGTCCATGAATGTGAAATTCAGTCAATTGTCATTCGTGGACAACTGACTGCTCTAACACGACAACTGATTGAACTAATCGGACAACTTAGTGAAATTTCGACAGGCATTCATTAAATATCACTTCAACAAAACTACTGACAAATCGCCGAAGTCAATGCTCCTGCAAAAAATTATAAATGCTGCTCTTTGCAAACACAATATACGTGGGTTGACTGAAAAGTAATGCCTCCTAGTCTCTAAATACTTATTGAAACTTCCATATATGTTCGTTTCAGAAAATATAGCCTCCCACAAGTATGCTTTATTATTATCTTTGCATGGGTTAGTACTTACTTTACCGGAAATCAGTAAAATATCGATTTAAAGAACAATCATTATTTTTCCACGTAATCACCACCAGTCTGTGTGCATTTCCTCCAACGATGCACCAGTTTACGGAAGCCATCGAGAAAAATCTTTATGTTGAGCTCTTATCCATCTCCTGACTTCTTTCTGAAGCTCCTCACTTGTTTCAAAGCAAATCCCACGGAGATGCTCTTTCAACTTCGGAAACAAGTGAAAGTCACAAGGTGCAAGATCTGGGCTGTATGGTGGATGGGAGACGAGTGAATAATCCAGTGCACTGATGGCTTCAATGGTGGCATGGGCAGTGTGAGGTCGTGCGTTGTCGTGGTGCGATATAATCGTCTTATTTCTCTGAACCCGAAGTAATCGCGCTTTCAAAGCCTTGAGAGTTGAGATGTATCGAGCAGAGTTTATCGTCGTTCCATGCTCTAGAAAATCGATGTGAATGACACCACTCACGTCCCAAAACACCGTGGCCATCACTTTCCCGTCGGATGATTGGGTTTTGAATTTTTTCCTGGTGGGGGATCCACGATGACGATATTTCATCGACTGGCGCTTTGATTCAGGTTCATAACGGTGCACCCAAGTTTCATCCGAATTCACGATGCTGTGCAAGAGTTCATCTCTTTCAGACTCGTATCGCAGCAAATTTTCTTGACAAATTTGAAGTCTTGTTTGTTTCATGTCCGGTGTGAGCATAGAAATAGATTGTTTATCTGAAGTTTACTAGAATGGAAATTGACTCAAGGTCGCGGCACATCCGAGGGAACTAAGTTGGGGCATGAAACACCAATTAAAAGCTTAAATTTACGCATTTGACTGATTCTAATCCAATGATGCAGCCGTTGACAAGTGCATCTAAGTAAAAATGCGTGCGATTTATGTGCCGTTATTGTGTATTGCATGAAGCTTAACTTCCATTCTAGAGGTGTTATTGTTGTCAATTTCTATGGGTGTGAGCATACGAGGTACCCACCTAGCACACACTTTCCGGTAGTTTAAACTGGCAATAATGTGTCCAACACGTTCTTGAGAGATCTCTAGCACTTCAGCAATCTCTCGCTGAGTGATTCGACGATTGTCTTGGATCATGCCATCCACCGAGTCCATGTGATGGTCATCGGTGGCACAGACAAGGCGCCCACTTCGATGTTTGTCTTCAAGATCGAGGCTTCCAGCATCCACCTCCGAACTTCTGCGTGCCCATCGTCGAACATTACTGACATCCAGACATCCTGAGCCATAAACATTAACCAATCGTTGATGGATTTCGACGGGAGAAACCCCTTCAGCAGTTAAAAATTCGATGACAGCACGTTGTTTGATTCATACCGACAACTGTGCAACATTACCCGTCATTTCAAGATTGCTCATGGTGACACAATGCACAGTAAAATAGAAGCAACAAGTTAGATAGTCACGTACGCGCAGCTATTCGATTTGAATCAATATCTATGGGCATAACGCGCGCTTAGAATGAATGACAATAGTGAAGGCATTACTTTTCAGTCAACCCACGTAAATAGAATAATCAATCATTGAGTTGCATCCTCAGTTGTAAAATGGAAACAGATCTGAGTAGCTGCTATTTCATCCAATATCAGGAACATAGAAATTGACAACAATAATACCTCTAGAATGGAAAATAAGCTTCATGCAATGCACAATAACGGCACATAAATCGCACGCATTTTCACTTAGATGCACCTGCCAACGTCTGTATGATTGGGCTAGAATCAGTCACATGAGTAAATCGAAGCTTTTAATTCGCTCTTCATGCCCCAACTTAGTTCCCTCGGATGTGCCGCGACCTTGAGTCAATTTCCATTCTAGCCAACTTCAGATAAACAGTTTATTTCTATGATCAGGAATCATCAGCAGACCTGGTTTACATCTCTCAACATGAGTCCTTAATATCTTTTCATTAACATCTTATATAATCTCTGAATAAGATTCAATATCAGTTCTATAAAAATCATTATCACTGAATGAAAACACCGCTAATTATTGTCTTAGAGGTGAGTTTGGAATAGTTTGTAAAGATGAACAACATAGTATAACGAAAAGAATATATGAACAAATTATCAAATAAGAAAATAAAAAAATAAAAAAATGAAATATACTTGGGTATGGAGAATACGAGATTTGTTGAAAGAATTGAATTTCCATGAGCTTTGGAATAATCAAATATCTATTACTAAAATACCATCAATGAAAACAGTTAAAAAACTTTACATGAACACTTCAGAAAACAATGGATTGACAGTGTGAAAATGAGTAATACTGGTAGAGACTATTTTGAATTATCCAGATTTGAGCCAAAATTGAAGGACTATTTAAATCTAGATTTACCTAATGAAGTCAGCCTTATTAAAATATGGATCAGGCATTCACGGTCTTCAAGTGAGAATCGGAGGTTATAGAAATAAGGAAAGTTACGAAAATCGATTATGAGGACACTGCAACACTAGTAATGAAATATATATACTATATATATAATATATAAAAACTATATTTCATTTCTTTGTTGAATGTCCAGCATAGAATGACGTAAGAGCACATATGTCACCTTTCCTATAAAACTTGACAAAATTCGATTTCTATGCTAAGATTGATGTATCAATATCTATGAGCTGAAGCGTATGATGGAATACCAGGACCACAGAATTAGACAGGTCGTCTCTTCTTCCGTTTGACTAGAAGGGAAGAATTGGAACATGTTACGTAAATGAAATGGCACAATCTCCTGACTAAATACCATAGCAATCGAACAATGAGCAGCCAGTTCAACATTAAACACGCCAAATTGTGCAAAGTTTCAGTGACTGTTATCAACCGGATCATACAGCAAAGAGACACATACGATGTCAAGTTCTACAGAGAAGTTTGTGAACGTTTTTTCATGCGCCTGCTAACTTTTTTAAAATGATCGGAAGGCCCAACATTATAGAGAAAACTTTTGCGCAATGATCTGAATTCTTCGAATCTGAAGGAGTCGTGGCGATCGGAGCATTTTGAAGGAATTCAGAGCAATCCGCAAGCGGCGCACGACTATTTTTCCTATCTCTATAAGGTATTAAAAATTTCTTTTTGCCCACTTATTAAGTTCCTGCATGTGCCATCATTTTGAATCAGTTTGCACTTCTAGCAAAGTGACACGATTAAACAATCTAATTCTGTGTTTGTAGCTATATGCGTTAATCAGCCGATGAATTTGGGGTTGTTCTGTACACTGTCACTGACCAGTCCAATTTTGAATCAGTTTGGACTTCTAGCAAAGTGATGCGCTTAAACAATCTGATTCTGTGGTGGATAAAAACATCGACCAGACTGATTAAACCGAATCTGAAGAAACACTGATGAATTTTACAGGATTGAGACGACTGACTCTAATTTGATTGAGGAAGAAGTCGCTAAAGAAGTTAAATTTACTTCTATTGCTTTTTGCAAAGAGGTGCAACACCTTGTGAATTTAATTCTTGAAAAGAGAAACATCACTCATGATTTAAGCGTGAAAATTTGCATCGATGGATGTGGCAAATTTCTGAAAATGTACTTATCGCTCTGTTCTTGAATTGAGCTACTCCGACAGGTATAAAGACACTGGATCTATGGATCACTAATACTATCCCATTAAAAATCAATCGCAACTCATCTGGTCGATGTTTCTCAATAAATCGCATAGAATGAAACTCAAAGTACACTAAATTTTTCTTTCTATGTAGAAGTTTTAGTAATTTGAGAAGCCTCCAACCACTTTAGAGCGAACAGAGGACCAATCTCAACCAATCAATCAGATCAGTGTTTGTCAACATATCGCCAATGTCCTTTGAGTGGCTAGCAGAATGATAATTTGAATGCTGGTTTCGTCTTGTGCGTCAAAGGCTGCGTCGGTAGACATTCAAAATATAGAATTAGTAAAGTTTCAAAATTGAATAAAATGTAAATTACTAAATTAAACAATGCTTTAAAAAATCAATCACAATCAATCGATCAAATCGATCGTGATCAATAGATCATCAATATGTTTTGATCATCTGGATGATTTTTTTTCTAAATGCCACATTCGCATTCTGTGTGGCATTTAGATTTAGAAACAACTTTCAGAATTGACGGACAATGTCTTAAAGCAAAAGTGGATTTTAGAGTACTGTGAGTAATAGATACCGTATTTCTTTGAATAAGAGACGCGTCTCTTATTTTTTTCAGATCCCTGATTAATGCGTCTCTTATTCAGGGGCGTCTCTTATTCAAGGGCGTCTCTTATTTATCAGATGCTCAAGTTTTCATTCTTTCATTAGAAAAAGATGTCTTAGTTTTTTGCTACTATTCTCTTAGGTAACCTTTGCATTCCTCACTTAGGCCTATGTCATGGGCAAATCTCGCCAGTAATTTTTCTTACATATATACACTTTATCATAATTCAGATATTTTGGAAATGAAAGGAGTTTTATGGTTTGTAATAGCATATCTTGAAGACTCATCTAATACATTCATATACCAGTACATGTTGGCCAGTATACATGTAGACTAGATCCGAATTTACCGAAACGAAAAAAAATACCGATAATCAAGTAGAATTTACAGAGAAAATTACCGACCGGTACATGACTCCAAATGCAAAGGAAGCTACCGTATAATGCCTCCTTAAATGGTAGATGAAGCGACCTTAAGTAGGCCTGCATGTACGTATGTACAACATGCACGTGCTGCATGTACAACAACAAGAAGCCTTATATATTATACAATATTGGTCATGATACCCGGTATTTGCTAGTAGACTGACTTATTTTACTAAGATAAGTAGGCCTAATAATCGCTCAGGCGGATGTAGCTACCACATTACAATAGCCTGCATGTAATATGTCTATAGCAGTCTATTTTTTGTGCATGCGTCTCTTATTAAATTTTTTCCTCTCACGGATGCGTCTCTTATTCGAGGGCGTCCCTTATTCAAGGGCGTCTCATATTCAAAGAAATACGGTAATGCACAGTATCTAGTGCTGCAATGACTGGTCGCAGCTTTCATATGCGCAGTTTCATTGTCTTGCTAAAGCAATTAGAAGATCATACAGATTTTCCAAGCTTGCAAGTTCTTGACAAAAGTTTGATCGAAGTATTAATTGAAAATCAATTATTGCTATACATCAAAGAGGATCAATCTTTCCACCCAAATCTCTTTTATCTGAAGAATGGCATGCATTTATCTAACCGGAAATTGGCAACGTTGCCAGATTGCATATGTCTGGAGAACCATCAAAACTGAAAAAAATGAAAATATGGACAAATGCCGTGTTGAATTCATAGATATATTGTTTAACAGAGGCGTTTCAATACGTGTAATGTACCATCATCGGTGAGCAGCAGAACGTGGAAGCAAATGTTGGATTATAGTCTATACAAGGCAGAGCTCATTCACAAGCAGCGGGATTAACATTAACAAATTGAAGGGATAAACAAAATTAAAATAAAAATAGTTGCCTTGTATATAACACAACGCTTGCTTCCATGCTCTGTTGCTCAACAATGATGGTACATTACGCGAACTGAAACGCAATAAATCTATGACTTGAGGTAAAATCTGAAGAGGCAGTTGGGTGTGGTTGTTGAACCTCTCACCTGCAGGCCGCACTAGGTGACATGCCACGCTCAATCACGCGTAATTCACGCGTGAACCACGCGGATGACCCTAAACATCCGTGGCTATGAGGGATATAGCTGCAATATCTGTTATAAATGTTAGTGTAGTTGGCAGTCCTGTTATATAGACTTTGCGTCTCATGTGTCTGCATGTATCGAAGGCTAAGCAATGTGATAGGACCTCAATTTCATGCTCAGGGAAGACAGAACATGCTTAGCGGTTCATCCGTGGTTCAAGCGACAATGCAGACAACCGTAGACGACGCACAAACTATAAACGCTCGCCCGCGCGTATTCATAAACATTCCCATGTTTTAACAGCATCAGATCAAATAATTTCTGACTCTTAGTGCATCGCGTATGTACGCGGGTAGAAGAATTGAATGTCTTTAATCACGGATGTTTGGAGTGTTCCGTAATTACGCGTGAAACACGCGTGGCATGTCACCTAGTGCGGCGTGCGGTCTTATGTTGCACGCCTCCTGTCGGCACCATGCTTCTTTCTTTGCCGCTTGACTTGCCTTGCTGTATTACTACGAAATTGCCTCCCATATACTTCTGCTTCCAATATTCAGCATATTAACTGTTCATACCTTGTTCAAGAAACTTTCTTCGACGCCAAAGCATTCATCATGTGTGATCATTCTACTCTCTTCAACGCTGCAGGATTCATTTATAGTGTGTTATCTGAGGCAGCCTTCTTTGTTCCTTCTGAACTTGCGACCGCGCTATAAAAATCGCCTACATCACGTTACCGGTTAATGAACTCACTTTTAATGATACATGGACGATAGATAGGAAGCCTTATCAATGTGCTGTTCCGCATCAACGTCACAATTCTTGTGCCTCTTGTGTTATGTAATTGCGTTCACCGAATGTATGCAGATACCTGTGAACCAAACAATAAAAGCTATTATTATCATCACACAAATGATGATCTCTGTATTTTTATAAATCTTCTGCTTCTCAGATCACAGTATCATTGAAAGACCGAAATGATACTGTATAAAGAGTCATGAAGTTCACACGTGGAGACTCCTAAGGCCGCAGGTTGCACGCTTCTGACCCAAATAAGGCATCCCCTGTGCAAATAGCTCATTCCGAGAAAAGATTCCATTTTGATCACAGTGCACAAATTAGTGCACCCCTTATGAACATTGAAATCATAAGTATTTTACGAATTGAAGCTTTAGTGAAAGCTTATTGATCAGATAGTCTACCTTTCCCACTAATGTAGTTTTACGTTGGTGATTTTTGCACAGTTTTAAGGTTCTGAATGAACCGCCAACCTGCATATTTCTACTAGTGTTTAGATTCTTGCTGCATCCTGGCATCATTTAATTAATTTAAGTCTGTTTCACTTCTGTTGGTTTATTTAGCACCTATCAGTCATGCGGTTACATTAAATACTACCAGTAGCTAATAAATCAGATCGTTACAATAATATGAATGGATTAGATTTATCTCTGATAATTATGTCTGATCTTTCGGTAACTTCATGTATTAGGCCTTAGTGCATTACATTACACTAATAATGTACACTAGGGTTGGAACCGACCGGCTTATTTAAAACCGGTCGGTCGGTCGGGAATGGGCCGATGGCTGGCATCTCCATACCGGTTGGTCAAGGCTTTGACCTTCACACATTATTTTGTCTGAGGAACAACTTATGCCATTAGACATTATTCAACTTCCACACTGCATACGTAAAATACAAGAATGGCAGGCCATCCGGTAATCCGGATTAGCGAGAGATACGTATTACTACATAATCATACAATGCAATGACTCGCATTTAGATATCATGTTTTGTACGATGAGCAGTAATGTACGTAATGACTCATTTATGAATGAGTTGTAGGCATACTTTATAACTTTTGATGATGTAAACTGCATTTTCAAAGTCTGTCAAACGCAAGGAAATCGAAAACAGAAGCAAAACGGGCTTTGCACTAGGTGACATGCCACGCGTGTTTCACGCGTAATTACGGAACACTCCAAACATCCGTGATTAAGGACATTCAATTCTTCTACCCGCGTACATACGCGATGCACTAAGAGTCAGAAATTATTTGATCTGATGCTGTTAAAACATGGGGAATGTTTATGAATACGCGCGGGCGAGCGTTTATAGTTTGCGCGTCGTCTACGCGTCGTCTACGCTTGAACCACGGATGAACCGCTAAGCATGTTCTGTCTTCCCTGAGCATGAAATTGAGGTCCTATCACATTGTTTATCCTCTGATACATGCAGACCAGGGCTGTGGTGCCGGAGCCGAGCCGGAGCCTTAAGGAGCCGATGGTTTTGGTCGGAGCCGGAGCCGGAGCCGATTTATCACAAAGGCTCCGGCTCCGATAGTTTGAGATTTGATATAAATTTAGAATTTTGAAAGGTATTAATTGGCATCATAAAAAATTAAACCATTTGAAATCTAAAGATATGTCTTTTAAGTATACCAGTGATCTGTCCTCCACGATATCTTTCTTTGCAGTTGCTGCCTTCTTTTGTATTATATGTATTATATTTACACATATTTCCATAGCTTTTAGTGACAATTCTCCAAAATCCATTAATTTGAAGACTTTTTATATGCATGCTAACTAGATGATTGTAGATTCCTAGAGACAAGTCGTCAGTCATTTATGTACACATTTCCAGTTCAGTCAGCAAAGATAATATAGCTACATTTCTTGCGCAATGTCTTAAATCTAATACGGTTACTATTTAGGTTACCATCTATCGGTATGGCTACTGACAGAAGCTACTGGCATCTGTGACAATGCCAATTTCCTTAGATTGTATTGTAGGCTCTTGTGCAGTCCCCCACCTACATTTTTCAAAACAATCGATTATTCAATTTGATCAATTTTGATTGGAGGGATAACTCTTCACACGAGTTCGTGCGCTTGCACGCACTCAAAATTCTGCATTGTTACATGCAAAATCTACATAATAATGACACATTGTAGGCAAAAAGCGTGCGTGTAATACTATGTCAAAATGGTATTTGACTTTGCTTGCAATGATGAACACATAGCTATGATAATTTTGTCTTTTAGTTACTTTGAATATCCCATAGCTATTTCACCCATTTACATCTGCCCATTTACATTATGGCCGACTAATTCAAATTATTCGACAACCAAAGATGTATCGGAGCTATGACTATGTACAAAGATGGAAATGGGTCTGCGGGTCACAGGTCATCCATCTGACGTTTTTCCGGTGGGTCTATATATATATATATATATATATATATATAGAATAAATTAAATCCCACAGGTCATCAAGAAAAAAGCTTTGATTTGTTTCAGTGCCCGACCGGTTTCACTTGGTCACCTCCAAGCTTTTCAAGGGCTATACTTATAATGAATTCAAATAATCATAACATAGGCTACACATACATAGTAAGTGAAGTACATAAATGTCATGGATGAAAATAAAATTGAAAATGCCACAGACATCGTCAATTTTATTTTCATCCATGACATTTATGTACTTCACTTACTATGTATGTGTAGCCTATGTTATGATTATTTGAATTCATTATATGTATAGCCCTTGAAAAGCTTGGAGGTGACCAAGTGAAACCGGTCCGGCACTGAAACAAATCAAAGCTTTTTTCTTGATGACCTGTGGGATTTAATTTATTCTATATTTTTATCCATTTCTGAATTTTCTGTTATAACAGAAAACTAATACTAAATACTATTATATATATATATAAATATACCATATATAAATATATATATAAATATATAATATATATTATATAAATAATATATATATAAATATATAAATACCATTATATATATATAAATGACAACGTACGGCCCAGTAGATATCCACGAAAAGTGTGAAGTTTTCAACATAAAAATTAAACCTAAATTAAATGAACTTAGTAAAATATACACAGTACTCACGAATTATATTTCACAGTGTGGTACTCATTCATACTGCAAAGTGCAAATGTTTATAAAACGCTATAACGCGTTAAAATATGTATTTCATGATAGTCAGATACTGGTTAGCACAATTATACATGTAGGTAGACAAGAGAATTGCAAGTTTGAAAGAAGACACTTTGTTAAATGTATTGTTTCTTTTTCAGGTTGGATCCAGCATCTGCTTTAATTTGAAACGACATCTGGAAAGATCACACCTGGAGGAGTCAAAGTTAGTTCAGGAACATGATGCTCTCAAGTCATATTCAACGAAGCCAGCAAAAGTTTTGAAACAAAATTCTGCACCAGGACTCATTGCAGAACAGCCTATTTATTCATTTTTCAATATCAAACAAACTTCAGTCAAAATTGAAATGACCGCAGATTATTTAAGAATGGAATTGTTAAAATGGCTGCGTCAGGAACTCCATTACACGCATTTGAAGGCGATGGATTTCGAATGCTAGGTAGTGAAATGGCTAGAAAACTTGGTCTTAGTATAGATCGGGGGACCATCCGCAAGTATTTTCTTGACGAAGCAGAAACGAAACAAAACGAATTGAAATCAATGCTATCAGGAAAACTGCTTTTCGTTAAAGCAGATGCTGCCACTTGCTTACATAGAAATTTCTTTGCAGTAAATGTCCAGTTCTATAGTGAACAGAACAGTCCAACCCCAATTGTTGTGAAAACTTTAGGAATACTCGACAGTGGTGGTAAACATCAGGGAAAAGATGTGGCTAATATGACGGAAGAAATAATATCGAAGTTCGGCATGTCAGATTTTAGCAGTTGTTGTAGATAACGCTTCTAATATGACGAAGGGCGTAAAAATTCTCAATGAAAACTTAATCAATGACCATTCAGACGAATTTGAGATCGAGGAGATCGAAGAGGAAACTGATCCTACAGATGATGATTCACGTGAAATTGAAAATGGCATTGAAAGTATCAATATCCAACATATGAGATGTGGTATTCATACATTACAACTCGCCATTAGGGATGGCTTGAAGAAACAAAACTGCCAAAATCGCCTTGCCAAATTGCGATTTGTAGTTCGAAAGCTTCGGACACCCAATCTACAAGCCCTTCTGAAAAAAAGAGGATGCAAGATGGCGATACTGGACAATGAAACTAGATGGGGATCAACATACATGATGCTACATCGTCTTCTTGAGATAAAAGAAACGATTCAAGAAATTGGAGAAATCAACAATGATCTTAAACTGAGCGCGGCTATTTGGGCTGAAGTTGCGCAAATGAAGAAAATATTGAAGTTTCCCTTTGAAGTTACTTTGAGACTCCAATCTGCCCAGATTTCGCCAGGAGACTTCTTAAAACAGTTTCAATTATTAAAGCTTAGGTTAGAAAAAGATCGCGAAGACCGATCGCGAAAGACATCCTTCAGTCACTTCAACAGAGAGAATCGCTACTTTTTTCAAGCGAACTTTTCCTGGCAGCAGTATTCTGTGATCCCAGGTACCGTATAGGCTTAAAAGACACAGCCCAAGAAATAACAGGAATTCATACCTTGAAGAAAGTGGCAATGAAATTGCATTCCACAAATGCAGACATGACAGAAACGAAAACTGAACATTACGAAGAGATTTCTGATGCTACCGATGATCCTGAAGCTGACGAATATGAGAAAGAACTCGACAAATTGCAAAGAATGCAGAAATCAAGCAATTCATCTGACAAGGAAAATCAAACCTTCGCGAGCACCTTGGAGAAAAATATTGAAGCATTAAGAAACAGTGGTCGACGAAAAGGAGACCTCTGGAAGTTATTGAACAGCGAAGACAAGCAATATGAATTATGCGATGAATTGGTACAGGCTAGAAAAATTGTATCTGCAATGCCGATATCACAGGTGTCCGTCGAAAGACTTTTTAGTTCCCTTAAACTTTTGCAGCCATCAAACAGGAGCTGCATGAAGCTAGATCTCATCGATGCACTGTTGTTCATTAGAACCAATGAATAGTAGTACTGTTGAATGACATACATGTATAAGCCCTATCAGCAAGATTTAGATTTTAAGATTTTGAATTTTGATTATAAATAGTTGATTCGTATTCTAGTTTCTTGCTTTCATTTCATCAGCCTAACCATCATCAGAGGAATAGTGGTAATATGTTTCACATAAATTGAATACAATAATATACATGAATCATTGATGAATTATTTAGTGCAACTTTACGCCATAATGAAAAATACGAAATTAACATAATGTAAGTTAAGCCTTAACTTATTAAGTATGCTGCATAGAATTACAAAACTCGTCCTAAATTAGATATTTTTAATCTTTTTAAGTATAATTTTCAATTGTACATTTCTAGCCTACACTGCAATGAGACTATCTGAATTACAATTTCTACAGATGATGAGTCGTGGGCTACCCACCGATCATATTATTCATGGATCAACAGACTATTGGATAACGGCAACAACAAATAGCAATAACAACCTAAGCTAGCCTATATACACATTAATATTCAATAAAGCAATTGATATCTTTATTGATACGGTATATTTGGCTATATAGCCTATACCCTTTCCATGTTCGAGTAGATACAGGCCCTATAAGCTATTTAGAGGCATACGCTATCCAGTTTCATATTCAAGCTTTGTTAAAAAGCTTATACTACTATTCGGCCTCTGTGACGGCTAATTAGGTATATCATCATCACTCATGTGGTCTTATTTAATGTAGCCTCGTAGTAGACTGGTTGCAGGCTAGGCCAATTTATTTTTAGCCAGTGCGGGAGATCTTTATCTAATTTAACCAATCCTGGCTATAACTTTATTTTATCTTTCAGAGATAGTCAATTCATGCAAAAATATATGACAAGTATGTTATTTGTCATTATATTAGGCTATTATCATTTTTATTATTAACTTAAGTCGTTGCTTGTTAATGAAAACTAATTTGATGATTGTAGCAAGCCTCTAAAGGCCACACCGTTATCCAAAAAACCCGTTCAACGGATCCAGGATAACCAGCATAGATAGAACCTGAATTTGAAGTCGGAGCCGGAGCCGGAGCCGAGCCGGAGCCTTTCACATCAGTGTCGTGGAGCCGGAGCCGGAGCCGATGAGATAACGCATCGGCTCCACAGCCCTGATGCAGACACATGAGACGGAAAGTCTATATAACAGCACTGCCAACTATACTAACTTATATAACAGATATTGCAGTTATATCCCGCATAGCCACGGATGTTTAGGGTCATGTGTAATTACGCGTGGTTCACGCGTGAATTAGGCCTCAGCTACACTGCAAGCTTTTCCAAGCGTTTCCGAGCAAAGCGTTTAGCAGCAAATATAAAGTCATTATTACAGCAGTTGTAGACTGCTACACAGCGAGCAAAGCAAAGCAGAGGGATTTATTAATACCTTACGGACATACGCTTGCTCGATACGCTCGGGAAGCTCGTGTTTGCTTTGCTTTCAGTGTGGCTGAGGCCTTACGCGTGATTGAGCGTGGCATGTCACCTAGTGTGATGCTATAATAACATCGATACAATAAAAATGCATGCCTATGTCTATATCACGCCTCTACAAAAAAGCTTTAATAAGCGGTCAACAAATTCTAAGTTCCGATATAATAAAGGCTTTTCGAGTGATAAAAGTTCAGAGATGAACAATTTGATCACTGACTGTGCTGATGCTACAAAATGTTTTGTCTGCGACGTGCAAACTTGATTTCAATTGATTTACTGATGGGAGATTTACTTTTTCATTTGTGAGGGAATTCTAGTGATTTGCGACGTGAATTGAGAACTCTCTCCACTACAGTTAAATTCAACTCTTTTGAGTTTACTGCAATTTAAATTCAAATCTTTTGAGTTTACGTTGACGACTGCGAGCTGACCTATAAGAGTCTGGAACAATGAGCTCGTCAAATGGTCAACATGGGTCTAATTAAATTAACCGGTCGGCCGGTTCCAACCCTGATATACACGTTCTGAATCAATCTATTTGTTAACTAGAAGATATTAATTTTCAATGATACTCACTGTTGTCTAGAGAGGATAATATGAGGTTTTACATTGTCAACATGACAACTGGCAACCATAATGATATTAATAAGCAAGCGTTTATTCTCAATAAATGGAAATCACATAAAGACACAATGCAAAGTCAAAAGTAAAATATTGCAGGAAGGATAATGCCAATGACGGCTTATGTGTGACAAGGGTCAATTTCGGCACCATCATGTAAGACACAAGAGGTATTATCGTAGAGTGAATATTCTGCGTTCATCACTTGGATAATATGCACATGTATGGGAAGAACGGGTTCAATCGGCGCTCTGTCGAGCAATAGGAAATACGGTGATGACCGGTGGCCGGTTATTGTTGAGGATTTACGGGGTCGTCCGAGCATTTACAAGAAGAGAAAAACTTCAAATCATAGACCGGCAAATTTCTGGTCTAAAATTGCTCATCGCTCAATCGCTCATGCATCAAGTGTCTTTATTCAATTGCCTGCCTATCTCGAATCTCGTTTGAATCGTTTTCAAAACCGAATCCATAAAATGGTATGTTCGCTGCCGAAAGACTTTCGATCTACAGATTGCCCTTGCGGCAAGTTTCCACCACTCAAGCGTTGACGTAAAGAAGCTGCTGTCAAACTCTTCCATCTCTCTTCGAAGAACGAGAATCATATTCTCCACGGCATTATGCCAGACATCTCATGTCGATCCGGTCGTTATCTTCAACCCTACAGTGCAACATCTAGACGTTTTAATTCGTTTGTACCTTATACATGTGCATTATTTGAAGGCATTCTTGTTCAGTAGAACTTTGCTTTCTTATTTCTATTTTTTGATATTTTATTGAAGTATACCCAAGTACCCAAGTGTACTATATGCCTATAGGACTAAGTACTCTTTCATACTATACTCGTACATGTAATATATCAATCGTACATTGTTTCTAAAGTGTATTCATCAAGTGTTTTGTCAATGATTTTCATTCTCAATATAAATCATCTACTTCTACTTCTAAGACATTGCTGCAGAGCGATCGAGACGCCTAGTAGCGCCCTCTACCATTTGATCAAGTGTCTTCACTTTCCTGAGTTATATACCTCATAATTACGCAGCAACAAAAATGGAGTATAATCCACAAATTCATGAATACATGAATACATGGAAATAGCAACAGTCTTAAAGTGATTATAAGAAGTCAAATACAAGTTTGGTATTGCATGCATTACAAAAATTGATTTTTCTTAATTGGCAAAGATTGTCAACTCCTATTTCCTACACCATCCAAATGTAGAATTTCTGAACTGGATTTTGCTGACGTGTAAAAAGGCATTCTTTACCGGCTGGACATTCTATGTAGAGCATGATCGCTTTGTGATTTCTTTTCGAGTTGTTAACTGTTAAGGTGATTTTTGTTGGGAGCATACTTGGGACAATGAAACATATGCTATGGTGGATCAAATTATTTTAAAGTTGCATGCGAGCTTTTACATTCCACGCCTGCTACTCTTTTCAGCATTTCAGCTGCTACCGAAGAGCACACGTCTTTTGTATCGCAAAATATTTTGTAAGATCCTTTCATAGATCCAATGGATCCATGGATATTCATGGCATTGTTCTAAATCAATGATTGTAGGAAGGCATAGATTTCGACTTTCGATCAGTTAACAGATACGGCACACATGGCTTCCTTTGACTCAGCTGTTGCATTAATGAATCAATGAGGATCGGATGAGCAGTTAGAAAACATTTAAAAACGAATATGTGAGAAATTCGATAGATCAGTTCTCGATAGTTCGCATTCAGAGGTCTCCGAAACTATCATGGCAAGGTTGAAATTAGATTTGATATTCCTGCTATTATCGGTGGTAAGTTAATAAACGATATTCTATTGACCTTCTATCATGATTCATTATTCAGCATTAGTTTTACCATAGAAATCCGACACTCACTCTATGCAGGTTTTATCGGTCATCAGCGGCACTTATCAGGACAATAGCGGCAATGGGGCTGTTCATTAGCTAAAATTCTACCGACAGAATCGGTTTAATTTTCTGTCGGCAGAACTTTAGTTAATGAACAGCCCCAATTTCAGTTAAAACAGCGGGAAGTAGCAATTATAGCGGCAATTCCAAGTCAATATTAGAATTTTTCAGTTCAGCAACGGTAATTCCGGTTCGTCAATAGATTTCATTCCAAGCAATTAAATGACCACCTGTGTAATGCAACGATCACGAATATCCATGGATGATAAACAAAGAATCATTTTAGCTTACGAATCTTTTTCGGAAGATTATTTCGAGATAGCTCGAGTCACAGAATTGTTTAACCGTCTCACTTTGATAGAAGTGCAAACTGATTCAAGACTATAGCACATGCAGGAGCTTACGAAGTGGACAAAAAGAAATTTTCAATGCCTTACAGAGATAGGAAAAGTTGTGCGCGCTTGTGGATTGCTATGAATTCTTTCAAAATGCTCCGATCACCACGATTCAGATCATTGAGCAACAGAAGAAGAGACGACCGGTCTAATTCTGTGGCTCCAGTCGCAGGGATTACATGTGGAACCGCATGGTCCATTGTCTGTCGATACCAAAGCTCAGTATTTTGGGTTCGAGGGGCATCGCACAACTAAAAGATTGACGAGGAAAAGACTGACACATGAGTTAAGATAATACAAGATCACCCAGAATACACACTGAATCAAATCAAGCGAGATTTGGAGCTATACGTTTACCAAGTAAACCACAGTCAAGTAGCCTATACCTACTAATTTCCAAATGTTACTTGAGCGATTGTATACTATGAAGAAGTTAAAGGGAATCGTAGAAATTCGCAATTACGCAACCGTTAAGGAGGATAGGCGATAGTATGCTGAATGGCTGCCAAGCAATGGGGGCCGGGAAATAGGGCGACAGCTGATTTTTATAACGAAAACGGTTTTCAATGGATCTCAAGAACTCGTAGGCGCTCACGAATGGGCGAAAGTGAGATAAGGATAGTAGGTGGAAGACGCGAAACATGCAATGAGGTTAATGGCATGACGAAGGATCATACAGACATGTAAGAAAATTTAATTGCTCCATCAGAAGTTGATGAAGCAGCATAAATGTCGTACTTCATCAGCAAAAGTAAAAACCGAGATAACTTTATTGTTTTTGAAATAGAATCAGGGAGTAGACCTGAAAATGTTAAAAGATATGAAAATGTGTATATAAAAAAGGGAAAATATGATTTCTTCAATGCACAAGTTAAAACAGCTTCAATTGATGCAAGTTAAAAAAGTTATAACGATGTGTGCAAACATTATATAAATCAGGGTTAGAACCGGCCGCCGACCCGGTCGCGGCAGCCAAAAAGCAGGCCGGTTCCAACCCTGATATACGGGTGATTCAAAAGTCGGTGCAAAAAGTAAACGGCGATATCTCAGTGATTATTTAAGTTACCGACCTAATTTTTTCTTCTTTAAGTTGTCAAAGGAATGGGATTTAATAATCTATTTGTTACATTATCACACTAATTATTATTTTGTATTAATGTATTAATTTAATTTTTGTTTATTCCCACTATGTTTTTCTCTTCCAAAGTTTTTTAGATAATAACAAGCGATTTTCAAATAAGATCATATTAAGAAAACAAATATTCATTTTGAATACTCATAAACATCACCATTTACCTCAACCAGCAATTCCGCTCGGTAAAGAAGTCTGAGATAGCATTTATCAGTTCTGACTGATTCAACAAGGCAACTTCGTTCGTAATGCGGCTCTTCAACTCTTCCATGGAGCCTGGCCTTCCATGTTGGTATACCCTGTTTTTCAGTGTGTTTTTCATCAGAGATGCGACGAGTCGATGTTGCACCAAGAGGACTGTCAGTTTGATGATGTCAAAGAGTCAGATCCACATCTTCAATGCAATTCGGAAGGACTGAAGGTCTTCCAGTGATAGGTCGGTCCATGACAGACCCAGTTTCATCAAACCGTGCTATCAACTTTTTGATGGCATTGTAAGAAAATCGACATTTCTTAACATTATGCAAGCGGTTATAAGCTCGAATACAAGAAGTCACATTCTCACCATTTCTCATGATAAAGTTTTAACAGCTCTTTTCGCGTCTGAAAATCCTTAGCGAATGATACCTGTGTCTTTATTAACATCAGTTTTGCGTTCAAATGTTGGATATCTATGAACTTGAACATCAGTTTGTATGTTTAAATGTTGGATATCTAAGAAATGGATACTTATGCACTGAGTCAGCAAACAGAGATTGCAAGTACGATGCAGTGAATAATTCGAACAACTATAAAGCACATAAATGATAGCGAAAACTTCTGAAATTTTCACCAACGGAATGAATTTGTGTGCTAATGTAACAAATAGATTATCAAATCCCATTCCTTTGACAACTTAGAGAAGAAAAAATTAGGTTGATATCTTAAATAATCACTGAGATATCACCATTTACGTTTTGCACCGACTTTTGAATCACCCTGAGTAAAATTGTACTCAAGCTCTAATTACAAAAATAAGCACAGAAAATGATAAGATGCAATTTATATTCATATATATTTACATGGTCATGTATTTCACATTCCTCTCTAGATATGAACTGAAATTACCGCTATTGTTCTGATAAGTGCCGTTGATAGCTAGTAAAACCTGTAGTAAAAGAGGACGAGAACAGACATGGACATTGAAAACGGTGCTACATCGTGGACATGCGTTGTCATGAGAGCGGTACCTAATAGTCCAGCAGCCAGAACGAGTTTCTGCAGGAAACGAGGCCGTAAACGAGACTTTCACAGAATGATGTGTACCCTATGCCTACTATGAATCTTCGCGTCTGCCGAATTCTAGTTAGTTCCTCTTCTTGTTAGACACGATCAAAGAAAAACAGTTAATCCAATGGGACGCAGATCGTAGCTTTGCAAAAATGAAAGTTTCTTTGCTTTCTCTCATCAACTGAGAAATATTATGTCTACAGCCATAATTTTTGGCACGATGTGTCTTCAGAGCACTTCCTATAATGTGTAGGATGTTACCATGTTTCCGATCAGCGATGCTTGGGAGAATGTGGTGCAATGTGGGCCAACTATGATATCCAAGTATGTCCAAAGCATGTTGCTTATCCGTTATTGACCCATGCTGATATCAAGATGGTGTACTTACTTCCAAATAGGACACAGAAATAGTGGTTACACTGAGGGAGGGCGAGATCTCGACATGGTGTCTACAAAGCTGATGTAGACATTCACCCTTTGACTAACACGAATTTGCGTTTCCCGAATTCTACCCGGTTCCTCTTATTGTCAGAGAAGGCCAAAGAATAAATGCTTTCGGTGAAAAAGCACTAAGTATAGAGACACAATATTTGGCATGGAATGTCTTCAGGTTATCTGTGTATATCAAGATTTACAGATTCCGATCTAGCAACACAACATTTTGATTAAAGTAGAACTACATTTAGCCTCACTTTGGCATAAATCACCAATCAGAAGTTGCTGCTAGCACAATAATACGCTCGTAAAAGAAATATTCACATGACAGGAAATGACCTGAAGGCCTTCCATGCCTAAAATGGTGTCTCTTGTATACTACGTACCGGTAATCAGAGAAAACACAGAAACATTATTTACTTACCGAGAGCTTCAATATGCTTCCCATTGAGTTTACATGTGATTTCCTTGATCCTGTCTGTCAGGAAAATGAAACGGGCAGTCTATGTTCTATTTGATATCCAGGTTCTATGTTCTATTTGATGTTCAGCTTCTATGTTCTATTTGATGTTCAGGTTCTATGTTCTATTTGATGTCCAGGTTCTATGTTCTATTTGATAAATTCATCAATATCCAGGTTACATTTGAGAATTCAAACTTCATATCGCGATAATTCACAAAGTAAATTATTGTTGAAATTCGTTCTGGCGACCGGCCTATTGCAGACTTATTTGCGCTCTCAACTGATAGCCTTGTCGTTAGGGGCGTACTGACATGTTCCTTGACTCCAATAATGTTAGTTTGAGCCTTCCCAATAACTATGAAGCCATACAAGCGAAGCATGTCTCGTGCTGGTTACGTAGCTCTATTTGATAAGTCCATCAATATCAAGGTTACAATTGAGAATTTAAATTTTATGTCGGGATAATTTGCACTAAAGTGAATTATTGAAATGACGGTCTGCTCAGATCAACATTCCAATAACTACAATGCAGATCACAGTGTCAACTTCATCTCTTCATTTGCTAGATTGAAAAATCTATTTATGGAAAAATTACAGAAAAAATTGTCGAATTGATTTTCCTATTTCAACAAAATGTGGACAGACTCTAGTCTGATGAACAGATAATTAGCAGTTGCGCATTTTGCGACAGTAGAAGTGGCTGCGACAGCGCATAGAGTTTTTTAATCAACATATGCTGGGATAGTCAAACTCAACACTATGTTCTAAAAACTCATTTCCATTGGCTGTAGCAGATATTGCATGACAGACGCATCGCTAGAGCACAGGGTGATTAACGGCAATAGTTGGATTTCTCATCTTGTCATCGTGAGAAAATACTTTCCTTGATAAGCCCCTTCAAAATTTCCAAATGAAAAGTAGCAGACCTGATGCAAGAGTTTTGATTTCTAAAATTCATGCCACCCTAGGACATTCACACATTTAAACAGGAAGCATACAGTTGAGAAATTACAAGGCTATCTCGACTTTTACTTTGAGTCGGGTTTCAAATTGCATGGGGTTCAATCTGACTGTCACCTTTACCACAGGCACTTGATAGAGACAATGCACACCGCAGACAGGAAACTGAGTCATTGCTAAAGGAATTCTTTGTTTAACTGTCATATGACCACGGGGCAATTCTTCGGTTTATGATCAGTAACAAGTGACCAGTGATTTATGACAAGTTGATTTTGACAAGTGACCATGATTTCAATTCTTCGGTTCGATCAGCAACCACTTGTCAAGATAAGACAAGTCAATCCTGTTGCAGACCATTAGGTAATGCAGAGCTGTGATTGGTCGAAAAGTGGTGCAAAGCATAGTGAAACAAACTATGGCAAAACTGTACAGGAGATTCTTCCGTCATAGATTTTCATTTTGATTGTATGCTAATATAGCATCTATATTTTACGAATCATTGTAATAATCATTATGATACAAAAGAATAAATGTGATATTAAGTTTTTTAGTCTGAAAAGTCTTAACTGAAGAGCATTGGTGTTTCTAAAAGCAACAATGGATTTGTCTGAATTCGCTGTCCTCGATCATAGAAATCTGCAACATGCGATCTTCATGATTATGATAGGCAGTTTAATCGTAGACTATCTTGTAGACTAGTCACACTAGTCCCAGAAAATAAGAGCATTGCCACCAGTTAGTGGTCAAAATTTACTGATCAAAATAAACTTGTCAACTTGTCAACACTGATCATGTTGAAGAATTGAAATCACTTGTTACTTGTCACTAGTCATGCCGCATGATCAGTGACCGAAGAATTGCCCCCAGAACGTCCAATGATTTTGATCATAGAAATCCAACTTTTCACTCTGTTTAATTAGTGGAACTTATAGAATGGACAACAATGGTGTGCTGACGCTCATTTCAGCCGCTCGACTATGCACCGATTGTTAGATCCACAGAATTAAATTGTTTAACTGCATCACTTGCGTCGCTTGCGGATTGCTCTGAATTCCTTTAAAATGCTCCGATCACCACGATTCCTTCAGATTCGAAGAATTCAGATCATTGCGCAAAAGTTTTCTCGATAATGTTGGGCAGTCCGATCATTATTAAAAAAGTTAGCAGGCGTACGAAAAAACGTTCACAAACTTCTCTGTACAACTTGATATCGACTGTGTCTCTTTGATGTGTGATTCGGTTGATAACAGTCAATGAAACTTCGCACAATTTGGCGTGTTTAATGTTGAACTGGCTGCTCATTCTTCGATTGCTATGGTATTATGTCAGCAGATTGTGCCATTTCATTAACGTTACATGTTCCAATGTTTCCTTTCTAGTCAAACAGAAGAGACGACCGGTCTAATTCTGTGGTTAGATCTTTAGAAGAAGCAATATTCTGAACCACAGTTGCAGAATCTTGACATAAGGCAATTTAATGCAAGTTATTTAATCAAAATGCTGTTATGTGAAAAGAGAAATGACAGGCGATTTGCCAGTAGTGTGTTTAAAACGATATTTAATGAATGCCCGTCGAAATTTCACTAAATTGCTAATTGCAAATCTCAAATTTACCCGGGCAAGGCTGCAACTTTAAATAGGGAGTTGTGTGGATGTTGAGAGATGTAAACTAGGCCTGTTGATGATTCCTCTACATTGGATGAAATATCAGTTATTGAGGTCTGTTTCCATTTTTCAACTGAGGATGCAACTCAATATTTAATTGTTCTATTTACAGAAATGACAATAAGTGACAGTATCCACGGAGAGTACAGTCACTCCTTTGCTATGAAACTGGAGATAAATATTCAACTTAATTCATATTCTATTGCTCGTTTTACCTGCGACAATTCCTTTCTTTCAGTGTACTCTGTCTTGCCAAGCTCTGAATCATGGATATAACGTAAAAGTTTCCTCTTTGACTACCACCGGTGGAGTCTCGACCTGCACAGGCACTTGCAACTATCATTTCAAAGTTTGTATTGGCACTGTGTAAGTGAAATATTTACCTTTATACCCTTTCCCCTTAACTTTAGAAATGCTAATTTTAGGACATTTTATTTAGCTTTATATTACCGAGAATATGAAGTTTGCAATACCGGAACATTTCAACAATAGGATACCAGTACGTCGATAATTGTTAATTGAAAATCGCATCAACACCGGCCTCTGAAGCGCATCGATATTGCTTGATTCCTAAAGCTCTGCGTTCAGAATTCCATAAAATCCCAGAGTAATATATACCTGACCATGTTGTTCTTTGTAAAAAATGTTCATGAAACTAGAAAAACAAATGTTTTCAATTCACTTTTCCTTTTGCAAATCACCGAAACAATTCAGTAATTTGCGTTTTAAGTTGCGTATTACTGAGGCAGTTATTTCCACTGTTTAATGATGCCTCTTACATACTATTGTGCGTAATTGAGCTATGGTACAATGTGGAAAAAAGGAAGGCAGCAATGTATCCCGTAATGATGATATCTCTATCTATGCATGTGAAAGAAATTTTGAAATCTCAATCAGCGTATATCTACATGTCATAGAAGTAGATAATAGTACACTTTCTATGGTATTGTTAATTTCTATGCGACATGTGTATTCATAGCATTGCTGCCCAGTTCATTTCAATTACGCACTATAATATTAACATAGATTTTTTCGGGCAACAATGTAGGATATTTTCAGGCGCTTACGCGCCCTCAAATGTCCTACATTGTAGCCCTCAAAAATCCATGTTAATGATATATTGCTTTTTGCATGTTTTTTGTCGTTTTTAGTGCCTGACAGTGCGAACCCTATTTTTCACTCAATTCGTGATTTTTACTTTCAGTTGTCAAATCACAGGCACATTTTCTACATTGCAAACTCAAATATTTGGGTCTACAATCGGAGGTAAAAGTCAACCACTGTATTACCAGGTTTCAACGTTTTCAGTAAGTATCATGAGTACTTTTTCTAAGTCATTGTAAAAAGGATTATGGTATTCTACACACCGATATTTTTGAATTTTTTTGAACTGCATACGGATTTGCTGCTATGAAACTCCAAAACCATGACATCTCCATAAAGAAATATGTTTACTGTCAAAATAAGTAGTTAAGGTGCAAAAATAAAATGCCAACATGGCTAAAATCCAGAGGGGAATGGACCGTTTTCAAGTATGACCAAACACCATTGGTTGAGCTGCGTCTTTGCTCAGTGCTGTGAGATCGCTATCTCTCTGCCCTTGATCATGCTTTCCATTGAATTCCACTGTGTAGCGACTGTTGTCTTTTCCGATCCATGATTTGGTGCGTAAAATGTGGAGTACGAAAGCTGGCTGATTTTGGATACGAAACTGAAGTACAAAAGGAGAATAACAATATGCACGAAAGCACTATTGTTCGTGTTCATGCACTACGAAGGCGATTGGATTTCCTATTGGGTGATGAAGATAATCCAAAGTGAAAGCCAATCGCTTTCGTAGTGTATCAGCACTTTGTACATTTTGTTATTCTCGTTCTGTTTATCGGTTTCATAAGTAGCTTCGGCATCGTACAGTTTACAGTGTATTGGATCATTAATATTTATTATCATTTGGCGCAACCAAAGAATAGATTGTGTGAAGAGGACTAGAAATGGAATTGACTTAAAGTCACGGAACCTCTAGGGAAATATAGTTGAAGGTGCATGAAAGCTTCTAGAGAAGGAGCAGTGTTGGAGAAAAGGGTCATCAAGGAGACATTATGGACGCGGAAACTGCAGTCCTCAAACCACACCAAGCACGCCCTGAGTAATTAATGTAATCTCTAGTCTTTCGCTGAACTGTGTTTTCTTCATTGTTCTTATTTTACGCCATTTGACTTTACACTACTCATCTTATTGTGTCAGCTTCATGCTCTCTCTATCTTTATTATTTGACTTCGTATTTGTTCTAATGTCTATGCCTTTAGCCTGTGTGTTCTTAGCTTATTAGTCGTGCAGGGAACTTGCTTGTATTGTGAATTTTACTCAATTTAATGCGCTGAGTAATGAAAGTCATTCGTCTGAAGATGACCGTCGGTGACGGCTGAAAGGCCTCGCATTTGCGAATAAAGAGAGTCAACACATTTCAATGATTTTTCTCAACCTTTCTTGATTATGTCAAGGCCTGTATTCAGTGATATTTACCACACATTTGAGAGTGCATCTATACTTGACCATGTGAAAGGTTTAGAAATCTGGTGCGTGTGACTGATTTTATTTCAATCTTCCACAAGGATTCAACGACGTGCATTCAAGCTGATAGACATTCAAACCCCCGTCTCCCTAACTCAAAGAAGAGAAATGATAAGCAAAAAGCTTTTCAAGAAAGTCGAGTCACACCCACACCATCGACTGTACCAGTATCTACCAAAGCGCCTTCACTATTCAAGACATTATGAAATCGTATTCTGTCGCCTCAAAAAGAGAAAACGAACTTTCTTCCCTTACACCGCAAAGCTATTCAACGAAAGTATGTGCCAATCGCGACGAGGAATGTAGTACACCACAGCAGATGTACACGAGAGTCTTTTTATTCATCTACCGTATATTATCACTAACTTTTAGAATGTACTTGTATCTATTCATGCCAGAGCTTTTAACATCGATATTTGTTTTTTTTAAGTTGTACTGTGTCTCATTCTTTGTAATTATGATTTTCATTCGACGAGAAATAAACACCATTATTATTATTATTAAGTAAGGCTACCATAGTTCTATTCTACAGGTCTTACATTTCTTTTTTTGCTTTTATTGAACACAACTTTTGATGTAAAATAGAACTGCGCTCATCTTTTAAGAGGATTTTTCAATATCGCAGGGAAAAGTAACATCGTGCTCTGATGTTCATCTTGATCTGTCAGCTTGCTGCAAAACCTTGTTGTATCTGATTTCTCTGAACTCTTGAAGAGTGAGAGAATATTCAACTTGTTGAAGAAATTTCTTTCTTGTGTCATTTCTCACTCAGATCATCTTGTCCTTTATCGACAAATAGACAGGGACCTATAGCTATAGATGCATGTAATAACTAAACAAAATGTTGAAAAATCAGAATGAAGTCGTCAACATTACTACAGACATTTACAAAGATTTCGACAGGCAATATATTAAATATAAGCTGAGAAAGTGCCTGTTCAACTTGCAGGATTCATTATTATACTCAGGCGCTCCATTCGACTTTAAGATGGAGTTACGTACATCATTTTGACAGAAGTTATAACTCATAAAATATGCCAAATGGTGAGAAGACGCAAATATCGATTGAATAGTTGACTTAAGAAAAATAGTTCGGTTCCATCAACTTTTTATTATGATATACCTTTCAAAAGTATAAAGTATGCCTATGTTTTGCACCGGCCAATTACCGGAGATCTCTTCCTCCCTTTCTCTCTCTCTCTCTCACACACACACACTCACACACTCATCCTCTCTCATTCTGTCTCTCTCTCACACTCTCCCTCTCTCTGTGATATTTTCCTCGGTGACATCTAAAATTTAAACTTTCATTTACAGGCAGCTCAAAGCGTTCAAGTTACACTATATGAAAATTCACATCAGTTAGTGTCTAAATCATATACTGTTAATGGACAAACCATGGAACTCAACAGACAGCCAGTTACCAAATCGATCGGCGGTAATGGTCAACCAAGGTAAGAATTCAAAGCTAAAAAAAGCATTATTGACAAACAAATTAAATCTAATACACTTTCGTTGTAAGACGTGGAAGAGGCAGGTTAGCATCCAGTAGTTAATTGCGTCTCCACGCTTTTCCAGTTCATAATACAATTTTATCAATGCCTCGACAATTACCGGTATTGGTCAGTAACACAGCAATTTTCCAGTAACACAGCAACACACCGATTTTCATTACATTTGAGGTTAGTAAGATGGAAATCCGCTATGTATTGATGGTCAATTCAGATGTTTCAGCAAGTTGGAAACTTGGCATAAATCTACGGACACGTACATTTTTCAACATCTTCTAAATTTTTTTGCTATTAGGAAATATCGACAAATTTATAATCATCTGAAAGAGAATTTTCGGACCTATCATTTGAATGTTGTTGAATTAATTGTGTTTGAAATTGGTGGTTCCTAGAGGCCCATAAACCCGAAAGCCCAAATTTTCTTTGACTTGTTTTGACAAGCGCATAAATAAATTTGAAACATTCTCCTTGTAATATTCAAAACCGTCACAAGATTGGCTTTCAGAAAATATATAGTTTGAAAGTGTTTTCTCGAAGTTTATAGGTAATATTTTGAAAGTAGTATAGATAGAGAATGTGGCGATTTTTTCATTTTCAGAATGTGTTGCGATAATAACAGAAATAACGCTGTTAACTAACTGGTGTTATTTATTTACCTCAAAACTAGTGTTTTCTGCTTTTGTTGGGTAAATTTAAGGCCCTTCGAAGAAATATTCTGAAAATGAAAAAATCGCCACATTTTCTATCTATACTACTTTCAAAATATTGCCTATAAACTTCGAGAAAACACTTTCAAACTATATATTTTCTGAAAGCCAATCTTGTGACGGTTTTGAATATCACAAGGAGAATGCTTCAAATTGATTTATGTGCTTGTCAAAACAAGTCAAAGAAAATTTGGGCTTTCGGGTTTATGGGCCTCTAGGAACCACCAATTTCAAACACAATTAATTCAACAACATTCAAATGATAGGTCCGAAAATTCTCTTTCAGATGATTATAAATTTGTCGATATTTCCTGATAGCAAACAATTTTTAGGTGTCGGAAAAAATACATGTCCGTAGATTTATGCCAAGTTTCCAACTTGCTGTCGCGCACTGTACATGCCGGCACTCAGGAAAGAGCTATGTCATTGTTGATACTAGACATGAAGAAACGTTAAGTAATTGATGAGGGCAAATCCAAAAAACTCCTAATTCATTGTCTTTGGTCAGTCAGAGACATGCAATGGTCTAACTTTTTAAAGCAATTCATTAAACTTTAAGTTGATGTTAGTTCTATCTGATTCATGCGCATTTTAGATGCAGTTGTCATTAACTTTTGATATCGACGTGCTCAAAGCTCGAAAATGGTGTAAATTCGTATGTCCACAGCTTCGAGTACTAATTTTCGGTGTGCATATAGTCATTGTTACTATGGAGTTAGAGATAACGAGAATGCGTTATGATGCTGTTAAAGACACGCAGTTAATTTGGAGCATCTATATCTAATTTTCACGAAAATGGATAACATGTGCCTGTCCACAGTTTCAAATGTCACATAACCGACGTCATGATTTCAAGCATGGTGATTTTTGAACGAGTTACACACAAATGTTGTGGTTCTCACAAACCGAAGATTGATCTGTGATGGAACACACATCATTTAATGTAACATTTAATAAAATCCGGTACAGGAATTTTCTAGGACAAAAATTGCATCAAAATTGGGAGCTTTTTTTGGATTTGCCCATGAACGCACGGTGGGGTTAAAATATGATTCAGTCAGAAGTCGTCTACCACATCTCATTACTTCATGGCCTCTTTCTTTATACCCTTACCATGATTTTAAGATGAATTATATAAAGATCTTGAGGCCCCTTCTGAGAAAATTCAAAAATCCAAAATGGCGTCTATATGGTACCGCATTTCATAATCTGTACAGGAAGCTTGATTGTTAAATACCTCATAAGACAAGCTGACACATCAACACAGGATACTAATACTAACTAGCTTGTAACAGAACGTTGAATCAAAATTTGAAAATCAAAATGGCCGTCAAATGACTAGGTCTAACAGTCCTCCATATGTGTTGTGAGAAAATTATTCCTTAATGTTGAATAAATAAGAAATTTTTGATCTGAAAAATGTTGGCTGACGTACTCGCTTGACCAGAACTACAAAGTGATTCATAATGCATCGAGTAGGCCTATGACATTCAATTAAGTGAGTAATGCCTCTTGGCATCTTGATCAATTCAAATTACTTGTAGACCATTGGCAAAGTAAAAATGATGTAATAATTAACATGTTCATTAATCCACAAATTAATCCGATGTGGTAGACGACTTCTGACTAAATCATATTTTAGCTTCACCTTGGTCTCCGTGGCACAGTGGTTAAGTGCTTGGCCTAGCGATCTTTTGGCACAGAGGTCGAGCCCCGAAGGTTTCATTGGAAGTTAGCAGGAAGGGTATCCGGACTGAAAGTACTACAACGCTCCATAAGCCTGACTATGTCAGCACAACCCCAAGTATGGGGAGTAGAGACGTAAAGGCTTCATCAAAGCTTCATTGGCACGTAATTGTTGTAGATAAAGCATATTCAAATTATTTTATCGAAATGATTTTTAATTTATGGATAAATTAATGCAATCAAGAATTTTTACAAATCATTCTGACAAAGAACGTTATCGAACCTTGAAATTCACTGCAAGATTAAGGCACTAGTTAACAAAAATTTGTCATCCATTGAAATTCACCATTCTTTCTTCGAAGTTCGAACCCATGCTGTGCGCATTTTTCCAGTTATTGTAGGCGGATATTTCTGTTCTTTTTCTCATTGAAATTAATCGCCTGGTCATATGAATTGATAATTTGGTAATTTGAATTAATCATCATGGTTTTCTACCGCTTGCGTAATCTTTTGGTGACTAATAAAGAAGTATTCAATGGGTTAAGTGAAATTTCGTGAACGCATAGAGATGGCATGTGACACGGATTGATCGATACACTTAAAAGATATGAAAATGCACTGATACAATAACGCACTTAAGGCAAAGTAAGAAAGGAAAGTCAAAATGAATGATATGTAGACAGAAATTGTACATCAAGCAATGGACGGGAAATAGTTAAACAAAGTAAGTTAATTATAGTAAAGAATAATACATGACAGGAAGTAAAGGAAGTAAATAAAAGAGAAAAAAGAAAAGAAAAAAGGGGGAAAAAGAGGGGAAAGGAAAAAAAAGGAAAAAGAGAGGCATTACACTAATTGACAATCAAAAAGAAATTCTTATTATTTACGTAATACTGGTGAGGTAAGGCGAATACCGCCTCTGATATGCGAAGCTCAAAAGGAGTGCGACACGACTTTACGATTTCAAAGTTCGATTTGTCTTGCGTACTAGGGCAAGACAAAGCATGGCGAGTAGCAGCTGAGGATGGTGGTGCCGTTGATCTCGGGCGTGATCGTCCTGCCAAACACCATTTTGGAAGGTGTTTGTCAATCCGCTTCCAAAGAGGTCGCTCCGTCCGTCCCACGTATAGACTAATAAATAGTTGTAAATGGAATAATTAAATATTGAAATGCATCTTCAGTAAAAAAATGGGAGCAGTCCTGAATAGCTGTTACTTCATCCAATATCAGGAATCATCAGCAGGCTTAGTTCACATCTCTAAACATCGACACAACTCCCTATTTAAAGTTGCAGTCTTTCCGGGTCAATTTATCTATGACTTTCTTGGAATCTGACTGTTTGCACTGAATTATACGCGCAATACAGCAGTTTCTGAAAGTAGAATGCTTGCTTACGTAAAGACCTGCTTGGTAAAATGATTCGTATCACTGTAAAATGATGAATTCTGTTGTTCATAAAAAACTTAATAATCATTCGGCACAAAAATATAATGTACTGATGTAGTACTTATATATCAGCATAAAAGCAGTATCGTGTCATGGTAAAATACAAAATTGAATTCAATTTCATAATGATTTATGAAAATTCAAATGAACGAAACTCAGAAAATGTCTGCAGTACAACAATCAGTCAAGTCTAACAAGAATTATTGGTTGTCTCAACACAACTCAGAATATCAGGCAAAAATATTGGTATCCCAGAAAATCTCTCAGGCTTAAATATTCAGGATTAATTTCCTGATTAATTTCAATGACGAAATGATTAATTACAGTGAGAAAAGTAGTTCTTTAATATCAAGCGGTATCGGATCTCTATGGTCAGTAGCATAGAGCGTAAATCACTCCGTCAGCCATTTTCAAGTTCTTACCTTTCGCAGCTTCTAATAGCTAGAATAAAAATATGAGGACATATGGAGGGCTGCGCCCCAGGCGCCCATATGGACGGGCCGCCATTAGATAATACATCAAAGAAAATTAAAATAAATCATCATCAAGTTAAGTGAACCGTTAAGTGGTGTCCGTGGCACAGTGGTTGCGTACTTGGACTAGCGATCTCATGGTCCAGAGGTCGAACCCGGAAAGTGTCACTGGAAGTCGGCAGGAAGGGCATCCGGACTGCAAAGCACCACAACGCTCCAAACAAAGTCTGACTTAAGTCAGCACCGTCCAAGGCTCCAGTAGGGGTAAAAAAGTGACGTAAAATCCGTAAAAAAATCATCAAGTTAAGTGAACGCTAAATGAACAGTCGATGGCTCAACCTGCCAATAACCAAGAATGCCCAAACACATCAATCAAAGCGCGTTTCAAGTTGCTCAGACGTCACCGTCCCTATGTCTCGTGGTTGGGGCGCACAGCAAATGCGCCTCGTTTCATACAGGTTTTGCTGATCATACATTTGCATACATCAGATATTTCTGGCTGCATCACACGCGTAAATTGTGCTGAGATGGGGCACTCTCATGATGTCCCTCTGGTGCAGTTTCGCGCATTCTTATTAGCTGGAACCACAGAATTAGATTCATCTGGCGCGCTTCGGTTTCCTTGAAAGGAAGAATTGTATGCAACCTTAATATCGAAATGGTACTTCACAGAATTAGACAACTTGCTCCTTCTCGAATGGATAATTCGTGTATCACTTGCTATTGGAAATGGCAAACGATAAACTGTCAGCAGGGGACACCAGAGCCAGTGAGAGATGCGTGCGTGCTGTGATATCACTTCACACAGACCAAAACACACATCCCTGTCTTGGCTTCGTTTCAATGTATGCACTACACAGTGAGAAATGCCGAGGAGAGGATGTGAAATCATCAAGTGAACTAATTTTCGTACGCCTGCTACTTTCTTTAATAATAATCGGAAGAGCCAACAATATGGAGAAAACTTGTGCGCAATGATCTGAATTCTTCGAATCAGAAGGAATTTTGGCAATCGGAGCACTTTGCTGGAACTCACATTAATCCGCAAGCGACGCACGACTTTTTTCCTATCTCTGTAAGGTATTAGGAATTCCTTTTTGCCCACTTAATAGGTTCCTCTATGTGCCGTCAATTTCGTATTAATCACACTTCCAGCAAACCGAAGCAGATAAACAAAATATTTAATTCTGTGGCTGGAACACTGCAGCGTGTGTTGGGAAGTCAAGTTTACGTCAATTTTATTAAACATGTGCAAGCATTGTAGACTGCAGTCGAAACGCATTCGATCTCAATTCATTGATGTCTCTCGTGTATATTCGATTGAAATTTAATCAGATTACTTCTCAAGAAGGACTCTCAGCATTTCATAAAAAGAAAAATTCGTATTGAGAAGCATTGACTCGCCAAGGTTACGAATAACTAGGAATCACGTTAACGTTTCGCAAAACCTTGTCTGGAGTCTTACGAATTTCAAATGAAAAAGTTACTCAATAGTTCTTGACATATTTTTACCTTGAAACCGATTTAGCTTTAAAATATTGTGAATAATTTGAAATTAAATTGAATGAAAGAACTTAATAATAATTTTTTAATTTCAATTACCTTTTACGAATTCAAACATATTTTCTATTTTTACTTGAATGAGAGTCCTCACTATAGAAATAATTCTTTATTATGAAGGGATCGCAGTTAGTTAAATCAAATGGAACAATTCAAATTTATAATGTCATAATTAGACACATTCATATAGGTCAAGGCTTAAGTATAACTAATTGTAGCTAGCTGTAACTGAGACCACATTAGCTTATGAGCTTAAATAATGAACTTAAGGCTGCGCCCTACTTGAGCTGAACTGCACGAGCCGCCACTGTCTTTGATTGCTATTTCAGCAGTGAAATTGATTGCAATTGCGATTTTAGTTGATTATTGCAATCAAGTTAAAAACATGCAACTTTTGTATTATACAAGTGATTGATAAAAGTATCAACTTTACTCCTACCTAACATGAAGCTGTGCAGGGACCGGGGTCGTAGAAACTTCCACACAGTATTGCGCACCTCTTGACTACTACAAAACTGCGCGGCAGTCGGATTAGATTGTAGAGCATGAAAAGAAATTCACATGTATTTCGAATAGAAAAATTGTGCCATTACGATTATATAATCACTATTTTCTGGAGTTATTGATTGTAGAATAAAAAGCATTTCTGTCTAATGATTAGTATAGAATCTTCCATATGAGTGATCATCATTGATCAGAATCGCATTTCTTTGACTCTTGCACAATGATTCATTCAACAATGGCTATTACAACAAATAGGCTACGGACCTGTCTTAATAAGATGTCTGTATCCACTTGAACTTCGTTCATTTGTTGCGCTCTTTTACATTTATATGACCGATATCAGTAGAATTGTAGATATTTAGCGATAGAATATAATCGTTTATTCTACTGGTAGATTATCGTTTATTCTACTGGGTATATAGATCCATAGTAAAATATTGAAAACTATGGTTATTATATTGAATTTAGTAAATTGAACAAATTTTGACAATTTATCAACAATAAGTATCATACTATGATGAGTCATGTCACATTGTCTCTTACTTCTCAAACTTGACATTGAATACACAGTTTGAGAAAGTTCCACTAAACATGTCTTTCATGTTGTCAACATTTGCAGTGTTAAACGCTTGAGTTTTATGAATTTCTATTCCCTTCAAGATATCGGTCATATAAATTAGGACATCACACTGATTTCCGAAGATAAACGCTGTTTGAAAATCTACTCGTAGATTCTCAGCGTTTATCTACTGAAATCAGTGTGATATCCTATACTTATCATATTAAATACCTCTTCGACTTTGATAAACAGTCAATAACTCAAGAGATTCGTGTTTACAATCCACAATGAACAATTCCACCACTGGAAATGGGTATAATTTTTTTATCTAGGCTTTTTAATGACAAGCAGGCGATCTGATCCAGCAGAACTTCGTGTCAGCGCCCGAACTAATCTGACTTCTTGAAAAATGTTGCATCCAGAACAATATCTGTCATAGAACAACTTAATCATGCATTATGAGTTTTGAGACACTCGAGATAAGACCTTTGAAAAAAGAACGACAGTAATTCTGAACGCCAATTCTGTAAAATATGTCTGCACCATCTTTATGCATGATAAAATGCTATGAATTGCAGGCAAATGTGAAAAGCTAAATGAAATCATCCTGATCTCATGGAAACAGCATTTTGATGGCTTTATGTTCAATCAATGCAGAGACTATCAAAAATTTATTGCAGTTAGTATTGCTGCTTTCAATCAATTAATTGAAATTGATGTTCTTGAACGATCAATTGATTGTAATGAAAATTCTATACCATCAATCATTTGAAATTGGAAATCGAGAAATAATTCAAACAATTTTTGATGATCGCTGTTGATTTTTTGATCTTGTAACTTATGATAGAGGAGTGTGCAGTCGCGCGTATTTCGTTCTGTTGCAACAGGCAGATAATGCAGGCGCTCATGGGAGTAGTACACAGTTGAGAAGCAAGAAATCCCCCGCTGAACGATCGGCAAGAAATTTGAGACATGGAACTTTTCACAAAATGGCCTTCATGTTGAAAATGTTTTGGGACCATGAAGGAGTGATCAAATTGGATTTTGTGGACAAGGACACGAAAATAACGGGACAACACTAGGTGACATTAGTTGATGGCTTTGAACGGGAGGTTCATTATTGCTGAGGTAAAAACTAAAAGTCAACTCCATCTATAGTAGGCCGAAAGATTTAATAAAATGGCACGCTAAAAAATATGTGCAAGCCAACGTTTCGACAGTCACTGTCAGCATCAGGGCGTAGTAAAAGTAGTTACAAGAGAGAGGAGTGGTTAATATACTGCTGTCTCAAGACCGAGTATCCCTCAATCAATCAGCTCGTGTTTGCAGTTTAACTTTGGTTTGTACTTTTTGATGTAGTCGGCTTCACTTAGGCGTGTCTCTATTGGTGAATTTAGTTTATTCATGATTTTAATGTCAAAGTCCGTGATGGTCATTTTTCGCTGATGAATTTTGTTCGCATGTTCAGATAACGCACTGACATTGCTCGATAGCTTTAGGCTATTTTCATGCTCTTTAAAGCGGATGTGAAAAGGACGCGAGGTTTGCCCTATGTACATATCGCTACAGAATCTGCAAGTTAAGCAGTAGACAACAAAACGGTCATCACAAACACGACGGTGATCAAGTTTATCGCAAAGATTGCAAAACTATTGTGCTTTTTAGAACGACGAGTTGAGAGGCATTGGCTAGACGTCTTATTAGGCTTGCTTATTAAGGTAACGGGCAAATCATATTTGTATGAAAGTCGATTCAGTTTTCGATTGCAACTATCACTAATGAAAGCCATAGCGCATTTTACGTTGTTATCAATATTATTTTTTTGTTTTTGTTTTTTCTTTCTAGTATAATTCACACTATAGCCGTTGTAATTCAAACAGGTGTGTAGACGTTCTACAGCATTATGCTGTAAAATGGGATTAGAACACCTATCGATGACGCGTTTTTCACTATTTTTTGTAAAATTGTCCTTCATATGTTGGGGAATCCAGCTATCCTTTTGGAGAGTAATATTTGAGTGAGTGGTTTTAGAGAACCACTGATAGTTTGGATCCCTATTATCAATATCAATAGAGATATCGAGGAAATTGAGACTAGTATTTACGTCCGGGATTTCTATGGTGAACTTAATATCGTCATTGATAGAATTAAAAACTAGGAGGATTTTGTCAAAAATTTGATTGTCTCTATGAAACGGCCCCAGAATAACGTCATCAATGTAGCGCATGTATAATTTCGGGATAATATCCAATTCATTAAGGATGGCTAACGCTTCACTTTCTATGAAATGAATAATAATGATCGCGAAAGGAGGGCCATAGTGCAAACCCATAGCACACCCATGAATTTGAAGAAAAGTTTTGTCTTCGTATTGTATTTCATAGTTATGAGCCACAAAAGAATGGCATTTTTGGATATCTTTGATACAGATTACATTTGTTTCCTTTGTTATGTTATTCATCAACAATAATGTAACTTGACTTCGTTGCGGTGGTGTTGGCAGCACTCCTGATTGCTTTCAGCTAGAACACAAAAGGCAAAGTGTCAGGGTTTTCTTTGCGAACACAAATGTGCATCGATGGTGATTTTCGACTCTGTCGTAAAGAGGGCTCTGGCCGTGCGATTTGTTAAAGTTGATCGTTACTGAAATGGTTGCACTATGCAAGGAACCATGAATTCTGAACGCTATGTGAATGTTTTACGATGAACATTGGCCAAATGACAGATCAACTTGGTGATCCATCGACTTGGTGTCACAGGAGTAGTAGAGTCAACTTATGCAAGTCTCAATTAGGGCTTAGGACATTATCTTGGCCAGCTCGTTCTCCTGATCTGAATCCCATAGAAAATGTTGGAGTATTCTAAAACGTAACGTTCGTCGTTCACTGCTACCTACAGATGGCGTATCACAACTTACGTCACTGTTAAAAAGAGAGTGGAGAAAGTTAGATCAGTCAAAAATCAACGATATCATCGAATCAATGCCTAGACGAATTGGTAATGTCATTGACAATAAGGGTAGGGCCACAAAATATTACGGTATCATAGCTTATCAATTTAAATATATTAGGGACATGAAATAACATGAAAAATGCTTTCTGTATCATACTTATGTTTTATTTAGTCAAATTTTAGGATGATCCACTTTTTATGAAACGGACTGTAGTTAGACCGTAATTGTTAATGCGATTCCAGTTTTCCTCGGCAAATTTTATAACACTATTAATACCATAATCTATCGGGATGCTCGGATATAAGCTAACAATATCCAAAGAAATAAACGTTTGGTCAGAAGTTAAATCATTCTTATCGATGTGATTAAGGGAGCAAATAAGTGATTCAGTGTTAGTCAGGTGAGAGGGTACAAAACTCTACCAACTGATTCAGAATCTGAGTAACTAGCCAGTCTACTTTTTGAGTAGAAGTGTTAATAATAGACGCTATAGGACGCAAAGGGTATCCTAAATCTGTAGGTTATTTGTGATCATAAATAAGTGTCTTAAAATGAGCTGGTCTAGTGCCGCAAGATTTTAGTTTTTCGATTTGGGTATTGGTAAAATTGTATTTGCAAACAGTCCTAAGAATTTTATTAGCTTGATTTTCTATGGTTTTTACTTTACTATAGTCGACTTGACGGTACGTCTTGCTATCAAGTAAAGTGTCAAGAGAACTTTTTGTGTAATTCTCAGCAGTAGTAACGACAAATCTGTTGGTCTTGTCAGACGAAATGGCTACCAATTGATTATCTTTTAGGAACTGCTTCGTTTCCTTGATAGATTTGTTGATGAATTTGCAATTTTTACTCTTTTTGGTAAAATTGATTTCATCTGAGATAACATCTAAAGCTTCATGTTTGAAAAGATCAATTTTAGTCTCAATGTCACTGTTCAACTTAGGTGGTAGGAAAACTCTATTCCTCTGAAAAGGAATATGCAAGTTACTACCATTGATATCAACGCTGTTGTCGAAATGATTTTTTACTCTTAATTTGTGTGTCATGATGTCTAAATCTATCTTGACTTTATCGATAAAAAAAATTATCTCAAAAGAAGATTAAAGCTGAGTGTGATCTTCAGTACCTCCAAGCATGTTTGAAGCATGGCATTATTCCTAAGTTCATCTCCAACTGGTTCGCTGCGATCCCGAAGACTGTCAATTCTAACAGAAATGCAGTTGATCGCAAACTCTTATTCCTGACAAAAGGAACTAATCAGAGCAAGCATCTCAGAGATACAGTCCAAGCTGCATGAAGTTGAGCAGAAGAGGGGATATGAATATCTTAAAATTTCACGTACATGCTCCGCCGAAATTATCGAGAAGTTGTTGGATATGGTTGACAAAATGCTCGAAGCTGAAGAGAAGAATACATACCTACGACATTCGAAGAAATGGACTGTATTGACTGGTATGAGATATCCATTGTCACCCGAGTCGTACTGTTTTTGCACCAGCCTTGTTTTCCGTATGAGCACAGTGATAAATACTGGTGTCGCAGGGTGGAGTCTCACTCGGCTGATCAGCTCGATGTTCAGGTCAGTCGAGTCACAGTCGACTGTGAAGTACCTCTCCCTAGCAATGTTAAAGCCCTTCTTGAGAAAGGGCCAAAGTTTAGAGTTCCACCTCTATTAAATAACAGTGATTTTATCGATAAAGTCAAGATAGATTTAGACATCATGACACACAAACTAAGAGTAAAAAATCATTTCGACAACAGCGTTGATATCAACGGTAGTAACTTCCATATTCCTTTTCAGAGGAATAGAGTTTTCCTACCACCTAAGTTGAACAGTGACATTGAGACTAAAATTGATCTTTTCAAACATGAAGCTTTAGATGTTATCTCAGATGAAATCAATTTTACCAAAAAGAGTAAAAATTGCAAATTCATCAACAAATCTATCAAGGAAACGAAGCAGTTCCTAAAAGATAATCAATTGGTAGCCATTTCGTCTGACAAGACCAACAGATTTGTCGTTACTAATGCTGAGAATTACACAAAAAGTTCTCTTGACACTTTACTTGATAGCAAGACGTACCGTCAAGTCGACTATAGTAAAGTAAAAACCATAGAAAATCAAGCTAATAAAATTCTTAGCAGTGTTTGCAAATACAATTTTACCAATACCCAAATCGAAAAACTAAAATCTTGCGGCACTAGACCAGCTCATTTTAAAACACTTATTAAAGATCATAAATTACCTACAGATTTAGGATATAGGACCCTTTGCGTCCTATAGCGTCTACTATTAACACTCCTATTCAAAAAGTAGACTGGCTAGTTACTCAGATTCTGAATCAGTTGGTAGAGTTTTGTACCCTCTCACCTAACTAACACTGAATCACTTATTTGCTCCCTTAACCACATTGATAAGAATGATTTAACTTCTAACCAAACGTTTATTTCTTTGGATATTGTTAGCTTATATCCGAGCATCCCGATAGATTATGGTATTAATAGTGTTATCAAATTTGCCGAGGAAAACTGGAATCGTATTAACAATTACGGTCTAACTATATTACAGTCGAACTCTTATTACAGTTCTTATTTGATAAAAAATTAAATCGTTTATGAGTTTTAATTTATTTCCCTTACCGTCTTCAGTTGAGTAGACTTGCCTTTATACGTATTTCAGTATCTTCTCTATACTAGAGTAGGTTACTCTATGTTGTCAGTATTAATTTATATTCATTCGTTCATGACTTTTAATTACCTAATTATTTACAGGATTCTCCACTAGGGTAATTGTTTAACTTTGGCGTCTTCCGTTTCCTGGATCCTTCGAATTTTTTTGACCGTGTCGTGTCTTAATTTGATATCAAAGATATCCAAAAATGCCTTTCTTTTGTGGCTCATAACTATGAAATACAATACGAAGACAAAACTTTTCTTCAAATTCATGGGTGTGCTATGGGTTCGCACTATGGCCCTCCTTTCGCGATCATTACTATTCATTTCATAGAAAAGTGAAGCGTTAGCCATCCTTAATGAATTAGATATTATCCCGAAATTATACATGCGCTACATTGATGACGTTATTCTGGGGCCGTTTCATAGAGACAATCAAATTTTTGACAAAATCCTCCTAGTTTTTAATTCTATCAATGACGATATTAAGTTCACCATAGAAATCCCGGACGTAAATACTAGTCTCAATTTCCTTGATATCTCTATTGATATTGATAATAGGGATCCAAACTATCAGTGGTTCTCTAAAACCACTCACTCAAACATTACTCTCCAAAAGCATAGCTGGATTCCCCAACATATGAAGGACACTTTTATAAAAAATAGTGAAAAACGCGTCATCGATAGGTGTTCTAATCCCATTTTAGAGCATAATGCTGTAGAACGTCTACACACCTGTTTGAATTACAACGGCTATAGTGTGAATTATACTAGATAGAAAAAACAAAAACAAAAAAATAATATTGATAACAACGTAAAATGCCCTATGGCTTTCATTAGTGATAGTTGCAATCGAAAACTGAATCGACTTTTATACAAATATGATTTGCCCGCTACCTTAATACGCAAGCCTAATGAGACGTCTAGCCAATGCCTCTCAACTCGTCGTTCTAAAAAGCACAATAGTTGCAATCTTTGCGATAAACTTGATCACCGTCGTGTTTGTGATGACCGTTTTGTGGTCTACTGCTTAACTTGCAGATTCTGTAGCGATATGTCCATAGGGCAAACCTCGCGTCCCTTTCACATCCGGTTTAAAGAGCATGAAAACAGCCTAAAGCTATCGAACAATGTCAGTGCGTTATCTGAACATGCGAACAAAATTCATCAGTGAAAAATGACCATCACGGACTTTGACATTAAAATCATGAATAAACTAAATTCACCAATAGAGACACGCCTAAGTGAAGCCGACTACATCAAAAAGTACAAACCTAAGTTAAACTGCAAACACGAGCTGATTGATTGAGGGATACTCGGCCTTGAGACAGCAGTATATTAACCACTCCTCTCTCTTGTAACTACTTTTACTACGCCCTGATGCTGATAGTGACTGTCGAAACGTTGGCTTGCACATATTTTTTATCGTGCCATTTTATTAGGTGACATTACCACGTGTAATTCACGCGCAATTACGGAGCACCCCAAACATCGGTAGTTAAGGGCAGTTTAGGCCACTGTCACACAGGAAATGAACTGCATCATGCGCATAATTTCATGCCTTTTGTCCGATGGACGACGACTTTTGACTTTTCCTGTGTACAGCGTGACTGACGATGGAAGATGGAAGATGACTATGGCTGATGACTTTTTCTGTGTGACAGCGGCCTAAGGTCCACTAAGGCCTATACTTCCGCGCGCTCTGCAGTAAGAGACAGCAATCACGTGATATGATGCTGTCAAAGCAAGGTGAATGTTTTTGAATACGCGCAGGCGAGCTTCTATAGTTTACGCGTCGTCTACGGTTGTCCGCGTTGACGCATGAGCTACGGATGAACCGCTTAGCATGTTCTGTCTGCCCAGAGCATGAAATTTAGGTCCTATCACATTGTTTAGCCTTTGATACATATGTTGCCGACATATGTTGCAGTAAATATAGAAAATAGACCAATCTGCCAGAAGTAAGTTTATTTTCCGCGACGTGTCGAAGCACCCTACTTCGTCGTCAGGCGATAATATGTTGCAGTCACAGAATTAGATTCATCTGGCGCGCTTCGGTTTCCTAGAAAGGAAGGGTTATATGTAACCTTAATATCGAAATGGTACATCACAGAATTAGACAACTTGCTCCTTCTTGGATGGATAATTCGTGTATCGCTTGCTATTGGAAATGGCAAACAATAATCTGTCAGCAGGGGACACCGGATCCATTGAGGGATGCGTGCGTGCTGTGATATCACTTCACACAGACCAAAACACACATCCCTGTCTTGGCTTCGTTTCAATGTATGCACTACACAGTGAGAAATGCCGAGGAGAGGATGTGAAATCATCAAGTGAACTAATTTTCGTACGCCTGCTACTTTCTTTAATAATAATCGGAAGAGCCAACAATATGGAGAAAACTTGTGCGCAATGATCTGAATTCTTCGAATCAGAAGGAATTTTGGCAATCGAAGCACTTTGCTGGAACTCACATTAATCCGCAAGCGACGCACGACTTTTTTCCTATCTCTGTAAGGTATTAGGAATTCCTTTTTGCCCACTTAATAGGTTCCTCTATGTGCCGTCAATTTCGTATTAATCACACTTCTAGCAAACCGAAGCAGATAAACAAAATATTTAATTGTGTGGTTGCAGTAATGTTACGCGCAACCACGGATGTTTACGGTCATGTGTCATTGCGCGTAGTTTACGCGTGAATTAAACCTAATCGAGCGTGGGGATTCGTTCAACTCCCACATCCACCTTACAGCCCGGACCTTGTCCCAAGCGATTTTTTCTCTTCTCGGTTCTAAAGCTGAACCTCAGAGGCAGGAAATTTTCGTGCAAAGAAGAACTGAAGGAGGAAATTGCCAATTTTAATCAGACGTCCGGAGAGGTGGTTCAGAGCAGCCATTGTTGAGCTATTGAAACGTTGGAAATTGTGAATCGACAATAATGGGGCCTATATAGAAAACTGATTGTCAAAATTTATACAATGTCATAGTTTGCGTGCCTAGGATGTGAATGTTTTTCACCTACAGACTTATTGACGTCACCACGTACATGTGCAAGAATTCTCAATTCGAGCTTCTTCATGATCAGTTGCTACGTGCTGGAGGTGCTAGGACTTAGAAAGTACTTCAGTCGATATTAGAGAGGCAAAAAAATCATGAATGATGCATCTGAAAGATGTAGACATAATTTTTACCGGGACATGAATCACGAGCAATAGGAATCTAAGTCAATCAATTAATTGAAATTGAACTATCGAGCAATGAATTAGTTAAAATTGAACTATCGAGCAATCAATTAATTGAAATTAAACTATCGAGCAATCAATTGATTGAAACTGCTGATAATCAATTAATTGAAATTCAATGAGTTTTTGATAATGCCACCTCAATATGTTTGAATAGACATGTAATTGTACATAGCATTGATAGATTTATGGTAGATGTTTTGGCAGGTTAGATTTTCAGTCACACATGGAAATGCTCTTTCTCCATGTATTTTTTCATGCCCTATCACCACTTTCGAAGCAGATAAGGACTCGTTTTATGCTGTTTAATATTATTCTTTTGCAGCATTCTTGTCGAAGTCAGCTATTCATGTGCCCCTGGATCGAATGACGCCTCATGCAGTATTTGCCACGCTCAGAATCCTTGCACCAATGGTGGCACTTGCGTACCATCGGGTACAGGTTTCACATGTAATTGTCGTTTTGGATACTCGGGTACAACTTGTGAAATTTCAAAAGAATCATGTTCTCCTGCATTCATATCAGCGTGTACGAATGGTCAATGCCAGCTCTCCCATGGTATGCCGGTAAGTGACAGTAGTTTAGTTATGCATGTAGAACAGACATAAACCGCTATATTAAACACTCTATATAATCAGCGCTTTCTTTTATTAAGTGACACATCGACAGTCGCAACAACAATGAGCGATATTCTCACAGAATTAGATTCATCTGCGCGCGCTTCGGTTTACTAGAAAGGAAGGGCTATATCTAACCTTAATATCGAAATGGGACATCACAGAATTAGACAACTTGCTCCTTCTCGAATGGATAATTCGTGTATCGCTTGCTATTGGAAATGGCAAACAATAATCTGTCAGCAGGGGACACCGGATCCATTGAGGGATGCGTGCGTGCTGTGATATCACTTCACACAGACCAAAACACACATCCCTGTCTTGGCTTCGTTTCAATGTATGCACTACACAGTGAGAAATGCCGAGGAGAGGATGTGAAATCATCAAGTGAACTAATTTTCGTACGCCTGCTACTTTCTTTCATAATGATCAGAAGGGCCAACATTATGGAGAAAACTTGTGCGCATTGATCTGAATTCTTCGAATCAGAAGGAATTTTGGCAATCGAAGCACTTTGCTGGAACTCACATTAATCTGCAGGCGACGCACGACTTTTTTCCTATCTCTGTAAGGTATTAGGAATTCCTTTTTGCCCACTTAATAGGTTCCTCGATGTGCCGTCGATTTCGCATTAATCACACTTCTAGCAAACTGAAGCAGATAAACAAAATATTTAATTCTGTGGATATTCCAGTTAAGACAGGTAACGTAACAAAACGGAATGCGAAGTTCACAGACAATAATTACGCACACACAGAGATGGATTTATTTGCGTGTGAGTTGGTCCATAGAGTAAATATGTTCGGTATAGCAGCAACGCTGCATTTATGAAATCCCCAATGTGTATACACTTTCAATTTTTTTAAATGAACTCGAGGAGAATATGGTTGGTAATTGTTACCAAATGTCAGATATGCAGATTTTTGCAGTTTTGAAGAAATTGCCACGAAATTGAGTGATCATGATTGTAATGCAGAAGGAATGATGGTATTCAGTAGGCAATTCAATGGCAATTCGATAGGTTGCTATTACTTTCATGCTCAACCTCAAGAGTATTTTCTTAAGCGTGATCATATCACAAGCAGCCTGCTGCCACTGGTAGAACAAAATAACTTAATCGAAGACAATGATTTCAATTGACTTTAAAATCCGTAAATGGGTCTACATCACTAATCAGATTCAATGAATGAAACATAAATTTGGTGAATCATAGTATAACGGGATGAAAATTGAATTAAAAACTTGAATTTTAAGCCAAGAAAGCACAATACTGTAAGATCCTGACTTTTTCATGAAGACTTCCATTATAATATGGTTCCTGAAATTCCCCTGATAATCAGCTTAAGTTCCGCTTAGATGGAATGCTCATTAGCAGATATTCATTACTTTTGATAACCAACTTGTTTCATACTACTCGTAATGTGATTTCATGTGGGTAGTATATTGTGAGGAATAAGTAGCGGTAATAATGACTTAAGGTCCGGTCAAGAGGTAAGAGGCTCTTAGCTTCCCGTCGGACGTCCTACCGTTCGGATTTTTGACGGCAAAATCGACTTGGATTGTCGAACAGCTGATTTTATTCACACTCCTTACGTGGACAACAGTAACCAATTTAGATTTAAAGGGCAACACACGTATCTTCAGACAGAGCAGACAAACGAAAGTCCAGGTCAACTAAAGTCACAGAATTTAGCACACAGAATCCATCACATCCTCCCCCTTGATTAACGAAGGTTAATCGGAACCACACTCGTTCAAGAGGAAGTAGTCTTATTCACAAATTGTCGGCATCGACGAGTCCAGCGGATTTATTGTTGGTAGAGCTGACACCCATGTGGTAAAGTTTGTGATGAACATCAAAAACAATCAGGCGGGCTAAGGTTGAGGGTAGAGGTAGCCAAGGCAGTGGAGGTTCACCATTGCGGGGGTGACAGAAGATAATTCCTTTATCTTTGTCCAATGCTGGTCGTCAGTCGAAGATAGGAGAATTGCTAGGGACTTCAGCTCCCCCTGTGAGAGCAGAGTATTCTCGCCAGCCATGCGACCTTTGACAATCGCGAAGGAGAATTATCATTCCATTGTCGTCTTCTGTCGCTGTAAGATCACCAGTTTGCTTTTGGGCGGTTGAGATGTTTGTAATGAATCGCTTGACCAAAGCGGCAAGTCAAACTGCTTTGCGCAAGGAACCATATCTTTGCATAGGAAACATATTTTCAATCGAATCAGTGGCTGTCGGGGACAACTCATCTCAAACGGTGATTGTTGAAGATCGTTGAGGACAATCTTGAAGGTATAACGGACCATTGAACCATGTGTTGGGAGGCAGGAAGATCGGTGGCGCTCATTCCACGGCTGGGCAAATCGGCTGGATTGAGTTCTCCTGAGACGTGACTCAAATCGTGCGGGCTAGTAATGGTCAGGATTTCCTTCACCCTGTTTCGAACAAACACGTCTGAAGGTGGCTTGCGGATCCATCCGAGGACTATCATAGAATCTGAGTACAACTGAGCACGAAGTGATGATAATGGCTGATTTTCATTGACAAAACGCAGCACTCGAGCAGCCAAAAGTGCAGCCATCATCTCGAGAGGAGGAAGAATCAAGCAAGGCTTCAAAGGAGCAACTCGAGCTCGCGAATATAGGAGGAAAGCGCTGTCGTAGGCCATCTTAGAGGCATCAGCGTAGATGTGGAGTTCAGAGTCTGAGCTCAGTGGCACGTGGCGGGGCGCACAAATCGCACTATCAATCGAATCTTCTTGAAGACAATTGTATTCTTCTTGATCCTTTGAGGAAAGAGGCCCATCCCAATCATTGCAGGATCTCCAAAGACTTTGCAAAAATATTCGAAGCCTGATTGTCCACGGCGAAGCTAAACCAAGTGGGTCGAATAGTTGAGCTACGGCAGAGGCTACTTGGTGACGATTAGTCGCCGGTGGTAGGCTTAAGGAGATGGATAAGCTGTCAGTAGAAGGAGTCCGGTAAAGGCCAAGTACTTTGCGAGAGTTAGAAGGTGGCTCACATGTCCATGTCTTCATTACATTGGTGATTGACAGAAACTTTCGAAGATTCATTCCTGCTTCAGCGAATTTGGATAGGGCGAATTCTTTAAACTCAGTGACATGAGGCACAGTATCGTCTCCAGAGACCACATCTTCCATGTACAGGTCATTGCGACGCTTCACACCGAAGTCAGAAGAATCGGGCGGCGTAGTCAGATGAACTCGTAGTACTTCGAGTAGGAGGCAAGGTCCCAAGGAAAGACCAAAAGGGACGCGCGCGAATTGGCTCACTCGTTTGCGGTTAAGTTTATCGAACCACATAATCTTCAAGTAAATTCGATCCTCAGGTCTGAAGGCAATCATCAGGAAAGCCTTCTCAACATCTGCCAATTGGGGGCATCGATTACAACGAAAACGTAAGAGGATGGCGGTCAAATCAGATAGGAGATTCGTTCCTGGATGAAGACAATCGTTGAGAGACGGACCTTTCCATGGCTTCGCGGAGGCATCGTAAACGATCCTTTGTTTTTCGTTTTGGTAAACAGCGTGATGCGGGATGAAATTTCCACCATCTTCTGAGGCTGGTTCTAAAATATCAAGCTTGAGGTAATCTTCGAGGGTCTCACTGTGATTCTTCCTTCTGCGTAGACAAGCGCTTGAAATGGGAATTTCTTTGATGTCAGCGTCATTTCTTGAGTCAGCGTCATACACGGTCGAACAGAGTCTTTCCACGGAAGAGGGACTTCGTAGCGGTCACGATTGAAATGAGGTGAGACGGCCTTGGGTACAGGTAATGAAGGAGATTCGATCCCGATACATTCAAGTTCCCAGAGCTTAGAAACGTCATCAAGGCAGGAGGAAACACGTAGACTCTTGACGATTGAGATAAGAGAATTGTTAGGACAAGTAGATGCAATCGAACCACCAATAATATAGCCAAACATCGACGGTATGAGAGTCAAGTGTTCATGGGTCAGAACACGGTCTTTGCATAAAAGTATTTGAGGAATGGCATCCATACCTAGGAGAATATCAATAGCGGGATCTTCGGTTGTACAAGCGGCGAACTGGATCTGCGGCAATCGCTCCTGAATTTCAATGAGCTTATCACGAGGCAGCGTGCGAGTTGGACTGCAGATGATCGGTACTGATATTAGCTTAGCAGTGACCCAGTTAGCACCGTACAGGCTGGATAATTGTAGGCGATAAGTACACAGTCAACAGGAACAGAGCGAGATCCGAGGAATATTTCGAATTGTCGAGAGACACGATCCATTATCGGTTTGCTTCGCGAACAAGATTGTCAGCAACATAGCTTTCTTCGGAACCAGAGTCGAGTAGAATGCGAGCGGTGCGTTGTAAACCTCGTACATGAACACGAGCTGTCTGGAGAATTGAAAAACGTCTAGCGGAGCAGTCTAGAGACACAACGTTGATTGAGGTTGGCGAGGTAGAAACGGAGTTACTTGAGGAAGGAAGTACAGGTCGAGGTGGTTCAGCAGCGGTGTGACGAACAGGATCTCGATGGAGAAAAGTATGGTGCTGTTGATCGCACTGTCGACAACGAGTGGAAAATCGGCAATCTTTCTTCAGATGATTTCCTAAGCAGTTGAAGCATAGTGAACGCTGACGAATGAGTTCAATGCGTTGATGCGAGTCGTGATGAAGGAAAGTCTGGCACTTGAAGAGAGAATGAGACTCACTAGAATCGCAAAGTCGGTATGCCTGGAGAGAATTCACTTTCAATGAGCTCATAGCAGCGGTAGGTCTGGGATTCGTGCGCGGATATACTTTCTTAGGAGCCTTGATAGCGGATGCTGTGTCGATCGTAGATAGTGTCTCTAACGCGTCGACGTCCGATTTCGCGAAGTCAAACAGCTTGCCCAAGTCGAACTTCTCTCCGGGAGGTCTGGAGCGTCGAGCCCATTCAAGCTGACTCGCAGAAGGCAATTTACCGGTCAGAAGAGGAGCAAGGAGAAGTCCATGCAGAGGAGTGGAGGTAGCAGAAGGTGCAGAGGTGGTCAGCACTTCATCAATTAATTGAGTGATTTCTCTCAAGTGTGATTCGAAGTTCGTTATTACATTTTCGAAGGAAGAAATGTCATTGTCTTTAACCGAAGCAAGGTTCACAAGGCGGTCTGCATACAAGCTGATTAGCAGAGAGGGATCACCGAATCGATCTTTGAGTATCTTCAACGCTGATGGATAGTTCTCTGAGGTACATGGAATACCACGGATTGCATCGCGAGCCTCTCCACGGAGCGCAGACATAAGATACGTAAACTTTTGCACGCCTGGAATATTTCTGTTATGCACACTCCACTCACTTCACTTCTCGTTTTACGTCCTTCTTGTCCCATTGCTTGAGGTTGGACGGAGTTTGATGGCTCGCTTCCACTGGTCCCGAACTTGGGCAAGGTACTCGCTGATGTTGAGGGCATCCAGGTCTTCTTGAACGCAGTTTCGCCATGATTTCTTTGGTCTTCCAACTGGGCGCTTTCCCTCCACCTTCATGGATTCCATTCTCCCGATGACCTTCTCTTCCGCTCTCCTGACATGACCAAACCATCGAAGCCTCCTCTATTGAATTCGGTTCCTCAGGTGTGTCAGCCCGCATATTCCCATTACATCGTCATTACTGACCCGGTCTCTCCATTTGATCTTCATCATGTAGAGACATGTATGCACAGTGGCGTTAAATTGGTCATAGGAAGGTCGCCATGATAGATAGTCACCACTAAAAGTCAGGCCTTCTAACCCAGAGTTCGGTGAAGAGGTAGAAGTGTTACTCGATGTATTTTCAAGTTGAAGGGAGTCAAGTTTAGTCAAGGCGTCGATAATCATGTCGGACAATCTCTCCTGTTCTGCGATTTCACACTCAACTTGGTCTTCGTCTTCTACGAGGTTCAAAATCGTAGCACCCATTTCATCAATTTTTGTTTTCGAAGAGGAAAGTTTTTGTCGATCAGCGGTTACTGCGGCCATATCAGTCAAAGAGGAGTTGCAGAGCTTTTCTACTTCAGATACAATCCTGTTTAAGTGCAGAACATATGCACGGCGGGATGCTTTAGCCCTGCGGAGTGAGTCAGTCCATAGTTAATGTCCCGGGCTGCGGCACCAACAAGATTTGAGGGATAAGTAGCGGTTATAGCAACTTAAGGCCCGGTCAAGAGGTAAGAGGCTCTTAGTTTTCCGTCGGATGTCCTACCGTTCGGATTTGAGACGTCAAAATCGACTTGGATTGTCGAACAGTTGACTTTATTCACACATATAAACACAGGAATAATCTGCGAAAATTTAAAACCGCAGAAACTTATCTAGGCAAAATACTGATGTTTTCATACAGAAAGTTTCGCTGTATGCAGATACTTTTTTCAGTCGACACTCTACCTCCTACATGTACTTACTGTAGGGGTTGGTCTAGAGATGGCATTCATCAATACTGATGGTCACGGCTAGAACTAGTCTTGAGGGACAAGAAGATCAATTTTCCATTCTCTCAATGCAAATTTAAGTCTGAATTCCGACGAGCCAGAACATTGACGCCATATTAAACCGAGGCAGTAAGTAAATTTAGATCGTGAGGAGTCGAACGGTGTGAATAATATTTCATTTGACCAAGTTATCATCAAGAAACATTGAGGAGACATTGAGGATACTTTTCACTTGACAGACATGCCTGCAATTTGACCGCTGAGGTCCGTATGTTCGCTAATGATGCGCGCGCTTGGCCAATCATTTAAGCCAAAGAGAGACGAATCTCTATGTCAATCTCTATCGCTTGCTGCCATTGCATCCGCCACACATGAAAGAATCCATCTCTATGATTGCGCGCGCAGATGTTGGATTACATGCTGCATTATAAGCGTTATGAATTTGTATTATTAATATACCGCAGAACATATAAAAGAAATATGTGAAGTATTAATTGTATTATTTTTCCATTTTTTTGAATTGTAGTGTACACTTTGCCACGGAGACGTCTGAAGCACCAACTGACGCGCATCAGTCAGCATTCCTAGTATACTGCATAGTTCACATTTTTATAAATGCTGCACTTCCAATGTCTGCGTAATTATTAGGCCTGTGTACTCCGTCATCCGTTTTGCTACGTCATTTACTAGAATATCGTTCACTGTTGTCGCGACTGTTGATACATTATTTTTTGCAAGCAGGCCATTATGATGGACAGCGGTGGTGTTTGAAACATTTGTTAAAATGTAAGCTATGTTCATAATCAAGAGATACAGTAGATAAATCTCTTTTTCTCCTTATAGAGAGTCATCAAATGGAATGATATGTGATAAGACTTCCATGTGTACATAGATTATCATAATATATCTGCCATCAATTAGCCTTAATTCACGCTCACGTAGTTGTCGCAGTAGCCTTATGCCTGGTGTTATTAGGAGAGCACTATTGCACAGTCGTACACTGCACAGTCGTATCTGAATATCGATCAAAATGTAATGCGGAGTATGCACACACCCAATAGATATACAACTCAACTTCTTTGCCTCCCGTAAAATTTCAAAAAATTGAAAATTCAGTATTATCCACTCGTCACAAAATCCACATTCTATAAGTATCACAAGTGCAAGGACTACCGTATTTCTTTGAATATGAGACGCCCTTGAATAAGGGACGCCCTCGAATAAGAGACGCATCCGTGAGAGGAAAAAATTTAATAAGAGACGCACTTGAATAAGAGACGCATGTACAAAAAATAGACTGCTATAGACATATTACATGCAGGCTATTGTAATGTGGTAGCTACATCCGCCTGAGCGATTATTAGGCCTACTTATCTTAGTAAAATAAGTCAGTCTGCTAGTAAATACCGGGTATCATGACCAATATTGTATAATATATAAGGCTTCTTGTTGTTGTACATACGTACATGCAGGTCTACTTAAGGTTACTTCATCTACCATTTAAGTAGATTTAAGTAGGAGTCACTGTGGTCTCATCGTCTTCAGTCGCAGAACAAGACTAAGCATCATTTGTGCGATTCGTGGAAGTTTTGACTCTCTTTTTTAATTTCTGGTTTTAGTGTCTTACTTATTGTTTTTGTACAGTAGCATACCTTATCTTTTATTTTGTGACTTCAGAGTTAGTTTTTCTGTGTGTCTTCAACTGTGTTTCAAGCTGTTAGAACTTGGTTAACAGTTCTCATGTAAGCTGCTTCTTGTCACTTTCCTGACGATGATCGCGTGGAACGGTCGAAAGATCTCGACAATAAACGATCGGGAAAAAACGAACATCTGTTTCGCAGACTCCCTAGAAATTATTGCAATGAATAAGGATCCGTTATTTCAAACAAAAAATTCAGTTGTCAACGTTTCATTACGTTACAACTTTTCTTCATGCTCATACAAAGCATCTCGGATTTCTATCGAAGGCTGATCACGAAAGAACCATACAAGATGCTAGAAAGATGCTTGTCACTCATAAATTGAACATTGTGGATGAAGAGATATCCGTGAATGAAAGTGAGCCCAAATCCAAAGTCTCAAAAACAATCCTTGATCATTTTAATGAAAATGTGTCATCCGATGAGATTGATTGTTATTCGAAGTAAAATTGCTCCAGTTGTGTTGACAACTCGAATGGTGGAAATGTAATTCCAAGGAATTCCCACAACTCGCGAAATTTCTACTATCTTTTCCAGCTAGTGAAGCTGAAAATGAGAAAATTTTCTCCAGTGCCGTTCGTAGACTAGAAGAAAGATGACACAGACTCCCCTGATGCAGTTGACGCTATATTGCTATCTAAGTTTTCGTCGAACGTTTTGAATATAATATTTTTTCATAATTTATTAATAATTATTAATTTATTTCATAATATTATATATAATAGAATTATTTGTGATTATATTTTGCCTTTTACCATGACTAGTGCGGCATGTTGAATAGTGTAGCATAGAAGCTAGCCTAAACATTTTTATGTATATTTCTCTACTTCATATAGGCAGGCCCAAAAGACTTTTAAGATGGGATTAACAAAAAGATAGAAGTGATGCAGTTAGTAAAACGTGTTATATCATGTTTATATATAAACGATCCATGAAAGCGGTGGCATTTTGGCTGCGGTGCGGTGAAATGTATGAAAAACGTCACCACTCAGGCCTCTACAACAGTGGCAAAATGCAAAATGAATGATGATATAAAAGCCCTACTTAGAAAAGTTATATATTCCTTATATATTAAGCCCTACTTGAAAAAGGAGCATGTTATTCATAATGATGGAACTGAGTGGATCAACTATGAAATCGGCATCGACAACATATAGTTTAAGAGAGTTGACTGCGTAACTTTTGATCGTCCACCAAAACTGGCATGCTCCAAAGTTTTTGAATGGATCACATTATGCATTTATTGATGAAACACATGTTTTACAGAGCGTCATGGAAGTAATACATTATGTCATTTCAGAAATGTATTTGCGACACATATTATCGAGGCACAGGAAATTCTATGACATCTTGTCCAAAACCTCTCTCAAAAACTGGAATCGCTATGACATTTAAAAGTTTAAATACAAGAACTAATTGCGGAGGAGCTGCCTGCAATCCATTCTTCAAAATTTGTCTCGGATACGATGCAAAATTGACCAAAAACAAGTAAATATCACTATTTTTTGTTCCACTTTGATGTTGGTTATCTACAAGTAATCATTTTACACAGAAATGTTTATCTTTAAAATATCATATATTTGGATCTCTCATGTAGTTTAATTGCAAGACTGATGGGCCTATTTAGTCATTCATCAGCTATTTAAGTTAGAAACCATGAACTTAAGAAGATTGAAGAAAGTTATGCGTACGAATGAGCTGACGTTTGTAAAAATAATCAAAGTTGATGCAAAGGTCAGAAGCTGCGATTTATCTTGCTATTAAAATATCCAATAAATCGGCTTCACAGCCTGCATCAGGAATATATGCAAAGAGATGAGTAGTATTAGGGAGCCATGGAAATAAATGATTCAAAAAGCTGTGTATTTAGACAAAAAATATCTGAGAAATCGTCAAAAAATAACAACATGCAAAGAAGAGGTAAAAAAGTAATACGATCAACTTGCGAATCTCCCATCAAATACAAAACTAGAGGTTGTCTTCAGATATTACTCAGATTCAGATACTCCTCCTTGTACAATAACTCTCCTGACAACAGAATTAGACAGGTCGTCTCTTCTTCTGCTTGACTAGAAGGGAAGCATTGGAGCATGCACAGAATTAGATTGCTTAATCGTATCACTTTGCTAAAAGTGCAAACTGATTCAAAATGATGGCACATGCAGGAACTTAATAAGTGGGCAAAAAGAAATTTTTAATGCCTTTGCGGAATATGAATCCTTCGGATTGATAATGTTGGTCCTTCCGATCATTATTAAGAAATATTAGCAGGCGCACGAAAAAACGTTGACAAACTTCTCCGTAGAACTTGACATCGACTTTGTCTCTTTGGTGTGTGATCCGGTTGATAACATTCGCACATTTTGGCGTCTTTAATGTTGAGCTCATTGTCTGATTGCTATGGTATTTTGTCAGCAGATTGTGCCATTTCATTAACGTTACATGTTCCAATGCTTCCCTTCTAGTCAAACAGAAGAAGAGACGACCTGTCTAATTCTGTGGGAGCATGCAGCAAAATAAACTTGGTATATCAGCTTCAATGCTTTTTTAACTGCTTCTCCGGGCATGCGAGTATGGAAGCAATAAAGTTGTATATCAAAATAATGCGATGCATCGCAGCTTTTTTTTTTATATTAATTTTTACTATTTTTGTTATTATGCAGGTAAAAAAATTGATATTCAAGTTTTTGCAGAACTTGTGTCTTGTTAATCCTTGACACTAAAAGGACCGACCGGTCATTTTTGACCGCTGCTAAACTACTAGGTGTCATAGCTTCTATGAAATTTGATATTCCGACTTAGCTTGTCTTGACTTTTCTTGAATATGTAGTGGCTTCATATTAGTCGCATCAAAATTTGATTGGACCTATTACTTTCTTTGTTTTGTGTGTGTCTACCTACAAGGACCGGATCGGTCAAAAATGACCACTTATTAATATCGCTTAGAATTTTTGCTCTTTGAATTCAATTTTCGAATAGAAATTGGAGTAAGCGTGTAGTCTCAAATCAGATTGCTGCATTGTCAAAAGGGAGTCAAATGTATCGCATAGGTAATGTTCAAATGGAAAGGTTAACCATGGGGTATGCATAATTTATTATGCCTTTGACTACTATTTTGTTACAGCTGAATCATGGCGATTCCTTTCCAAAAATCCCTTACATTCACAATTTCATGAAAATTCGATATGCAGAAACACTTACTGGATATCATTTCTTGCTTCAATTTTGCACAAATTCCTTTGGTATATCAACATTCAACATTGATTTATGTCTTCAAACAAGCAACCAAGAACCATGGAGAGCAGATGATAAATAAGGTCATGGAATTCATTAGTCAGTGACTGTGTAGATACCATGACTGTTTCATTAGCAACCGCATGGCTAAAGGTGATCGAAGCAATGAGTGGCCAAGAAGGCTCACTGCTAATCAGATACTGACTGAGTTGTAAAGAATCGATTGGAATGATTCTAACGACGACGAAGACATTCAAAATAGTGACTAGCATTGCATTTTGAACATGTTTCATTGCTACTGAAGTGAAGCAGTTTATACTGTTCCATTTTTTAGCCAATTCTTTACAAGTCGATTGGATGTTCAAAAGAAATTTTTCATGTAAGCTACCTAATTTCTCTGGTAGTTGACTTTGATGGAATCTTTCTAATCATTAAACTATCATTATTTTTTTCAATTTCTTGTAATCACATCACCATACATGATGATAGCATGTACATGTCATATTATGCAACACAGGCTTAGATGTGATATTATGACATCGGGCATACTGGGTAATGACTAAAATAATAACTGATGCAATAATATAAGTGAATATTTATAATTGAGTGGATGAAAATAGTTCAATCAACTACTTAAGATATGCCGGTCAATTTTGACCACTTTGGTCCTTCTAGGTAGTGAAATTTCTTGGTCCTTCTAGTGTCAAAAAATTGTAATTCCGAGGAGACCAATTGTTTAGAATAAATTTGCTTAAAAGTGAGATTGTCAAGTCATGAAGACATCATTTAATGCGCTACCTAGGTAGACTATAACTGAATCTCCTCTGTGATATGGAATATAACTAGTGATAAGTCAAGTATTTTTAAGTCAGTAAATTTAAGTTTCTGGGATCCATACATCACTCCCGATGGAAACAGCAAGACAGAAGTGAACATCAGATTGAGTGTAGCCGGACGAGGGACAGTAGATCTAGTCGAAGTATGGAAAGCAAGTGATCTGAGCCTCAAGATGAAAGTCAGATTAGTGAAAGTTCTGGTCTGGAGCATAGCGTCCTACGGCTCAGAAACCTGGACACTCAAGAAGAAAGAAAAAAAGAATGATCGAAGTTTTTGAGCTATGGCTATGGAGAAGAGTCTTACGACTGAGCTGTATACAGAAGAAAGCAAATGAATATGTGAGACAGATGGTAGGCGTATCAGAGGGAGAAGGACTCCTCGCGAAAATAAAAAAATAAAAGAAAGAAAAATGAAGGGAGGGGAGTCTGGTGAATGCATCAATGGAAGGAGAAGTGTGTGCTTTAGAAGAGGAGGAAGACAGCGAGAATGGGTTGACAACATCCGAGGATGGAGGGGAGGTAGGGCAAATACAAGATCGATTCCCATCACGATGAACTCCTAAGGCTTACGGCAGGGTTGGAACCGGCCGCCGGTCCGGCCCTGGCCGCAAATTTTGAAAACTTGCGGGTTTTAGTAATACCGGCCGGGCGGTGCTTTTTCAGGCCTTTTTGTCAACTGCCAACATCACCAACTGCATCACTGCTACAGCATTGTAGGAGCATGCAAATATATAAAATAATGTCTCATGTATATCTACCCACATATATGCATGTATGTATAGATCTATACTTGAATGTGTTGCCATTACCTACTAACTGAACATTTGAAAGTGGATTGTTGATTAAAGCTTTGATTACTCGTAAATCTATGACCCAAAACTAGTGAAGTGTAGGCTACTACATACACATTCTACTTGTCGATAATTTTCATATCAAGCATTTACAGAGAAACGACAATTATAGGCCTATTTTTGGAAAAGTTAGGGACAGGCCCACATTGCAGAGGCACCGAATTATTGGTAGTTCACAACTGGCTGTATGCAGATCGCCCCGCGTCCTCATGTTGCCCAATATCGTTGCAACAAATGTCGGTCGCCTCGGAAATAGAGTTTGTGACCAAGTAAACAACAAGAAATGGCATCCTCTAAACTTTCCTGAGAGTGAATAATTGCGAGCAGGGTCAACATGACACAAGACAATTACAGTCTGTGCGAACACATTTTATTTTTTTAGTTTTTTTTTTTTTACGTTTTACTTGTTGCTTATTGTGGATGTGCATTCCCTCGTTCACCCTTACTTAAATATTAAATAGGCATGTAGTATACACCAACATAGCCAACTAAGCCATCTACTGATTAGTAACACAGACACCAGACACTCAAACATAAAAATTGACCGCGACATATTATTAGGACCACCTTCGACATTTAGATAAGAAGCATTCTTTTAGACATGACAACGCTAGATAAAGATCTATTATCAGTTATTTACTTATATGTCGATTTCTTAGCAATACAAATTGTGTGTTCTGGTTGCCTTATTTGTGCATTGTCGGCTTGCTGTGAGAAAAAGCCGCATGTGAGAAACTATCTTAATGTGTGGTGTGTGTCGTCGCCTGCGCAACTGTTGTCTGTCAACAATAAAGATATTAATATTCATTATCAAATCGATCCTTGATTTGCTTTGCATCATCGAGACCAGATATCTGAACTATTGAGATAACATACCAATACGATTTATGTTTAGGTCTAACGTGAAAAGTCTAAATCTTACTCATGAGTAAAAACGGATCTAACAACAAGCATAAGTGGCTCGTAGATGGAAGCTTTGTTTTCTCAGCGTGAAATCGCTACTCGTTGTTATGTTTCAAAGTAGTCGGCACTACTTGTTCAACGGAATATGACTTCTGGAAATCCTTATGCAGCAAACCGACGATGACGTTGTGGAGCATGATGAAAATCTACGACACAAGATGGCGATTCCAAGACCTACTGTTTGAAAAGGTGGCTAATAACGTCGTCCCAGCTACGAAGACCATGGTAGAAGCGTTACATCAACGAAGCGGCACACACTGTTCAACGAGGGATGCATAAAATGATTGCCAGCGGGATTGCGGTCAAGGAAAGTGTCGTAACTGACCCCATGCATGAAGATCTAATAGGCTTAATTTTGTCACTCACCATGTCAATTGGAGCGTCAATGACTGTTGAATGGTGGCATTCTGCGTAGAGCCGAGCCTTGAGTGTCACCAGACTACTCGTCAGCGAATGTGGCAGTCACGTGGATCACTTGCTCCTGCGTTTCAGCCCGTCAAACACCAAGCAAAGGTCATGCTGTAGGCCTGTTTTCTTGCGAGGAAACTGGTAGGCTTTATGTTTGTGAGTGCTCTATTAACTCGATTCGACTTCATCCTTACAAGTGCTTCAGAGGGGTGATTCCATAGTTCGTGACTGCTGGTTTCCGGAAAACAACGGATGCTTATGCAAGAGGGAGCTCCCTGCCACACTGTCAGTATTGTGAAGAGACGTTTTGATGACATCAGCGCCACTTTGTTGGAAGGACCATCTCCGATGTAAACCATTCAGAACATTAATGCGCTATCATGAAGCATCGGCTGCATAAGATTTACATAAGATGTTTGGGTTGCTAATTACAAAACAAAAACGCAGCGTTGTCATGTCCAAAGGAAAACTTTTTATGTAAATGTCGAAGGTGGTCCTAATAATATGTCGCGGTCAATTTTTGTATTTGATTGTCTAGTGTCTATGTTATTAATCAGTAGATGTCTATGTTGTGGTATATTGTTGGCATACATGCCTATTTAATGCATTGACAAGAGTGAAAGATAATATGACATCAACAAGTAGCTGGGTGTAAAAAACTAAAAAAATATGGGTGGTCCTAATAAAATGTCGCAGACTGTAAATCCTGGATGCTATTAAGAAACGTCAAGTCCTGTGATAGCCTAAATTATTATGCTAGTCCTTTATCAAGTCTCACACATCGGAGTTACATTCATCTCATCAAAAATGTCATGCGGTTACTTTGGAACGTACACGTAGTAATAGTCATCTACACGCTCATGATCTTCAATGACCATGAAAGCATCAGAATTTTAAATAGGCCGAATGCCGACCAGCCAGTTTTAGATACGCCGGCCTCCGACCAGCCAGTTTAAGATACGCCGGCCTCCGATCAGCCAGTTTTAGATGACGCCGGCCGCCGGCCGGCTTCTCTGAGCGCCGGCCCGGCCACCGGCCGGCCGGTTTTGAAGACGCCGGCCGCCGGCCCGGCCCCGGCCGGTTCCAACCCTGGCTTCCGGAACTGAACTGAATAAGTATTTCATTGTCCACCAATGAAACGCAATATGGCAAACGAATATTTAGAAAAACTCTCGTCTTGGCTTTTATTTATTATCCATAAAAGCCTCCATGCATTAATTATGTGGTAAAATCAACGGAACCTTAACGATTATCAGATTTCTAAAATGTGTGAGCATGGATGCGAATGAATGTAAAATGATCGACTGATGACTAATGTCAAAAGTCATTTTTAGTGTTCAATCTGGAAATTTGTCTAACTTCTTTAGGTGCACAATTGACATAGAACAAAAGACGGACTGGAAACAGGGTGTTGCTGTTGGAACTTTGAAATATATGAACACTGTCGGAGACACTACTGCAAATCCTTTATGGTTCCCTACGCCATCTCTTCAAGAAACAGTAAGTTATTCTTTATATATCTTTACATATATATGACAGAATGCCTTACTATAAGTTTATAGAGCTGAATATTGAAAGAGCTATATCTACTAAGATAGCGAATATCTACTAGGATAGCGAATATCTACTTAAGATAGCGAAGTCAGAACTATATCTATTGAATGTTTCACGGACAGACTGTAATAAGTTAACAACCGATCATCAAATATCAATAAATGTAGAAATAATTTCAAAGTATAAGTCATATTATGCATGATATGTCATGGACAGCTAGAAATCTATGGACTGATCGCAGATATCCAGGCAATACCACTGGAGGTCTATTATACAAAGCATCAAGTAATCAAAAACAATTCTACTTTATCAAAGATAGATATACAAAGAAAGTAAAAAAGATACCACGCAGCTTTCTTATTTTGCAGTGAATTTCCTCTTTTATGCTAGATTCCGGAGATACCATGGAGAGGTTCTTTGCTGCACAGTTAAAAAAACATATGAAAACTCTCACGAGAGTGTCATAGCCCTTACAACATAAAGTGTTCCCTAAAGTTGCTTCATTTATCGATTAGTCAGTAATACACTCGCTTTAGAAATTTCACAAAAATACCTCTCGATGCCTATCGAGGGCCAAAATCTCAGAGAGCAGCATTTGGCTATTTTTCATTTCAGCAAAAAATAAACCAATATTTCAAAAAGATGCAGTACAAAAATGACTCGGATGACGCAATCCTTCCCTGTTGAATGCATCCTGATGCTGTGTAACAGTTTTATCTACAGCATCAAACAATGGAAATGAGGCTTCAGAATCAGAAGCAAGAAGGCGATTGTATTCTGCACATTGTTCGCCGACACTTCTTGCAACATAACCCGGAATATAGTACCGAATATGCTTGCTGCTTTAATCAATAGGCCGATATGCATCAGGCTCTTCAGTTAATTTAGATATCATCATATTCGACGCTTGATTTCTGTCTTCGTCACATAGAGGTGATTTAGCATCGAGACATTCATGTATCTCGTCAAAATTAATTTCGAGTACTTCTTTACGGAAACATCTTTAATTCGTTTCTTATTCTGCAATTTTTGATCGAGTGACTGCTCTACGACAAAATTCAACACTACGATGTTTGTCAGAATCAGGATCAGATCAACACAAATATTATTTCATTGTCGATACATTTATGTGTCCATATTTTTCAATATATTTCATGAAACGATTCGGGATTACTGTTATTTCAAATGAATGACTTGAGGAATGCCTTCTGATTGACAACCTGAGAAAAGAGCGGTGCCTTGCCCGATGAAGAAATGTGAAAATGCGCTCTTCTTTGCGATGGCTTCCATTCAGGCAACGTGCATCTCATCGGTGACAGTGATGGAACAAAGAAGTTTTGATATCCTTTCTACGGCGATCGCGTAGGTCATGACACCGTCTGGTGTAGTGGATAAAGAACACATTAGGGATTTCAGCAGATGACTTTGAGAGCTTCAACATCAAGTCAGATGTTAGTGAAGTACCGTCATCCTTCAGGAATGATTTAACCAGTTCTTCGTAAGCCTGCATCACTGCTCAGCTGTAGGTGGATTATCTCTACGATGCGTTATAGAGGAAGCAAGGTTTTTTAGGAGAGTTGAGAACACTGATGGAACAGCACCGGATTTCAGCAGTCTTCGCTTTGGGGTTGAGTCTTTCTCATAATTTCGCGACATATTAAGCTCCATTCACACAGGTGACAGCGACACCTTGCGACATTGACGACACCGTTCAGACCAACTCGGCGACGCTCTGATGACATTTCGACGGCATTCACGCGACAAATTAACACAGAATCATTAACGTTTTTCATAAATATCTTATTACTCATTATTGTGTTTTTTCATTATCACGATGAGCTTCCTTGCATGATCAGCTTTCAAACGAATACAAATATGGTTCGGTTATCAACTGTATTTTAGTTGATATTTTGTGATTCAATTACTCGTCAGTAACCGATCCTTTTCACCAAGCATGCTTAGTTATTGGCGTCAGCTTGAAGAAATTTCATTGGGTTAAAGATGGTGTGAGGTCATGGTTTTGTCTATTTGTGCGTAAATTGGGTCTAGCACATGATTGAGATTGCATATCCTTGCTACTATCTACATCGGCGAAAGCAAAGAAGGCGCATTTGGCAGAGGAGCCACATTGAAGGCAGAGAAGAGAGAGGCCCTTGCTTTAATTTGATAGTTACTACAAGCTGTCACAAAATGAAATATGAACAATGATGACAACTTGCGCTCAGTTTCCAATGCAGCTGTTTGTCACACAAAATTTCTGCATGCACAAATCGATAGGGATTATCAAAAAATGATGAGTTCGCTTTCACAGTAGATGAGACGGCTTGTCATATTTATTTTAATCACATTCATTCTCAATAACATCCCTTTCAACTCACATCAAGGTTTACAGTAATTCAATTTCAATAATACAATTCAATTGTGAAGCAAGTAAACATTGAGATGTATTAATTAGGTTTGTTCAAACATTTATCTCCACACATTTCCTTGTCATGTTTGATATCAAATTGAAGCAAATGTTTTTCTCTACGCAAATATTCAGGTATCGCAAGCTCAAAACGAAAAGCAAATGATTTTGTTTTCGTTCTAACTACCAGCCATTACACATTTTTGTGCTCCTGCACAGAAAGCTATGATCCTAAATCATTTCTCAAATCATTCTCGTCTCAGCCACCTACAGATATGCGGGGCAAACCAGCGACTTTACGCGACATGACAAATTTTGGAGCTCCTATCTCTAACATAGGTCGCCGAGAATTTCAGAACATTTTTCTGAGCGAGGAGCGTGTCGTCGAATGTCGCGTTCATGTCGCGTGGTCTATGTGAACGCGCAGGCAGGTTTACATATAATCTTGAAATAACTACTGCAATTGACTGCAATGATTGACAGTGTCGCTACCGTGTCGTGTCGCCTGTCCGAATGGAGCTTTAGAGTCAATTCTACGCTTTATAAAGTCACCATCAGCGAAATGATTGAAGTACAGCTAATTGTGAGGAAAATCGTTCCGATTTTTGTGACGCAACCAATTCTTTAAAATGCATGGATCTTTCGGAAATCGATGGAAAGCAATTGCATTGTCAGTCGAATTCGATGAGGCAAAACCGTCATTACAGCCCACTGCTACGCACTTGCTAACAATTTCTGCGATGTTCTTCTGATTGTGTTTGTTATCAAAGCAATGTTTCTGAAATGGAAAATTTCACAGCAGAATTTGTCTATGGATTTCCATGGCTTGATCATCCTAGCTTTTGACATTGCATTATATCCATAGAAATTAAAAATACCATAGAATGTCTAATTATATGATTACGGATTATAGCAGTCTTTGCTTTGACATTTTACAACTTAAAAGATGTCTATGTGGAAGAAATTGAAAGTTCGATTTGAACAAGCGCCTTACAAAGCTATGTACAGGAAAGATACAAGAGTTACAAAAGTTACAAGAACCCGGTATGCTGATACTAGTATATGAAGGTCACAAAACGGAAACAAGGCTACTCATGTGATTGTGCCGGCACCAAAGAGCGGGCTTCAGATAAATCAGTATCTGTCGACTCAACAGACAATGCCTTAGACCATAGTGTTCGGGAACCTCTCACACATAGCAGTCTTGATCGGAGGAGTGCGAATGAGATCTTCGTACGCAACCAGTTTGTTGCGACTGCCGGATCAAGACGAAGTTTTTCCGATCGTCTGTCTGAGAGATTTGAGAAGAAATGATGGGCTTCTCTGCCATATTCCCATGAGCACTGCAAATGACTGGTGTGAATGTGCCAGCTTCTATCTGAATGATGCGCTGATTGTAGCTCTTCTTCTTTTCACACTCCTTGTTTGAAAAGGCTGTCGCGAGGGAGTGGTTAACGTGGGTTTGAGCGTATGGGTTAAAGACCCTGACATCAAAAAAATGCCTTTACTCCACTTTGCCAAAAGTCTCTTGCAGCCACATCTAAGCGAGCTTCATCAGCTTCATTTGATCGAGCAGGCAAATGCTCACCCGAGAGTGGTGTTAACGGAGGTTCAACAGATACATCACGACAAATTTTGCTCAGCATTTTCGCTATGAGGTTACGAATAGCATTATGTCTCTGATGGATAAAACCTCCTTTGATACATGATATAGCATGATCAACACTGTAAGCTTTACCGCATCCAAAAACAACTGGTAACCGCTTCAATGTCCAACGATATCGTAAACATAATCCATCAACGAATTCTCTCTTTGATAAGTTGTAGACTTCCTCTTTGATAGGCAACGCTGTTAACCAACTTGAAGCACCCTTCATCTGTGCAATATCATTAGCTCTGATTTCTTCATTTGTCATTTGACTTCTTAGACTTTGTAAAATATCCTTGTAATGCTTTATGCGTTCTTGAGTAATCTTTTGCTTCATCTTTTGGGGATCAAAATTGTCGATGTTGTCAAGGGCATTGTTGGAGTTTTGTTTCAATATTTCACTTGATAGCTTGCTACAAAGGGATTGTGAATTGCTATATTCCATTTCTGCCAGTTCAGAGAATATGGGAATACCATGTCCTCCCATGCGAACTGGAAGCGCGATTAGTGCTCTTTCTGTCTCTGAAATAATTTGGCCATCTGTTATGGAAAGAATGAACTTCGTATTGATGGTAGGTCAGTTTGCTTCATCAGATTACCCACGTCAGGAATAGTTCTCATGAGGTAAGTAAATCGATGGCGTAAACCTGCAGTGAAAGCTGCATAAGGTGCTTGTGGCTGTGTTTTTGCATATTCCGATAATTTTTCAATCTGTGAAATCCAATTGCTTATTTTCTTTTGCACGTTGACATTGAGATCATCCGATGGCCCAACGTAACCACCGAGGTAAGAATGACCAGATGACGTTACATTCACATTGGTATCTCCAAATGTTTCGTGTGCTATTCCAATCAAACTTTTCTTGACTATTAGCCATGATTTTTCTGGACGTGGAAAATAGCCCAGTAAAGGTCCATAAGTCATTATAATGTTCCACCATATCCGTAATTGACAAAAAGTGCCTCCACCAGCTATATCATCTGCAAAAGCAACGTGCTTAATTTCGGATGTGGAATCCTTAATTTTATGCATTAAAGGCATTATTTCCATCGCATACATGGGCATCGCTAGTGAATCTCCCTGAGTCATTCCTTCTGAAGACAGTATTTCCCTTCCTCCTTGAATGAAAAGTCTCGATGAATGAGAGTAACAGTTGATGGTATACATTGACATGGCTGGACAAATGAATTTGATGTTGTGTAATAGTGTTCTTCTATTAATCGAATTAAATGCATTTTCAGCATCAACAAGAGAAATTGCATCAGTCTCGTCGTCCTCAAAGATGTTTGTCATGGCATGCATTGCTGCTTCACAGCCTGCCTGCTGCCCTGCACACAGTTGTAACGATCCAGCGCTTGATGTAATTTGAGGCTTGACCGTAGATACAATGGCTTTTCGTATTATTCTTCTTAGCGTTTCGCCTATCCCAATTGGCCGAATGCCCGGATTTTTGTCCAACGCGATGAGTCTGCATGAAAGATAGGCTTCAATACTTATTCTGCCACGCTCATCTTCTTCAATCAGTCGAGTGCACAAATGCTTTGCCATGTTTGCCACTGCAATGCGTAAAAGTCTTCCATAGTCTCCAAAATTTCGCGATACGAGCATGTGCCGCCATCCCAGGGCATCAATTCCTGAGGGTCCTGCTGCTCCTTTAGTTTTTAATGCAGCTTTCGTTATAGACTCCTCATTAATACTGTCAACTAAAACAGGGTCAACAAATGGAGCTGTACCTTCAATCATAACATCTGGACAAAGCGGATGACTGTCAGGGTGCTTCAATTTTAATTCTTCATAAACTTTATCTCTTAAAGGTAGAACACCAGCAGATGAAGAGTTATCTAGCATGCGGATAGCTGCATTCACTTTGCCTTCAAGCATCAATTTCGCAAATGTTCTAGCCTCGTGTTGAGAAGGTGATCTCATATTACTCATTTTCAAAGCAGATTTAATGTCTTTTGCTTCACGCACCAAATCTTCAAACTTGCCAGCCTCCCAGAGCTTCAATCGTCTATCTAGGCTCAAGGAATGCTGCTTGTCCTTCGATTTGAACGACGGCTTTTGTAACAATAAGGACGGCATGACCATTAAAGCCAAAAGAGCAAAGTCTTTGTAATCATTTACCTTGTTATTCCATAGATTCAACAATCTAGTCGTTTCTTTTATGTAGCATTTCCCCGATGCCCCGCTGGGTAGGAGGAAAACGTCCTTCTTCCAATAAACTATTTTATCATAAATTGAACGGAAAAGTTGAGATAACTCGATTTTGTTGTAATTTCCCCATAAAGATGGTAAAGAATTTAGTTCATCACCCACAATAGTATTTTGTAAATCGATTTCATCACTTTTAATAATTGAATGTCTATCAGGTATAATTTCATGAGAAGACCATCTCTCTAAATCTAGTGAAAGTTGCTGTTCGATGTAGTAGTTGCACTGAGTGAGGAAATAGTGTAGTTGTTGTTATAGTATTGAATTGACTCTTCAATTACTGATGTAAAAGTTTCATCGAGATGGAAGTTATTAACCGTCATCACCATGCAATTATTGCAATAAACACCAAATTTTTGAGACCGTCAAATACGGCGAAAGATTGCCAGAGTGACGTCAATTCATACACTCATCATGCCGGGAATTAGCTGTCAAATACGAATCACGTAGAAGCGATATTGATTGTATATATTTTTCATTCGATGAGACATTGATCAACAACAAAAATGAAATAATCTCCACATGTAGACATCGAAGAAAGTTTTAATCTCCATCATACATAATATGACTTCTACTTTGAAATTCTTTCTAAATTTGTGCGTAATTTAACTATGGTATAACGTGGAAAGTGAACATTAACCAAATGTACCATAGCGATGAAGTGACACGACAAATGGCAGACGAGGCCGCAAGCCGAGATCATGTCGCTGAATAGACCAGGAAATTTAGGAACGAAATGTGAGTAAACTGGACAAAATTCGCGGTACCCTGACAATTGGCATACACGTAGTTTAGATTCTGCTTATTAACATATCAAAAGTCACCGTAAATCCGTCACGTGCTCTCTGAGTAACAGCCTCCCAAAGATGCAATACTGCATGAGGTTTTCCGAGGTCTATTTTGATGATATCTGATTCCCCATTGGTGCGTGCGTAAATCAGCTGACCCTCTCAACCAATGAGCGTGCTGCTGGCAGTGAGTGGAAACTTGACTTGCAGAATATTCATGATCAAGCGTTTTTTGGAGTGTTTATCATAGGCTACACCTTTCAATCTAGCATCTAATGGATTGGGTAGCTATCATCAAGATTAGTCACGGAAAATGAAGTAATTGTGACAGTGCATTAATCGTCCATCGGTCATTTATAAAGAAAGTTATTGGTCAACAACGCTTTTCATAACTATGTTGCATCAGGGTCGCTTCACAACTTCTAGCTAGGCACAGAATAACAAAAATATGTGATGATATAGTCACAATCAATTCTCAACTACACTTTCATCGAATGGTCTGTGTGTCTAAGGCACTTAATGACCTGAAATCACATTTCTATCATGAGTTACCTTCTAATCTTTCGTCTTTTTTTGAGATTGGCCAGTTGGATGGGCCCCAAGGGTAGGGCCCATCGGCATGTGTGGGGCCGGCGACAAGAACTTGGACTCATGGGTCGATTTATCCTCAATGTGTCGACAGATTTCCAATTACAACTCGAAAATCAATGAAAAAATGCATCATTTGCGTGCAGAGGCGTCGCGAACGCGGGGGTGTGGGGGACCGTGACATCCCCCAATATGAAATTGTTAAAAGATTCAGGTAAAATGAGAAATTTCAGGTAAACCGCCGGCTTGCCGGCGATTCAGCTCCAATATTCACTGCCGTTGTTCTTAGCCACAAAAACACGTCTTGTCACAAAAACAATTCATAATGTCGGGAAATTCTTACCCTTTCTAGACACCAGAAAGTATATGGTTAGTTGTTGTCGATGATATTGATTTGTCACGCGAAAGCGGTCAAACATAGCGCGCTGAAAACGACCTCTACCCGGGATGACTGTATATGCGAACAGGGGGAACCACAGAATTAAATATTTTGTTTATCTGCTTCGGTTTGCTGGAAGTGTGATTAATACGAAATGGACGGCACATTGAGGAACCTATTAGGTGGGCAAAAAGGAATTCCTAATACCTTACAGAGATAGGAAAAAAAGTCGTGCGTCGCTTGCGGATTAATGTGAGTTCCAGCAAAGTGCTTCGATTGCCAAAATTCCTTCAGATTCGAAGAATTCAGATCATTGCCCACAAGTTTTCTCCATAATGTTGGCCCCTGCGATCATTATTAAAGAAAGTAGCAGGCGTACGAAAATTAGTTCACTTGATGTTTTCACATCCTCTCCTCGGCATTGCTCACTGTATAGTGCATACATTGAATCGAAGCCAGGCATCGATGTGTGTTTTCGTGTGTGCGAAGTGATATCACAGCACGCACGCATCTCTCACTGGCTCTGTTGTCCTCTGCTGGCAGCTCATTGTTTGCCATTTCCAATAGCAAGCGATACACGAATTATCCATTCGAGAAGGAGCAAGTTGTCTAATTCTGTGATGTGCCATTTCGATATTAAGGTTACATATAACTCTTCCTTTCTAGGAAACCGAAGCCCGCGCAGATGAATCTTATTCTGTGGGAGGAACAGTCGCCTCGCATTTTCTTAAAAATTGGAGCATAAGGCGATGTGAGTTAGCTCTGCTAAATTTAAAATATCTAAGTGCAATTGAAATGTAATTCCAGTTCCCTACCTATAATGTGGCAAGTGAATATTGGCACTGAATCACCTAACGCTGAAACGCCTGCAACTCATTCTGCCTAGCTGTGTAGTGTATATTTAGCCGTTGATTCATAAAAGTTCTGGCTATTGCGTTGTCCCTTGAGGAGATGACGTCATCGTTACGGTGGATTTCATCGAACCTTCCTCATACCGCGTCAGTCACACGCGCACCGCGGAAAGCGCACGGTATGAATAAGGCACACCGTCTTCTCTATGCGTAGAAGTTTATTGTTAACAGCGTGTTAACTTTCTCGATGCAAACACCATCGAAAATTTCCTTAGCAGTCGAGACTACTCAATATGAATAATATTCGTATGAACCACCAATTAAATTATTATTCATTTATAGGCGTCATTTCCGACCGATTAGATGACTAGGTACCTCTTCTGCAGGATACAAACATGAAACATGTTGGAATGTGTGTGTGTGTGAGTATGCGTGTGTGCAATAATCAGGTAAATTTTGGTTCTTAGTTGTAAATCAGGTAAAATTTAGCAAACACCCCCCCCCCCAATGATGTTTCCTTAGCGACGCCTCTGTTTGCGTGTGATTTGACATTCTGAATATCTAAAATCATTTGAATGAAATAACTATTTCCTAATTACTGGATGATTAAGTCAAGGTCAATCGAATAACTTTGAGCAATTGAATAACCTCAAATTATGGAATTGAAATATACCTGTCTTCATTAGCAGAACGATGTATAACGATCAGGCACCTTAGCTGGAGCAAAAAATTATTCTTAAAAATACATGCTGATGAATGATGTGTAATAGTAGGCTTAACAATTTATTGAACGATGTACTTTTTCTTTCTAAGCATTGTGGATTCTAAGATCGGCGGAATATTATCCTATTATTGAAATTAAATACTGATAGGTTTATTAGCAGCAAACATGTTTCAGTAGGCAAGCTACCATCATCAGTGACAACGGTCAATAAACAAGGATGCAATATATACAGTGCGAATGAGACAAGAAAAATCAATATAGGAAAAGCGGTTGTGATTGGCTGCGGTTATTCATTAGGTACTGTGAATGAAGGAATGACTTTATGTACAATGATTCAGCAATTTTCGTGTATGGAGTACGAATGAGAATTTTAAAATTATCTTTATTTGGGATGTGAACATGCAGAGATATTTCGGATGCTGGTCGACCTTTCACGTGTTCGTTTATCATAGTGAAATATGGCGACGGGTTTCACCGACGTAGCATTGACTGCAATGCTCACAAGTATACTTATACACTGCGGAAGATAACTCATCGAAAGGAATTTTATCTTTATTGCCTATCATGTTTTGTGTTTTGCATGTGTTCAAGGCAATTCTTAAAATACTATTTTCTTAAGCACTATTTATGTGGCGAATATTACGTTTTATTCGAGAAAGAAGAGTTGAAACATAGGGGAGCTTCCAAAATATTTCAGTTTTTTCAGGATTATCACAACGCTCAAAGACTTTATTTATTCTATCCGGATGATATCCGTTTTGAATAAAAATATTCCTAACTTTGTTTTTGTTATAATCGCGGTCGGCAGGCAGGGAGACTGCTTAGTTTTTGAGATCTATTGAACAAAGCTTTAATCGCGTTGTTCTTATAAGAGTCAGGACTGTAGGAGTTGCTATGAGTATACAATAAAGTATTGGTTTCTTTTGTTATCTTATGTTCACATCCCAAATAAAGATAATTTTAAAATTCTCATTCGTACTCCATACACGAAAATTGCTGAATCATTGTACATAAAGTCATTCCTTCATTCACAGTACCTAATGAATAACCGCAGCCAATCACAGCCGCTTTTCCTATATTGATTTTTCTTGTCTCATTCGCACTGTATATATTGCATCCTTGTTTATTGACCGTTGTCACTGATGATGGTAGCTTGCCTACTGAAACATGTTTGCTGCTAATAAACCTATCAAAAGCTTACGGCTTCTCACTGTCAATACTGAAATCAAATACATGTTAATTCCATTACTGAAGTCTATTTACTGTAGTGCACGTCGATTGATTATAAATTCATCATTCCGTAATTTAGAAGATGATTGTTTAATTCAAATTATTTCAAAATCTGTCCTTGAAAAGAGAAATGTTTTTCATGAATGTTTTACAACATTAGTCTAGCAGGCATGCCAATCGGAGAGACTAGCGAGACTTAAGATTTTTTGGCCACAAATGCTGAAGTCCATTTTAGGAACACTAGAACTCAATCGATCGCCACATACAAAATTTAATGCATTAATTAATGAACAAGAGACTTATAGGCCTACTCGCGTAAAGGCTAGATCAGTTCGTTTTCAGGTGCTAAGATTAATAGCTTTGGATGTATCGCGACCATTGCATTTGATGAATATCTCGGAATAAAGGCCAAAAGTTTAGCAGTCAATTATTGCCTATAGAGTCATACAAGCTATAGCTGATGTTGATCGTGATATTGTTCATTTTGCCTCAGAAAGATGAATGAATCACTTACCAACTGCGAACAAAGACAATGCAATATTACATCGTCTTTTGCTACGAATGCAACAAGATATTACACATATATAAAAAATACTAGATTAATAGTTGGCTGTAATATGTGTATAATGTGTTGGCAGCACCACATTCTACAAGCGCAACTATTTAATGATTCTCACATCCTTAAAATACAGAATAAATAATAACGCAATCGGAATCAGGCTGTAGTCTACAGCTTGTATTGCTATGTAGGCAATGACAGCCGTCAAAACGTTTGCCGTCAGATATTCGATCAATCTGCATGAAATTCGTACAGCATGAAATAAATAACGAGATCAAATGCATGGTGAACTGGTGCAGAATTAACGACTTGGAATTAAACAAGAAGAAGTCGAGTATAATGGTGTGTCTTAAAGGGAATGAAACACTGCGAAATCTTACGTTTGATATTTCCAAAACAGATAGGATGAATATTCTTGGTGTAACATTCAACAATCAGCTGACATGGACAGATCACGTTGACAATATCGTGAAACATGCAACCGACGTTTATACATCTTGCGAAAGTCGAAGAAGCTGGTTTCAAATCGTGAACTCCAACAAATGTATAATGCAGTAATTTTGTCTCGCATTGAATACGCGTGTCCATTATTTGTTGGACTACCTAGGACCTTGTCAGCAAAGCTTGATCTAATACAGAAACGCGCATTTAAGATAATGAACAATTATTTGACCTATCATATTCCTTCGATTGAAAGTAGAAGGGTAGATATAAGTAAAAAACTGTTCAAGAAGATTTTGGTAAACAAGGCCCACCTTCTAAACAAATACTTACCAAAACGCATGCAGTATTCGGGACACATTCTTACTGCCCTACATCGTTTCCAGAAGAGAAGATACTCCTTCTTTCCGCATGTTGCGAGATTGCTGAACAGTGATTTTTTCAAAAAGCTACCTTGACTTATGACTTCAAATGATAATTGTATTCATATCAATGTATATGCACATGTCTACATGCTGCGATGACTGTTCTATTTTTATGTATACATTATGATTTTCATTTACTTCAATATACACTGTTATTATTATTATTATTATCTAGACCTATACTTCGCGTTTTCGAGAAATTGGCTTTGTGGTGAAACAATATACATGTCTTCAAGAAATATTATATCAGGAGCAATTCCACACGTGGTTCGTCGACATTTTTTGTGATTGATGTCTTGGGATATTCATCAAATGGTAAATATCTTTTTATTTTTAGTTCCCTCTCTTCATGAAACATCGTCAAAAAAAGACGAAAGATTAGAAGGTAACTCATGATAGAAATGTGATTTCAGGTCATTAAGTGTCTTAGACACACAGACCATTCGATGAAAGTGTAGTTGAGAATTGATTGTGACTATATCATCACATATTTTTGTTATTCTGTGCCTAGCTAGAAGTTGTGAAGCGACCCTGATGCAACATAGTTATGAAAAGCGTTGTTGACCAATAACTTTCTTTATAAATGACCGATGGACGATTAATGCACTGTCACAATTACTTCATTTTCCGTGACTAATCTTGATGATAGCTACCCAATCCATTAGATGCTAGATTGAAAGGTGTAGCCTATGATAAACACTCCAAAAAAACGCTTGATCATGAATATTCTGCAAGTCAAGTTTCCACTCACTGCCAGCAGCACGCTCATTGGTTGAGAGGGTCAGCTGATTTACGCACGCACCAATGGGGAATCAGATATCATCAAAATAGACCTCGGAAAACCTCATGCAGTATTGCATCTTTGGGAGGCTGTTACTCAGAGAGCACGTGACGGATTTACGGTGACTTTTGATATGTTAATAAGCAGAATCTAAACTACGTGTATGCCAATTGTCAGGGTACCGCGAATTTTGTCCGGATTAATGCCTAGTTTTCCTGGACTAGAAGCGCTATGGTACATTTGGTATGTCCCATTGTGAACAATCTATGATGTTTCCAAGATATGAAATAATAATCATAATCAATTCATGATATGATAGATATCACACTTGCATCAACAAAATGATTATAATGCTATTGTATGTAACTCTTGAGAAGTCTATGAATATTGGAATTATTGATCAGTGCATGGATCTAGGAGTCCATGATCAGTGTTAGTAACAGATAATGGAGAGATGAAGAAATCTTTGATTGACTTTTATTGAAGTCTAGAGAAGTTTGCTCTCTCAATAGATGGTAATTCATGGAAGGTTTGAAAGTCTATGAATGTTTGCAATGTGAATAGATTTGAAATTCAGATTTCTATCTAAAAATGATTTGAAATATCACTTTACCAATTCATTCATTAATGGATTCTCAAGCTGGAGAGACGGACGACGGTTCATGGCTATTTGGTGTGGTGAGAATTCTATGTGAAATTGGCGGGTATATAATGGTGCATTACATACCCTCCAATGCTGGGCAATAATGCATTTCAAACTCATTTCAATCATTTCTATGACTTCCAAAGCCATCGAGAGTGATATACAATGACTTTATCATCGATATTTTGACAATGGATATCGATGCTTTGACAATCACTGTCTTCTATTCATAGAAATGGAGCTACATTCATAGAGCGATGGGGACGTATATCTCCCTGTGCATTCATAGCTTTGTTGTCCACCTTTTTCCTACATTGCTGCCCAGTCTTTTTCAATTACACAATAATATTAACATAGCTTTTTTCGGGCAACAATGTAGGACATTTTCAGGCGCCTACGCACCCTATTTAATGTCCTACATTGTTGCCTTCAAAAATCCATGTTAATGTTATAATGATATCTGATGATCGGTTGTAAAGTTATTACAGTCCGTGAAGCTACATCCAGTAAAAGTTGTTCTGATTTCTCTATATTATATACATAATTAGGATAAAGTGCCTTTGCTAGACGCACCTGCCTGTTCGCTTTGCTTGACGGTCCTTCAGTCTCTATTCAATTTGAATCCTATCAGAGTTGTTCGTAAGAACAAACTGAATAAAGTCTCCTAGAAGCTACAAACTCTGATATCTTAGAATAGCCGCCGACCAAAGCGACCTATCGAGCAAAACGACATCATCTGTATAATTTGTAGACGGAAAAAGTCGCAAATATGTTTTTGACGTCAGCATTCTCTCAGCTTTCGTACAGTGCTCGTCACGGAACACGATGTGACATACTTAGAACAATATGATATTGCAGGGTTTGCGACATTTCTTCAAAACATCCTTGAAATCTAGAAATATTTTCCTCTTTGAAAATGCTTGAGTTTTGATGTATCTCTGCATAAAACTAATACAGTAGTCATTAATCATATTCATGCAAAAAGAAGCGTTGCTTTGTTCGAGTTTGCTCGAAAGCGATTTGAGGCAGCATCTCAAATCCTCGTTATGTTGCGGTCAGAGTTGGAGCCGGGGCTACTTATGAGGCTCAAACCTGGCCCGGCCGGTAGACCTCAGGCCCACGGCCTGGCCAAATCCAAGCCCAGGTCCGGCCCAAGCCCGTCAGTATTCAATTTCAGACCCGTTATGATAAGGCCATTAAATGTATGTATTGCATCAATGAAGGATGTTAAATGTAAGTATGATCATGACACTTGTCATTAAAATGCCAATGTGGTATGTTTATAATACTACCTATATACAAGGCGAAGCAGTCATAACATAAAACTTGGCGTTCCCTTGGTTGTCTCGATGACTACCTTATGCTGAAGAAATTTCTGCAATACACTTCAAGTGTTGCCAAAAGGAATCCCGATGTACTGTCTGTGTCAGCTACAGAATTAAATATTTTGTTTATCTGCTTCAGTTTGCTAGAAGTGTGATTAATGCGAAATCGACGGCACATCGAGGAACCTATTAAGTGGGCAAAAAGGAACTCCTAATACCTTACAGAGATAGGAAAAAAGTCGTGCGTCGCCTGCAGATTAATGTGAGTTCCAGCAAAGTGCTTCTATTGCCAAAATTCCTTCTGATTCGAAGAATTCAGATCAATGCGCACAAGTTTTCTCCATAATGTTGGCCCTTCTGATCATTATGAAAGAAAGTAGCAGGCGTACGAAAATTAGTTCACTTGATGATTTCACATCCTCTCCTCGGCATTTCTCACTGTATATAGTGCATACACTGAATCGAATGTTAGCCAAGATGTGTGTTTTGATGTGTGCGAAGTGATATCACAGCACGCACGCCTCTCTCAATAGCTCTGATGGTGTCCTCTGCTGACAGCTTATTGTTTGCCATTTCCAATAGCAAGCGATTCACGAATTATCCATTCGAGAAGGATCCAGTTGTCTAATTCTGTGATGTGCCATTTCGATATTAAGGCTATGTATAACCCTTCCTTTCTAGAAAACCGAAGCGTGCGCAGATGAATCTAATTCTGTTGTGTCAGCTGTCAATGGAACTGTTCTCCATGGTCATCAGATCTGTTCCTTGGAGTCACCAGACCCTCCCCTGGTGCCAAAGATGCCTGAAAAACCTTCAGTATCCGTAGTTCAATGTATAGAATGCATTTTGATCCAAGCAGTTCATTATGCATATTGACCTCTGTGCAAGCCAACTGCCATTCAGCATGTAGCTTCAATGACTTAACAGCACTTCAGATAGGGATGCACCTCGAATAGTTTTAGATCCCGTGAATATTTAAAAGTAAATCTTCGTTTTATCGAATGCTCAAATAAGGTATAAAGTCTGATACTTTGTCTTCCTAGATTGGAACCAGGGATTGCAAATATCCGGGTTTTTTCAAGCGCCTGGATCCCTGATCCTATTATCAAGTGATAAAATTGCATGTAAGTCGTTTTCATTATCATGAAATATTGGATAGCCTGATTTCTCAGATTAATTCTAAATTATGCGTTTCATAATACATGCTAATGAAGTGATATTGAAATCCTAGAATTTTGCTATCGCCACCTGTAGCTGTCACTCTGGTTCTCAGTTGTCGTTATATCACTTTTAGAAAATATCATTGCTAAATATCAATAGATGACTACAAATATTCAACATAACGGTAATACAATCTGAGGCCGAGCATAGGTAAATGTGTGCTCTTTCTAAAGACATGTGATAACTAAAACTGAATTTCTGTATTAATTGAAGCTTTTACGTCACTACTCCCCATACTTGGGGTTTGGACGGCGCTGACATAGTCAGACTTATGGAGCGTTGTAGTACTTTTAGTCCGGATGCCCTTCCTGCCGACTTCCAATGACACCTTCGGGGCTCGACCTCTGGACCAAAAGATCGCTAGGCCAAGCACTTAACCACTGTGCCACGGAGACCACAATTTCTGTATTAATTAAGTGTCTATTTACCATGATTGTTAATCAAAAAAGAGATAAATCCAGACCAATTCCAAGTCTGGAGAATCACAATTGATCTCATTTCATGTTATTAGCTCTGAAATTCATGGATGCGCATTCATTCCCTTTTGTGGATTAGCACAGTGGGTGCAATAGTTGCAAGTTTACAACGGTGACATGACAATTAGAATGAACAAAGCATGAAAAAGTTACTTCATCTTTTCTGCAACCTTAATAGATGGTCATTCAATATCGAGCTACAGATATTCCTGGATAAAACATTTCTATTCATATTTATATTCACATTCTTAGCTGCCCACATGCACTCCCAACTCTAAGTGAGTAACGAGAAAAACTAGTTTGAGGGTTTATCACTTTTTATAACTTCAATCGTTAAATAGGTTTTTCCATTGCAGTAATGACCATCAACATTTTATCTTCAACGGTCTTCGCTGGATCCGGCGGATATCACACCGGATCCCGGATCCCGATATTTACACCCAGATCCGCCGGATCCGGATCTTGACCCGATGCAATCCCAGATTGGAGAACTTGATTTCTAAATTAGAACCCAACTGACAGTGACAGAGGCAGTCAGATGCTTTTGAGGTCTACATCTTACAGACATCCCTTCTTTTTTCAGAAAAATTACCATGTCAGAATTCTTATGTACAACTACGTGATTGGAGGAACGCCGACTTTGATAAATACTTTTTCCGGCATATTCAGAGGCAGTGACATCAGCTCATCGTCAGCCTATCCAATGAGTCTGTCAACAGCGAAAAATGAGTAAGTTTAGTAATTGTATTGGTTATGCAGTGACTTATGCTGTCTTGTAGGCCAATTGTCATGTATTTTGTACATTCTTATCATAAACCTGCATTGATCGACAATGATACTTAATCTTCCTCCTCATTGGAGTTTATGTGACTCCCAGAAGTTGAACATCAATCGAATTTTCAAGGTCGAGGCTATGCTTCTGTAGTGTAAAAGCGTGAGTGAAATTGTATTTTCATCAATAAACATGTCAAACTGTACATGTGTCAAGTCAAAATGGTCTTTGTATAATAGTGCTCTGATGAACGTGACCCACGAAAATCCCTAAAATCAAAAAGGATGGCAGAAACGTTCTCAAAGACATCTAAGGCTTGCTGTAATTCAATCCTTATTCTATAATTGCAGAAAAATCAATAGCCTCTGACAGTTGAGAGTTAAGTCTATCTAGGCTTACCTACAAGATATGTCAGGGCCACTAATTATATGGATAAAATTGAGCACAAACATCGGTTTTAGCCAATTGAACACAATGTCTGTGTTTATTTTTCATATCTTGCTTTGATCATTACAAACAGAGTTTCAGGAACATATTGTAAAAAGACCATTTTGAATAGCAGCCAATACAATTTCGTGCATTCTCAGAGCAGAGCTACAAGAATCAAAAAATTATTGATAAATTTTAGATGATAATTGTGTAATTAATTTCATAATTAATAATAATTGATAAACAATTCTGAAAATTGATCATAGGTGATACTAATGAACCAGGTGCTCAATATTATTACAGAGTTGATCATAAAAAACGGAGTACGTCGAAATTCAATCGTGTCGAACAGCGACATGCTATACATCATTCGAGAGCATGCATTCTCAACTTTCAAATAAGCTGTGACAAGAATGTATCCATTATTGTGCCTGCAGGTGGTCAAAACATAAAAATCACTCATTCTTCGAATCGTAATTTTTCAATAAGAAAACATATGAATGTGAATCAGGCATGAGGCGAACAAACATGATCTGAGTTGCCGTTTGATACATTGTTTATCAAAATCCGTGGACTATGAAAGAAACTGTGATATCGTCAAGTTATTATGCGATCATGACTCTCATACTGACTGAAAATATCATATTCTCACCTTTCCATTGAAAATATTGGTATTTAGCATAGAGTAGTTATATTAGGTAGAGTGGTAACTCCGTATTTATTAAATCCCCAATGTGTATACACTTTCGATTTTATTAAATGAACTCAAGGGAGATACAGGTGGTATTGTTACCAAATGTATGATATGCACATTTTTGCAGTTTTGAAGAAATTACCACGGAATTTCATGATCATGATTGTAATGCAGAAGAAATAATGATATTTTACAGATTCTCAACGTGATGACTGCCTTGGAGATTTAGTGTTTGTTAAAATAGCAATTCGATGACCTATAACTTTCATGCTGAACCTCAAGAGTATTTTTTCAAGCGTGATCATCACAAGCAACATTGTAGAGCAAAATCACATAATCAAGGACAATGATTTCAATGTTTTCAACTTAGAAAGATATATAGAGGTCCACATCACTATTCAGATTCAAGAAATGAAACATGAATTTAGTGAATCACAAAATCATGCCAGTGAAAATTGAATTAAACGCTTGAAATTTCATCCAAGAAACCATGAATAATATCGCAACTTTTTCATGAGACTTCCATCACAATATAGTTAAAAAAGTTCCCTTGATAGTCAGCCTAATTTCCTCTTAGTTAGGATGCTTATTAGCAAATATTTATTCCTTTTGATATCCAACTTGTTTCATACTACTTATATAGGGGCGTCATGTCGGTAGTATATAATTTGGCAAAATTTTGACTTTTTTAAAACTGCTTAAATAATGTTTTGGACCGCGGGAACGTAATCTACGCAAAAAACTGAATCTTTTCATATAAAAATTGTCACTGTATACAGATACTTTTTCAGTCGACACTCTACCTATATATCCCTGCTATATGCTTCATATGTTCTTTGTCAATGGTCTGTAAGTGATCTGAATTGATTAGAATGCTAAATTTTGTAGGAAATCGTCAAAAATGCTCGTCCAAGTTTTGGTAATTCAAGGTCAAAGTTTTAATATTCCCATCTGCCAAATTTGATAAACTTCAAATTGATTATCTGAGATACATAGAATGATACACAAAAATATTGAGAACATCGTCGGACGACGGATGATAATTGTAGGGAAACATCTTCTTCGATGTTTGTGAATTCTGTATTCTACTACGCACAGGAAGTGAATATTTTGGCATCATGCAGATCGCATTGACAAGACAGGCTGACATTGAAAGCGTCTAAGTAACGATGAATAGTGGTTAGATACCGGTTCCTTGTCAGCGCACTCGTGTAAGAGAGAAAATGGCATATTCTCTCTGATGCAAGTACAATGCTTGCATTTCTTTTGTAATTATTTTTGTGAGTTTTTGTTGGAGGGGATTTTATTGTTGTTGTTATTCATGTTAGGTAGACGATGAGGAAATTGAAATCGTGAAAGAATTTCACTATCTCGGTGATTTGCTTTGTTGCGAGGGTGGCGCCGAACGTCAGCCTGGCGCAAATGGAAGGACATCGCCAGTCTGCTCAGAAACCGCCACATTCCACTCAGGTGCCGAGGTAACGTGTAAAACTCTTGCATCAGGCCTGTACTTCTTTGCGGTGCTGAATCCTGGAACCTCACTCAACAGCTGGTTCAACAACTCCGGTCATGTGAAAGAAGAGTGTTTCGTTACATGAGTGGCATTTCAATGTCTGATCGGATCGACAGCGCTACCGTGGCAAGCAGGTGTAGCCTCACACCACTAGACGAAGTAATTGGAGAGCGAAGACTTCGGTGGTTCGGTGAAACACAGATGAACCAATCAGGCAGGTGCTCGACGTGATGGTAGAAAGTTCCCGTCCTCGTGGGAGAGTGAGGAAGACATGGCTACAAATCGTCAATGAGGACATGGTGGAGCTGGGAATATCTGCGAATGATGCTCAGGGCCGTTCTCGATGGAGAAGTCTCACATCGTCCAACCTTCAACAGAAAGAGGAAAAGAAGACGCTAAAAGGAGAAAGTAAAAAAGTAAATAAGTTATTGGAGAGTGGGCATGTTTTTCAAGAAAACCTTGAGACTGGCCATAGATAATAATTCAACAAATCAGCATTGAAAGCTCATTGATGACATCCTTAAACGACATTATTCATGATAATCTTAAATAACATTCAAAAGCAGTTCCATCATCCACGACTTTTACCCATAGTATTCTTCGTCACATTCAACTTCTGCTTGTTGAAGGTATCGGCCCATCACGAGGTGTGTCATAGCAATCAAACAATTACTTAGCTTTGCTTTAAGAGGTGGTTGGGTGATGCTGTCATTGTTCGATTTGAGGACGCCCAATTCGTTCGATGGATCGAAAATCACATTATTTGCTAAAGCGCTTTTTATTTCCATAGGAATATTGTTTATTTATAAATGTAATTGCTTTATAAAAATGACCTGCGGTGCTGGACCGAAAAGCGCTTTGGCAAATAATATGAATTTCGACCCATCGAACGAATTGGGTGTCCTCAAAAAATAGAATAATTAACTAGCTGTCAACTAGATTATAAAACTGAATATGTCACCTCAGTAGCAAAGCTGGAAACGGGCCCGGGCCGGCCACAGGGCCTGAAATGTCTAGTACTCGGGCCGATATTTATTATGTCTGAAATCAGAAATATCTTCCTCATTTGATCATTTAGATTCTCTGATTTAATTTTACATAATGGTCTATCAACAAGGTTCTTAAGCAATATGATGAAATAAACACTGGCATAATGACTTCACTTTTCAAATAGACTGCATGTCTTAGTTTTTCCTGTTTTTGTAAACCTAAATATAACTAGCGACAATATTCAGCTATCGGTATCTTCTTTAAAGATGGTAAAGTTCTCAAAGCGATAAAATGTCTTACCCTTCCTCAGATACAAAAAAGCGTCCCGGTTCCAGCTCTGCTCAGTAGACGTCTAGCTTCATTTCAAGATGCTTTATATGCTCAATGCGGCCACTTTTCGAAACACATCTTCATATTGAGTTCACTGCAGGCTCTGTGGTATTTCACTTCATTATGATATTAGTCATAATATAGGACTATTGTATCGATATGACACTAGTAATGCTGCCATATAGATGGGTGCGCGTCGGTGTACAAGACGATATCAATGAAGATATATTACCTTTCAAATGACAGCCTAAATCGTCGGCGCGTAGCACCAGCGCCAGACGATTTAGGCTGATCATTTGAAAGGTAATATGCATTGTTACTGAACCTAAAATCTATGACATCAAAAATCCAAGATTTTGATCTGCAAAAGACTCAAATCTATGACAGTTTTCTACATAGCCCATGCAATTCAGAACATTGAAGTATGTAAAACTCTAGATATCTACGAGTCCAAATTGTGAACCATAGGAATCAAATCAATGCCATTTTCACTGGGAACGCGAAGATGGGCGGTGAAGTGCTCCTACCTTAATGGTATTACATAGCAAATTAGACAGCCTTAGTTCTGCAATTAAGGCCATCTAGCTTGGAATTGGAGATACATGAACGACCTTCATAGAAAAATGACAGGCGGAATACAGGCTGACAAGCCTACTTACTCAGAAACAATGGCAGCATTACTGGTGTCATATCTATACAAAAGTCGTATTATTTATAAGATGTATATTTCCGTCATTACTGATGTCTGAAATCTCTGATTCATAAAGACAGTTTCTCTAAGATATCAATGTCCCATTCGACGTCAAAGTAAAATCTCAGGCTCCAGTTCAATAGATCATTTCATAACCAGCCGTCTCAGATCACTGATGCATTCAGAGCAATAGATTTTTTAACAATTTATTAACAAATCCAAATACATTTTCACAATATGGAAATCAATATGTAGGCAGTTGATCAGATGACGTGATGATCATTTCTTGAAATGTCCAAGACACAGCCTGATTGTTTTTATCCTCTGAGTAATACAAAATTACCATTGCACGAGAAACTGGGCGTATAGAGGCTTTGAAATTGTCCACTATTTTCTCTCCAATCATGACATATCGAGAATCCATTTCCAACATTTCATGGACTGTCTCACTTGAAAAAGAGCTTGTCATCGAACTTTTCTATCATTTCAAACCCTAAATTGTGCAATCTTTACAGAACTATTAATTCGAGCAATGAGCAAATGCATTCAATGGTTTTGTCGTCAATATCTCTTGGCCACGCTCTTCCGATGCATATTATGTTCCTATCTGTTGGCAACAACTCTCTTTATAATTTGGTATTATCAGCGACGTGAGACTTTGTTCACCAAATCAAATTCTATATTGCAAATGCTAAATTCTACTGAAGCAATCCCAAATTTTCGTGTAGAAGAGAGGAAATGCACTATGAAAGGCATACCTAAAAGGTTGTACGCAGTGATACATGATTCTTGAAACTAATCAATATTTTGATCAGGAAGAAACTTCATGCAATTCAGAGTTTGAAGGAAAGCATATATAAATGCCATCCCCTATCGATCTCAAATGGTTCATCAAGGACACTTCAACATTTTATTTACAAGAATAACACAATGATAAAAACGAAAACAGAAGTTGAAGAAATACAACTCAATCGACGAGTGTTAGTCTACTCAGTAAGTGGAAAACACCAATTCGATGGGTTCCTATTGCCTTCATGCTCAACCTCAAGAGTATTTTCTCAAGCGTGATCATATCATAATCAACCTGCCACTGGCACAGCAAAATCACACAATCAAAGACAATGATTTCAATTAACTTTGAAAGATGTAAATGGGTCCACATCACTATTCAGATTCAAGAAATGAAACATGCCGATGAACATGGAATCAAAAACGAAATTTTAGCCAAGAAACCACGAATAGTATCGTGACTTTTTCATGAAGACTTTCATTGTAATACGGATCATGAAATTCCTTTGATTATCAGCTTGATTTCCGCTCAGTTAGGATGCTTATCAGCAAATGTTCATTCCTTTTGATATCCAACTTGTTTCATATTACCTATGAAGGGGCGTCATCTCGGTAGCATATAAATTTGCAAAATTTTGACTTTTTTGAAACTGCTCAAATAATGTTTTGGACCACGGAAGCGTAATCTCCGCAAAAAACTGATTCTTTTGATACAAAAATTTTCACTGTATACAGATACTTTTTTGAGTCGACACTACCTATATATCCCTACTGTATGGTATTTAGCTTCTTCAGAATCCCAGCGATGCAAGACTAATTCAAATAGGCTCAATAGTCTTTCAAACTTCTTTCAATATTCTCCTCACTACCGCTTAAGTAAGCAAACACCATGCAAAGTTCACAATCTGCAGACCAAGGATGCGGATCAAAATGATAGGACTCCGATTCCGGGGGTTGATAGGACTCCGACTCCGGGTGGCAAGTAATGTATATAAAGCCCAGTTTTTTGGAAAATTAACTGGTAAACTACATCATAGATCATTATGGGCCTACCTGAACAATCATTGCTGTATCAATTATCAATCATTTTCTATGAAAGTTTTTCAAATGTCGCTTTAAGTTGAATGCATACGACTCGGCTCCTCCCATCTTGTTGATGTGTGCTTCACACGGTTTTTCTCCAGTCTCTATCAGGCACGAAAATCCCTATCCTTCTTCAAAAAATATGAGTACACTTTCGATTCTAATATGCGCTTTGGAGGAGCCATCACACACGATTAACGTGAGGGCAAGAGGTAATGCTCTCAAATAAAGTAGTATTTCATTTTTGTCTCTGACATGACCATTGGTGCGTAGGTGTGATCGAGGCAAGGAAGGCTTGTCTTTTCTACTTAATCACCGAGTGAAAAGACAATCCTTTTTTCACTATCACGATTCATGCCCTCAACTGTTACAAGCTTATGCATGCACTGCTGTCTCTGTACTTTTGTTTGACGGAGAAAGTTGGCATCAATACAGTGACAGCCATGCACGAGAATAAATAATTTGCTTGTATTATATTTCGGGTCTAGCTATAGGCCAGAGTCCTATCATTTGATAGGACTCCGACTCCGACTGCAGCAAAAATGATAGGACTCCGGGACTCCGACTCCGCATCCCTGCTGCAGACACTGTACACTGTAAACCAGCACCATCTAAATCACACTAAAGCAAGACGCTGTTCCTAACTAATAAAAGAATCTTAAATCCTATAGGAGGCTAGTGCAATAGGGCTATTGTTTTCTTTAGCATGGCAACATTCTATTCAACGTAGCCTCGTAAATTCTAGTGTGTGACATGGAGTAAGTATATGTAGGTACACTTTAAACTGTAGGGCACGAAATTACGCTTGAATTAGGCACGAAATTTAAGCATCAATTCTAACCAACACAAGGCACGAGTAGGCACGAAGTTCATAGTGCGGAGTTCGTGCCCATTGATTTTTCCTTCGATTTCATTGGATAAACAAATATTTGGTTTGGTGCCTATTAGTGCCTAAGTGCCTACTGGTGCCTCGAGGCACTAGAAAGGCACTAACTGGCACGAAATTTCGGTTTCGTGCCTAACTTAGTGCCCTACAGTTTACAGTGTAGAGTGTATGCTGAAAAAGTAGCTGTATACAGCAAGCATTTTTATATGAAAATATTCAGTTTTTGCGGAGATAACGCTCCTGCGGTCCAAAAAATTATTTGGATAGTTTTTAAAAAGCTAAAATTATGCCAATTTATATACTACCTAGATGAAGCCGCTTTATAAGTAGTATGAAACAAGTTGACCATCAAAAAGAATGAATATTTGCTAATAAGCTAATAAGAGCTGGTAAACCGACCCCTACAGAAATATCTGTGCACGTGCATGATCCATCACGTGAGAAATTCAGCATCGTCGGTAGAACTAAATTTCCTAAAATTCTAGAAACGATAATGAGCAAAAGCAACTTTGACACACTTGCTAGCGAGAGGAGTGGATCTCACCCAATCAGACTTCATTTGCAAATTTCACCATAGTTTTTCATTTTTGTATATAAGCCATTTGGTATCTGCTGTTACCATTTGATTGTAGCGCTGATGATGGTATGACCTCAAATACCGAAACATGTCCGGAATAAAATCTCACTGCTGAGTACGATGGTTTTGAAAAATATTACCCTGGGCGATCTTTCTTTGAAATGATTATATATATTTTCATATCCTTCTCCCAGAAAACCGTGTTCATGATCATTCACTTCACACAATGTTTCTAAATACAGTTACTCACTTTAACACATGAACTATTGCCATCTTTCATCACCTCTTCATTTTTACGCGTTTTCGTGTTATGAAAAATGTGCGTTTCTTATTTCTGATTTCGGAATTCTAATAGCCTATCTGAGAGCTGATTGGAAAGCATGAGAATCGATAGAAACATTTGGAAGGTCTGTTTTATGTACGACGATAACAAAAGTTTATTATTTTATATTATCATTCTGATGAAGACAACAATCATCAATATTTTTTGTCCATTGTTCTATGTCAAACGTTTGTTGATGAATCCAATTACGAAAAAGTCTGAAGTAATGTGCCCAAAAACTGAATACTAAAAGAACTCAATACTTGTTTCTTGTATGGATGCATTAATTTTGATACAACATAGCCACGTTAGAGTTTTATTCATATGAAGCAGAAAATCAAATCACCACTTATCTACTTTGCTGCACGGTTGGGCAAAAACTTGCATTGGGTATACCCAAAGCCCAAGTTTTAATAAATGAGTGGAATCAAGCACTAGGTGACATGCCACGCGTGATTCACGCGTAATTATGGAATACCCAAACATCCGTGGTTAAAGACATTCTATTCTTCTACGCGCGTAGATACGCGCTGCACAAAGAGTCAGAAATCATTGGATCTGATGCTGTTAAAACATGGGGAATGTTTATGAATACGCGCGGGCGAACGTTTATAGTTTGCGCGTCGTCTACGGTTGTCTGCGTTGCCGGTTGAACCACGGATGAACCGCTGAACATGTTCTGTCTTCCCTGAGCATGAAATTGAGTGAGGTCCTATCACATTGCTTAGCCTCTGATACATGCAGACACTTGAGACGCAAAGAGGACTGACGACAGATGTTGCAGCAATGTCACGCATAGCCACGGATGCCTAGGGTCATGTGTAATTACGCGTAGTTTACGCGTGAATTACGCGTAATTGACCGTGGCATGTCACCTAGTGAGAAAACAAAGTACTACATTCTTTGTATTTTGTCCTGATATACAGATTCTTCTGTAGGCCAAAATTCTTACTTTACGATAATTTCATCACAGTATTGCAGTATCAAATAAAAAATTCATTTTTTACTACCGAGGTTTCAATTCGATGGCGACAACTTGCAACTGAAACCAAGAAATTCTGAGACATTGATTATAATTCGTTAAAATAGGGTCCTAGTGATTATTATTGTCTTAATAGTCTATGCCTAGTAACATACCTATCGTCTATTCTATTTCACGCAGTAATTGGGAACGGGAGTGCTAGGATCTGAAAGTTTTCCACCAACTGACACGAGTTTTTGCTACCTCTCATCGGAAATCCAACTACATTCGACAAACGACTTCACAATTGATGTAAATGTTGAGTAATATCGACATTGAAGACGCAATTAACTTTCACAAAATTAACTGCACGTACCAAACCTGAGAAGCGAAAGCTAATGTTGCCGCCACTATCAAGTCAGCAAAATTTAGTTTCTTACCTAAAAATGCAACAAAATAAATAAACTTGAAAATGCTTACAAATAAAAATGCAAAAAATAAACTACAACGGAAGTCCTGAGTCTTGAACATCTTCAGCTCCAACAAATGCCCCTAAAAGAAGGAGCATGGCAGGGCATTAGGGCGTTGGAGATAAAGGCTCAATCCTCCAATCATAGAGTAGGGATATATAGGGATGATGTCGACTCAAAAAAGCATCTGTATACAGTGAAACTTTTTGTATGAAAATATTCAGTTTTTTGCGGAGATTATGCGCCCGTGGTCCAAAAAGTTATTTGAGCAGTTTCAAAAAAGTCAAAATTTTGCCAATTTATATACCACCAACATGACGCACCCTTCATAAGTTGTATGAAATAAGTTGGATATCAAAAGGAATGAATATTTGCTGACAAGCACTTGAATAAGCAAAAATTAAGCTGATTATGAAGGGTATTTCATGATGCGTCTTATTATGAAAGTTTTCATGGAAAAGTCGCAATATTATTCGTGCTTTCTTGGCTGAAATTTCAAGCTTTTAATTCAATTTTTGCCGACATGGTTTTATGATTCACTAAATTCATGTTTCATTGCTTGAATCTGAATAGTGATGTGGAACTATTTACATCTTTCAAAGTTAAATGAAGTCATTGTCTTTGATTATGTGATTTTGCTGTACCAGTGGCAGGTTGCCTGTGATGTGATCACGCTTAAGAAAATACTCTTGAGGTTGAGCATGAAAGTGATAGGAACTCATCGAATTGCTGATTTAACAAACATTAAATCTCCAAGGCTGTCATGACACTGAGAATCTGTAAAATATCATCATTCCTTCTGCATTACAATCATGATCACTCAATTCCGTGGCAATTTCTTCAAAACTGCAAAAATTTGCATATCTCACATTTGGTAACAGCTACCAACTATATCCCACTCGAGTTCATTTAATAAATTCGAAAGTGTATACACATTGGATAATTAATAAATGCGGAGTTGCTTTATTCTATGCTTCCAATAATACCCTTTTCTATCCCGTCACGAGGAGAAACAGTCTGAAGGGAAAGCCTTGAGCCGATCCGACTGAAGACTGAGTGAGCAGTCTTGCCGTATATGCCGTAGATAGAAGCTGCCACCCCAATTCTGCATACTTTTCGGAATTCATTCTTCTTTTTCTTTCCTCCAAAGTCGGCGTAGACACTCGCTGACAACAAAGTGTTTGAGTTGAACGGATGAGTCAACGTGACGTCAAGCGCCGAGGTCTGACCGAGGTACCAAGATGGTATGAGAATGTCTGCTGGACGTTTGAGATCATGGCCCTTGTCTTCACCTTTTCTCTGATTGATGTGCTATGTGAGCACGTTGACAGTATCTGAAAAGACAATCTCTCAGAGCATTGTGGCGACGAACAATGTTCGGTTCACAATGTTCGGTTCGACAAGTGAGCGCGTGATATCCGATGTCATCAAGGATATGACGTCTTTCCTGTAGACAAGCAGGACACAAAGAACCCGCACGGAATATCGGAAGACCGAGCCACCATTTCAAAAGCAATTTCTACCTCGTTAGGTTCTAATTTGAGACCAAGGCTTTGAGAGGGAATGCCTCTTACCCAGCAAGATGCATCTTTTTTACCCAAGTTTCGTAAAGAAGGCCCAAATTTTGTATCACTTACCCAAGGTCCAACCTTGTTTGCTGTCACTGTATCGTATATATTTTGTTTTATAATTAATACTATTCTCACTTTTCCTTCAGTCTTGCATTTACATTGAAATTCCGTTGTGGCACATCAACAGCATATCCCTGCACGCCTGCACCAGTTGATCCTTGTAGAAATATGAACTGCTTCAATGGTGGCATATGTACTGGTGGAGTTTGCCATTGTATTGGCAAATATACGGGTAAGCATTCTCATCACACAATAAACGTGAAATAATGGACTGAGTAATTACGATAATTTGAGGCATCGATAGTTTGGATAAATTGGATGCCATGTAACTGGAAACCGGCTCGCGAGGATTCTGCGAAATGCTCATTTCCTCACAAAATGAGAGAAAAGTGACAAAAGAAACAAACATCACTTAAATTGAATTCTTCATCAGTTGCCAAAAGAACATTTTTCAAAGTCATAATCTCGAAATTTAGCTTTACATGTGAATAAATTTCGTCCAAAATAAAAAATACTATACACTTTACAAAATTTCCTCACTGCTTTCAAATTTCGTAGGATGAATCTTTTATTCCTTACTATAATTTTATCTAGTACCTTGACTTTCTCCCTAAAAGTAGCGATTTATCGCACAGGAGCTTCTGACGATGCATCAATCATACAAAGCTTCATTAGAATTTCATCTCCACGACGGCTGCTATGGATTAATGGAATTATGCGAAATTGAAAAAATAAACATGTATTGGGTCAATTCCATGCGTTATGTCAGCATTTGAGTAATTTCCTGAAGTACCTAAGAGCAGGATGCGGAGTCTTATCATTTTTATAGGACACCAACTCCGGGGGTTGATAGGACTCCGACTCCGGGGGCAAGTAGATAAAACCTAGTTTTTATAAATAACTGGTAAGCTACATCACAAATCATTATACACTGTAAACTCTAGGGCACGGAATTACGCTTGAATTAGGCACAAAATTTAGGCATCAATTCTAACCAACACAAGGCACGAGTAGGCAAAAGTTCATAGCTTTTGATTTTTCATTCGAGTTAGTGCCGAGTTCGTGCCCATTGATTTTTCCTTCGATTTCATTGGATAAACAAATATTTGGTTTGGTGACTATTAGTGCCTAAGAAAGGCACTAGAAAGGCAATAACTAGGCGCTAACTGGCACCAAATTTCGGCTTCGTACCAAAATTGGTGCCCTACAGTTTACATTGTAGGCTTGTCTGAACATATTTTTAGTGATCATTGCTGTATCAATTATCAATCATTTTCTATGAAAGTTTTTCAAATGTCGCTTTAAGTTGTATGCACACGACTCGGCTCCTCCCATCTTCTTGATGTGTACTTCACACGGTTTTTCTCCAGTCTCTACCAGGCAGGAAAAGCCCCATCCTTCTTCAAAAAATATGAGTACACTTTCGATTCTAATATGCGCTTTGAAGGAGCCATCCCACACGATTAACGTGAGGGCAAGAGGTAATGCTCTCAAATAAAGTAGTATTTCATTTTTGTCTCTGACATGACCATTGGTGCATAGGTGTGATCGAGGCAAGGAAGGCTTGTCTTTTCTACTTAATCACCGAGTGAAAAGACAATCCTTTTTTCACTATCACGATTCATGCCCTCAACTATTGGAAGCTTTGCATGCACTGCTGCCCCCGAACTTTTGTTTGACGGAGAAAGTTGGCATCAATACAGTGACAGCCATGCACGAGAATAAATAATTTGCTTGTATTATATTTCGGGTCTAGCTATAGGCCAGAGTCCTATCATTTGATAGGACTCCGACTCCGACTGCAGCAAAAATGATAGGACTCCGGGACTCCGACTCCGCATCCCTGCTGCAGACACTGTACACTGTAAACCAGCACCATCTAAACAGTGACAGCTATACGCACGGGTAAAATTAATTTGTTTGTATTGTGTTTCGGGTCTAGTTATAGGCCGGAGTCCGGATTCCTATCATTTGATAGGACTCCGACTGCAGCAAAAATGATAGGACTCCGGGACTCCGCATCCCTGCCTAAGAGCTTATTTTTATTGCATGAACATCATCCTTGACAGTTATATTTTCCAGAAAAATGTTCAATTTACCACGGAAATTTGACTACCATGTGGGAGAGTTTTTTCAATAACATTTAGAAAAAATAGATGACTACTGCTTTTATCAATACGCAAGTAATATGATCACTGGCACCTGTCTATGGTTAATATGAATCTTTTGATGCCTCTGCTCGTTTGCATATCTCACATTTGGTAACAATACCCATTTGTATTCACTTCGAGTTCATTTAATAAAATCGAAAGTGCATACACATTGGGTATTTAATAATTGCGGAGTTGCTACTCTACCTAATACATGTATACTTACTCTATCGTGCAGTTCTGCCCAGTTTTCTACTTTTCTTCAGTCAGTTTGGATAGCGCAATATGTCAGTGCCACCACTGGAACTACATGTACGTGCACATCAACAATAGCAATTAACAATAGAATGAAATGAAATAGACGACATTATAAAGTAACACATTTGCAGAAGACTCCAGCGCAAGTTGAAGGCTTGTCCTTAAGGCCGCTTCATACTTGTGCGCGTCGCGCGTCCGTGTGATGACGCATGCCTCTGGCGAACAGGGAAATCCACTGTGAATCTGTGCGTCAGAGGAGGAGATCGTCTTTGAAGGCATCGTCATGGAGATCTTCCCTTTTCTTGATGGAAGCGATATGTTCGCGCGGAAGATTTTGGGAGTTGACCAAAAGTTAACTTTCACCGTGCCGCCCGTAGCTAAACTGCAGATAATATCTTATCTAATCGGAGAAGCTTTTCTGAGAAAGAAAAATATATTTTTTAATTATAGTCCTCGGAAACATTTCATTCAAATTTAATGTTATTTATAAACAAAGCAGAATATTCATATTAATTGTGCAGATGAATAAAATATATCGGTCAACAACTTTAACGGAATGACTCGTTTCACTTGCAAACATTTTCTTCTTTTCTAGTCTTAAATACAATACAGGAAGGAAACTCAAACGTTTCCCACTGACTAGCCATGGAATAATGAATGTAAAGAAAAAATTAATCTGAAGAAAAAATTCTCTCCCAGTTTTACGACTTCTCTGTATTTTAAAATAAATTACCCAACGCGTTTCGTCTACACAGACTGTGTCAAGGGTGACAAACTGATGCTGTACAAGTGAGTTTATATACAAATTTGTCAGCGAAAGCAGCTCATCTGTTCAGCTCATGTCTTCTGTTTATTTTTGGCATGTTCGTCGCAAGTAAGCGAGATTCAGCCACCCTAGTAGTAATCGCTGTTTGCTGTCTATCGATAATTTTGTAGTCGAAATTGTTAATGGTCATCACTGTATCCCTGTGGACTGTCATCGCATGTTCACTTAGTGCACTTTTCTTGTCTTCATGCCGTAAACTTCGCTCGTGTTCTCTGTAGCGAACTTGAAATGGTCGACAAGTTTGACCTATGTAATTCTGGTCACATATCTTGCAGGAAAATTCATAGATGACATATTTACTTTTGCAGCTATATTTCGGGCCAATGTTTGTACAAATGCTACAGGAACACATATTTATATCCGATTTTTTGAAATTCGAAGCTAATTGTTTTCCAGGTTTACTAGTAATGCGTAGTGGAATATCATACTTATTTTATTGATTTTTCTCAAAAATCTGTCTCCAAGGAAATCAAGTGTTAAATTCACTTTGTTTTCTTTTATATTTCTTGATTTGTTATTTCTATCTTTGGGGTGCATATCATTTTTACTATAGCCATTGTTACTTAGTCTATTTTTCATGGCATAGTGTGATTTATCTGAAGGGTCAGAGCATCGAGCCTCAACGTATCGAAAACTATTTTTTATGAAATTATTTTTCACATGGCTTGGCAACCAGCTATCCTTGCGTAAGCTTATGCCAGAGTGGCAAGGTCTACTATACCAATTATATTGCAATTTTTCTTTTACCGATTAAATTTTTGGACAAATATTGTGATCATCTTTTAATTTTTCTAGGGCTTCATTTTCTATACTATTCATATAAATTATTGCAAACGGAGGTGCAAAATGCGTCCCCATCGGACAGCCTTCTATTTGTAGATATATTTTATCATTATACGTTATTTCATAATTATACGAGACAAATTTTAAAAAATCTATAAGATCTGTGACACTGAAGCCGTATGTCTCGATTTGATTCCAATGTTGCTTAGCAAAATTTTCTATCACTGTTATACCATCTTTTATGGGTATACTTGGGTACAGATTTTTGATGTCAAGTGAGACGAAAACTTTATCATCACTAACAATATTTTGACTTTTACTTTTCAATTCATTAATCAATGTGTTAGTACTATTGATATGTGCTGGGACATATTTAACTAATTGATTGAGAATGACACTCGACAGCCAATCTACTTTTTGAGTTGGTGTGCCTATAGTAGACGCAATTGGGCGCAATGGGAAAAATCCATTTTCTTTGTTTTTATGATCTTTTATGTTCACTTGGAATTTAGCTGGGTGACTGCCTGATACGAGCAGTTTTTCATGATCAATATTTATCATTTTGCTACATTTTGATCTAATTAAGCGGTTAGCTTGGTTTTCTATTGCTGAATTTTTTTAAACATCTCTAGTTTTGTAGGTACTTGTATCCTGAAGGAGACTTTCAGTGCGGCATTTTATACTATCTTCCTCACAAATTACTATGCGATTAAATTTGTCTGACGGAACAACAGACAATTTGTTTTCTTTCAAAAAGGATTTAGTTTTCCTACTTATACTACTGATACTTTTGTATCTTTTATTTTTCTTTAGATTTTGTGCTACTTCGTGTAGCGCACGCTTAGCTTCAATTTCAAAAAGTTTCAAATTGTTTTCTAAAGGCTCGCTCATACGTGGAGGTAAGTTTACGGTATTTTTATCAAAAGGAATGTGCATTCTATTCATGTCCGACACTCAGCAGTTATTAAAGTGATGAGACCAACGTAATTTATAGGATAAACTATCAATAGCAATTTAATTGTCATTAAGAAAATCATCGTCAATGCGATGAGGAAGCCGAAATTTAGTCCCATTACTCAAAAATGATTTTATTTCGCTAGGAATAAAGGTTTTGGTTTCGTTATTTAAGCAATTACTATCTAAATTACTGTCATGAATTTGATCAGATGAGCTACTCCCGCTGAACCAAAATTCGTCAACGTAATTAAAGAAAAAATATTGATCATGAAAAACTGCTCGCATCAGGCAGTCACCCAGCTAAATTCCAAGTGAACATAAAAGATCATAAAAACAAAGAAAATAGATTTTTCCATTGCGCCCAATTGCATCTACTATAGGCACACCAACTCAAAAAGTAGATTGGCTGTCGAGTGTCATTCTCAATCAATTAGTTAAATATGTCCCAGCACATATCAATAGTACTAACACATTGATTAATGAATTGAAAAGTAAAAGTCAAAATATTGTTAGTGATGATAAAGTTTTCGTCTCACTTGACATCAAAAATCTGTACCCAAGTATACCCATAAAAGATGGTATAACAGTGATAGAAAATTTTGCTAAGCAACATTGGAATCAAATCGAGACATACGGCTTCAGTGTCACAGATCTTATAGATTTTTTAAAATTTGTCTCGTATAATTATGAAATAACGTATAATGATAAAATATATCTACAAATAAAAGGCTGTCCGATGGGGACACATTTTGCACCTCCGTTTGCAATAATTTATATGAATAGTATAGAAAATAAAGCCCTAGAAAAATTAAAAGATGATCACAATATTTGTCCAAAAATTTAATCGGTAAAAGATACATAGATGATATCATCTTGGGTCCTTTCCTGAAAGATAGGAACTTCATACTATCCAAGATACTTTTAATTCTATAGATGATAATCTACAATTTACTTTAGAAGTTCCAGAAACTGACTCTGAATTTCCTAGACATAAGCATCTCGGTAAAAGAAAAATTGCAATATAATTGGTATAGTAGACCTTGCCACTCTGGCATAAGCTTACGCAAGGATAGCTGGTTGCCAAGCCATGTGAAAAATAATTTCATAAAAAATAGTTTTCGATACGTTGAGGCTCGATGCTCTGACCCTTCAGATAAATCACACTATGCCATGAAAAATAGACTAAGTAACAATGGCTATAGTAAAAATGATATGCACCCCAAAGATAGAAATAACAAATCAAGAAATATAAAAGAAAACAAAGTGAATTTAACACTTGATTTCCTTGGAGACAGATTTTTGAGAAAAATCAATAAAATAAGTATGATATTCCACTACGCATTACTAGTAAAACTGGAAAACAATTAGCTTCGAATTTCAAAAAATCGGATATAAATATGTGTTCCTGTAGCATTTGTACAAACATTGGCCCGAAATATAAGCTGCAAAAGTAAATATGTCATCTATGAATTTTCCTGCAAGATATGTGACCAGAATTACATAGGTCAAACTTGTCGACCATTTCAAGTTCGCTACAGAGAACACGAGCGAAGTTTACGGCATGAAGACAAGAAAAGTGCACTAAGTGAACATGCGATGACAGTCCACAGGGATACAGTGATGACCATTAACAATTTCGACTACAAAATTATCGATAGACAGCAAACAGCGATTACTACTAGGGTGGCTGAATCTCGCTTACTTGCGACGAACATGCCAAAAATAAACAGAAGACATGAGCTGAACAGATGAGCTGCTTTCGCTGACAAATTTGTATATAAACTCACTTGTACAGCATCAGTTTGTCACCCTTGACACAGTCTGTGTAGACGAAACGCGTCGGGTAATTTATTTTAAAATACAGAGAAGTCGTAAAACTGGGAGAGAATTTTTTCTTCAGATTAATTTTTTCTTTACATTCATTATTCCATGGCTAGTCTTCTAACACAACGAAAATCTAGCACGCTCAAAACAAATTAATCACGCTACGATTATGGGATTAGATTGCATGAAGCAGTTCGACTTCTGCATACAGAAACCGGGAATAATCAGGCGATTTTCCGAGCATAAGTGCCACCTCGTTGGACACCTGAAGGTCAAGAAGTGTCGACCGAATGCATAAAGCCTCTGCTTGTGATGATTCCTGGTTTGTAGATCGTGTTACAAGCCCGAATGCAACATTATAGCCACCTTGTTCACGAAAAGACAAACTGAAGGGAACTTCCGCTGGGCACCAAATGAGGATATGGATGGATTTGATGTGTCCACAATGGAGTTCTCCGAAGTGTATCGTCATCCGACAGAAGTTGACTCGTGCACAGCTTTTATTCGAATGATTTACTGACAATTGAAAACGTGTTTAGAAACATTTAGGAGCGGCTTATGTTTGAATTGTGTGTAGTTCGGAAATCACGCATTTTTCGCACGCGCAACGGCGTAACATTGAATGACTTCAATTTACGATTTAGCAGCTTTGCAGAATGATACTTCTCCCATATCAGACCTTAAAGAAGAGTGCGGCTAGAACATGTCCATAAAAAGAAGGAATAAAAATATCGCCTCAATTCGCAGGAAAGTAAATTAGTGGAGCATTATAAAAACCGATATTGCATTCGCGTAACGTCGCAATTTTGTCATAAAATGTTTTTTCGTGTACGATCGTTGACTTAGATGATTCTAACGATTCATTCTTCATTTTGACCTCAAGTTTGATTGGAATCCATTTAGAGATAATGAGAAATGGCATTACTTCTGATGACAAACTAAATTCCAATTTCAAAAAATGCGTACGAAATAACGTCGCAGCGCGTGGAATTGCCCACTTTAGAGAATTTGCAAAGATGCTTAACAGACTAAACGAGGAAGGAAAAAAGTGAGAAATAAGATAAACATGAAGTCGACAATAATAATGAGAAATGAAAGAGCAAGAAAGACATCACTTGACACCGTACGCATACAATGAAATCATTGAAGAAGTTGAAGAATACATATACCTCGGACAAACACCCCCAAGAAGCATGAATAAAGAAATAGACAGGCAGATGTCTGCTGGATGGCAAAGATTAGGTCAAAACAGAGAATTCCTGAAGGATACTTAGAGGAAGTCTCAAAGAGAAAATTATAAACGGAGTCATTGAACCAACCATGGCATATGTAGCGGAGACTTGGACACTTATGAAGGAGCAACAGAAAAAGCGTGAAGTGGCACAACGATCGATGGAAAGATCGCTGCTGAACATCACCAGAATGGACAGATGGAGAAATGAAGTGATCCGAGAACACATGAATGTACGGGATGTCGTTTGCAAAGCACGCGAACTGAAATGTTGGTAGACAGGACACATTGCGATGATGGCCAATAGCCGATGGGCAAAGAAAACGACGGAGTGAACCCCAAGAGGCAGAAGCAGAAGAGCATGCAAAAGAGGGAGAGAGGGAGATGGAGAGAGGGAGATGGAGAGAGGGAGATGGAGAGAGGGAGAGAGGGAAATGGAGAGGGGGAGAGGGGGAGAGGGAGAGGGGGAGAGGGAGAGAGGGAGAGAGGGAGAGAGGGAGATGGAGTGAGGGAGAGAGGGAGAGAGGGAGAGAGGGAGAGAGGGAGAGAGGGAGAGAGGGAGAGAGGGAGAGGGGGAGAGGGAGAGAGGGAGAGGGAGAGAGGGAGAGAGGGAGAGAGGGAGAGGGAGAGAGGGAGAGAGGGAGAGAGGGAGAGAGGGAGAGAGGGAGAGAGGGAGAGAGGGAGAGAGGGAGAGAGGGAGAGATTGAGAGATTGAGAGATTGAGAGATTGAGAGAGGGAGAGAGGGAGAGCATCGAGAGCGTGACGGGTGGATTGTGGATGCGAGAGGCACAAAACCGAAGACGATGGAGACATTTGTGAAGGCCATCTTCCTGCAGTGGCATGAACGGCTGACGAAGAAGATCATTTAGTGATATAGGGAAACTGAACGGCTGCTGAATGTCTTAACAGGCATTGAGTATAAAGGGTTCAAAAGAAAAGATTCTTCGGGTACTTCCAAGCGATTATTATTGCGTGTGCGACGTTTCGCCCCAAAGGCTTAATCATGCACGAATGAAGATGTACAGCGCAACATTCACATCATACGACCGAAGAAAATCGATAAAGAAAATTATCACGTGAGCACATGTTAAGGTTAAAAATTCTACTGATAACAAAGATTAAAAGTACCATGAAAATTAAGAAAATCTTGAGGCCGATGTGCAAAAGTGCATTGAGTGCCTTGGAAATCTAACTGCAGACTCGTGGTTAGGTGGCCAAATTCGATGTAATCATAGCAGTTATTTTCGCAAGCATTTTCTGTCGGCTTATAATTAATTATTTTTCGACGATTAGAAGAGACATTCAAATTTTCCAAGGCCTGTAATTCTCTCCACCTGTTCGTGTGACTGCTAGAATGAGCACATATTTTCTTTTTGAATTTAGTGTTTTAACTGATGCTCAATTCATTTCAATTTCAACCAATATATTCATGTTTCCATGAATCAGATTAACTCACATACAAACGTAAAGCGTATTTTCCTTGTACAAAAACCAGGGTACTCAGTTCTGCTTTTAATCGGGCATTTTATCGCTCGACTACCCCATAAATGCACATCGATATCACCATGTATGACTATGAGTATTCTGAGACCCATGACCCAATTGCTGTCAATTCTTGTTCTTTTGCAATTTGACATTAGCAGATAGCATTGATTTTAAGATATCTTTAAACATACACGTATTTTCGAAAATGCAATAACTCACACTTTTTAGAATCAGTAAATGTCACCTTTTATAATTACTGCTAATATCCTGAATGTCAGAAACACAAGATAGCAACCTAGACTATGTCAGAAAAACAAGAGTTTGAACCTAGACTATTATCAAGTATACAGGATGGCCGCCAACAGGAGGTTCTTCATACTTAAGTTGATGCTAAAAACAGCTTTCGTCTCTCCTTGAAATTTATTGACCAGATTAAAATAGTGGCAAACAATAAGCTGTCAGCAGGGGACACCGGATCCAGTGAGAGATGCGTGCGTGCTGTGATATCACATCGCACACACCAAAACACACATCCTTGTCTTGGCTTCGATTCAATGTATGCACTATAGCCTACAGTGAGAAATGCCGAGGAGAGGATGTGAAATCATCAAGTGAACTAATTTTCGTACGCCTGCTAGTTTCTTTAATAATGATCGGATGGGTCAACATTATGGCGAAAACTTGTGGGTAATGATCTGAATTCTTCGAATCTGAAGGAATTGTGGCAATCGAAGCACTTTGCTGGAACTCACATGGGGGTGGGCGGTGAAGAGTGAATACAGAGCGCTTAGCGTGGCTTACGGGAGATGAGAGAGCTCCCATTCTTAAGTCTTGATGTATGAGGCGAAGTTTGTGTAAAGGCGGATTACATATTTATCACACAGCTATTACATCTTTATGGGATTCGAGGATGAACAGGATCTGTTTACTTGTGGGAATCGAAAATGCAAAGATTGATGTACAGGATTTGTTTACATGTGAGGATCGCAAAAGCATACTGTATTTATTGATGGGATGAATTTAATGACAGGATCTGTTTACATGTGGGAAACGCAACAATTGAATGATGTCTGATTTATCTTTGTCACATATCTTTCAAGACATATCATTACTTATTCAGTATTTTGTCAGCCACTATGTGTAGGACCCCGCTGCTCGTCTGGGTTTGAGTGTTCAAGTTAGGGGTCGAAACACAACTAGACGAGTACCTGGTGATGACTGACGGACTGCAGTATTATGTTTTATATCCCTTAATCGGTAGCTGAAGTAGTGGTCGCTGTATTGTAATTCAAATGAAGAAATGTGGAATTACATGAAGTACTATAGACGGATGAAGAAACTGGCGATAACAAATTCAAGTGAAGAAATAGTATTTTCCATGTGTAGTCTTAGGTATAGTGTGTATAGTTTCATTGCTTTCGGTGTAGTAGAGTGTCATTGTAGTTCTATTGTTTGCCTCCATTATCCACTTTCCACTTATCCACTCTTACCATTATCCACTTTGTGTAGTGTCAGATATAGTTCACTTGTAATCAGTGTAGTAGCATCGTTGTATTTCTATATTTTACCTCCACTTTTCCAATTTTTATTCATCGGTTTCCTGTTGTTTTATAATATCCATTTTTAATTTCCTTAACCTATGGTGACCATTGTCTTATTCTATTTCCACTATCAGCATCTGTAGTCGGTACAGTATATTAGACGTCTGTTTTGAACGTGTATACGGCAATGTTTGGAATCTATGGTATTAGTATATTAACAGGAAGAATGAGTAGTATTACAAGTCTTAAGATTTCCATCTTTGCCAGATATTGGGCCAAAGCTGATCAATTTTAATTCGTTGACACGAGAAAGCTACATTGAGTTCTTTTAAGAACTGATTAATCTAATGGTTACACTAGCATTGCCTTTGTACACTTGCGGATTGGAGAACGCCATCAGTCCTCCTTAGGACTACTTTAACTAATAATCTAAATTAGTAAGCATTATATTCTATTATAAATGGCTACTGGGATGACTTTCATCATCGTATGAGAATTAATCCGCAAGCGACGTACGACTTTTTTCCTATCTCTGTAAGGTATTAGGAATTCCTTTTTACCCACTTAGTAAGTTCCTCGATGTGCCGTCAATTTCGAATTAATCACACTTCTAGCAAACCGAAGCAGATAAACAAAATGTTCAAGTCTATGGTTTAAAAATAGTCTCTTTGAAACCACATAACATCCAAGCTGTCCTGAACGATGCTGGAGCATTGTGGTGCTATTCTATCCTTATTCGCAAGATGGCGCCAACAAGAATGTCAAACTTCTTTGATTGTTCATAATTGATAGGCAATTATTTCATTCCCACTGACGGAGATATTGCTATCAAGATGCATGTGTTAGATAGACAAATTGAAAAGAAATATTTAAAAAATAAAAAAATTAGTTAAATAAATTAAAAATAAATAAATTGAAAGATGATTGCAAAGGCCATCTGAACCATTTTATTTTTTACGAATAATGACGCAAATTTTGTGCGTTGCATCAACTCCAAACTTTCACTGATTGTAATGAAGAACGGATGTTTCTCAACTTGTTGGATAAACGCATTAAAAAGAATGGCTTGTGCTTCCTGTCCCAAAATTTTCATGGTATTCCATCAGGTGCTGCTGCTGATCTGTGGTCAGATTATCCTCTGGCTGAGCATAGCTGAACACTGCTGGACTGCAATTTGCTTCCACGAAAGTCCCTCGAATAGGGGAAGCTGGATGATCACGTGTACTTATCTCCCCCCACGTTTTTGAATTTGTCTAAAATCCGAAAAATCAATCAATCGTCACAAAACTTTAAGCACAAGTAAGTGAGGACATTCTCTACCCACATGCAAAAATTTAGGCAAATCGGGCAGGTACTTTTTACGAATTGGGAGCGATAACTTGAAATGCAGCGATGTCAGCAGCTTCATCTGACTTCTTCTGACCTCATCCTCTGAGGAGAAAGCACTTGAAGTCAACAAAGTCATCTCCCGACAACTCGTGAAGCGATGATGACCAGGCCACATCCCCTATATTAAAATGCTTGGCTTAATAAAGGTGTGGCAAGGTAGTGGTCGTGGGAAGATTTCAAATAACAGTGGATGAGACGAAGAGGGAGAGAGAGAACAATGCATACACGAGTAGCCATAATGCGTCGAACAGACGGAGTCAGATCAAGCTGCCGACTTCGCTACACTTCACGTGATCGTCTCTCATGCAAGAAGTACTTGTCTGATCTGCATAAAATTTTGTATGTAGGTAGAAAACATGCTTAAGTACGTTTACCTGAAGTTTGGTAGTAGTAAATGTTTATATTGTCAAATAAATGAAAATGATCAAGTACAAGAAATCATTACATAAATCAAAGAATAACATGTAAGAGAATTTTGTCAGAAATTGGTTTATGGGACAGTAAAGCAATTAATGGAAACCATACAATGAATGATTCATAAGAGACGCCGTGAAAGGAATGAATGAGTTCTGGCGGCGCAAAGAGTGGATGGTGACGATTGATTAATTTTTGCAGATCTTAGACAAATTTGAAAACCTGGGGGATGAGATAGCCCATACGTACCGATCACGTCTTCAACGTCAATGTAATCGAATCGCATTTCCGTTTCACATTTTTCTCGTTGATCCTAAAATAGGACTAAAAAACTTCAACAGACTTAAACTGCGATTCATAGTCACCTGCGATGATGTTTAGATGAAAAAAATAAATGTTTCTTTTTTATACTAAAAACACTTTCTCCGAAACGCCGCTGTTCCATGCGTCCGAGTTCCATTTATCCCATTTTCACACTTTCGTGCTGAGAGCAGAGTGTACCTATTTTGAAAGATTCAGGTTTGACCCGACCTAGATTTGAACCCAGGTCTCCTGGACGCAGAGCGAACACTCTACCACAGGGCCGCAGCGCCGGTAGTTCAAGTACTGCAGACATTTAATACTTCGTGACTTCTTGCCGTTGCTTTTGTGATTGAGCACGACGTAAATTGTGGTGATTGTCTAAAATGGCGTAAATAGTCTATTAAATAAATTACAATGTCGTCCAAAGAATCCTCGATAAACATAATAAAACAGTGTTTATAGATGCGCACACGATGTCTGTCTCCATTAAAAGGTTTTCTTGGCGAACATGGTCGAATGCTTCCGTTTCTTTGATTGCACAGTTGATGCGCACTTTTCGTTGTTGTGAGCCCTGGAGACATTTAGATAAGCAATGAAAAATTGTTATTCATGATGCGTTATTAAATATACAAAGTTCTTTTTTGACACTTCTCAAGGTCAATGCATCCAAATTCTGGTGTATGTAGTGAAAGCTTGGGATATAATGCGTTAATCGAATTTTTTGTTAGAATGTTTTTTGTTCCTTTAAAAGCTATCACTATTGATCAAGAAGTATCAGGCGAGTAGTGTGAAACTGCGCCCAAAAATATGTAAATAAAATGTGCTAAATAACTATTTTCTTGAGAGAAGAAATATCAACTTTTCCTCCCGCAACTATGTTGTACAGCCCGAGTGCAGCGACGGACGGACAGATAGCTAAGGGAGGAAGCGTTTATTTCCTCTCGAAAGATTGTAGCTTTTCATTTTGTGACTTTTAGATGTCTATTGATCATTATAGATGGCTGTATCGCGAAATCTGTGAATGAGAAAATCAAGGGATTGCATCGATATCTTGGTAGTCTCTCTGGCAAATCATAATTTGTTGATAGACTTCTATGATTAAGAGTTTACATAGAAAAGTTAACTATCTGATCCCGTAGGACTGAAAAGTTGATTCCTCCACCCGGCAGATTACATTGGAGAGATATCCTTTCACTCCCACATAAAATGAAAAGAATTTTGAACAACACCAAAAACTGATTTTTCCGCATCAAACTTAACTTTTGTCATCATTAAACTTTTGTCACAGATGGAACTCTAACTTTATCTTGTGATACCGATAAAGCTACCGATAATACCATCGCGATGGTATTAGCTTTTGGTATTTGATAATTCATTTTATTTTGATAAGAACTGTTTTAAAAACTTGTTCAACCATACTCGTTTTGGCATTTGACAGGAACGCATTGTACCCAAAAGAAAGCAAATCCATGCAGCCCCAATCCTTGCCAGAATGCAGGAATATGCGCAGCCAGTGGAACGTCATACACGTGCACATGTGCAGGTACTTACTCAGGTAAGTCGATTTTATCAAGATCAACGATATTGATACCTTTGCTTGCATTGCATCATTGCCATACACGTGGATATATATGATGACACGTGTGATGCATCTTTTAAGTGAGTGGCATTGGATGTACTCACCATTGTCATTTAAAGCAAGTACACTGTAAAATCGCTGGATGCAGAAATTACATACAAGCATACACCGAAATCACATACAATTTGAAACTAACATTTGATACGAGATTCTCGTATCCTTACAGAGATATGGTATGTTATTCATGCGAAGGCTCACTTATTTTCGCATGTGATTGGTATGTAGCGATACGAACTGTTCTGTCTGTGATTGGCTGTTTTACGATGAAATACGAGTTGTTGGTATCATTTTATATACAAGGCCCGATGCAAATTCGTCCTCATTCGTATGTTTCTCATATGTAGAGCTTTAAATCACAGAGCAAAATATATGTACATATTACATACATTTTTCCAAATAACATTTTTCAGTAATTCAGTCGTGAATATTTCTTTGTGATAGTGCGGTATTTAACTAGATTAGATTTATTGTGAATTTTAAGCTGTACGAGTATGTCGTCGTTGCTACTTGCCTAGCAACATTAAATGGACGCCTCACGGTGGTCCCAAACACATGTTTTACGAAAAAAATTGTACAAGAAAGCTATGATGTTGTTTACATTTGTTCAGGTCTACTTTATCAAAATATATAAATATTTAAATGTTTCACCGTGCTATTCATGAAATATTCAAAATTTGAATTTTTTTGAATTTTTGAGACATACTACTTATTTAATTTTCAAAAAATCTCTCGAACAAAAAGATGTACTGAACTTCTATGAACATGACTAAATTATATAAGCTATAATGAGCATTTGGTTAAAAATTTAGAGGATTTCATCGAGCTATTGCAGAGAAAAGCACTTTAGAACATTAACTGATCAGAATTTTTATTTTCATTTTTGACATATTTTTATTATTCCTAACTGACGCATAATTGCACTAACTCAGTGACGGAACTTTTCATCAGTGTGAACCTCAAGGAATCATAAGATATCATTTAATTTTTTACATTGAGCTATCGCATCCCGATTTGCTTCAATGTTCTGTCATTCGTTATGTAGCCTTGTCATACGTACCATGTATCAATAATTCTATTTACTTCTAGTTGCAAATTCATGTATTACTCCATCGGCCACACTTCAGTTTCATGTTATGGATTCGATATGCTGAAGGTATGTTTGTGGCAGTTGCTTTACTCACATCTAATCGAATTGTTAAATCATACAAGTCTTCAGACTTAGACTTCATAATGATAAATAACTATCAATGCAAAAACGTTTTGAAGACAAGTAAAAACAAAATAGCTTGCAAGAAACGTTTTACTTAATAACAAATTCCGTCACACCTGCCGAACATAAGGGCAAATACGTCTGGTAGTCTACATGTATGAGTAAGAAGTCTCTGATCATATATGTTTGCTATTGAACTCAACAATGGTGTCAAATAAAGCTTTGGAATAACTTGGATGAGAAGTGAAGTTGATTTTTCGTTTTGACCAAAACATCTTAAAAACAGAATGAAAAAAACAGAATGAACAGATTCTGACGCTTGTTCAGAAAACATAGATAATGAGCCGTATTTGCGGCAAAATTGTGGTACATGAGTAATCAAAATGTGGACTTTCGGGGTTACATTGATATCAAGACTCCGGTATGAGTCAGCAAACTTTGCAATATTACATTGATACATTGCAAATTACATTGATATCAAGACTCCGGTATGAGTCAGCAAACTTTGCAATATCATCGTCATATGTGTCAGAAAGTACAGTGCCGAAGCAGGACTGCACGACAGCATTCAATGCGCGGAACACATCAACATAACGAAGAACATACAATGGGCAAAATTGTGCCAAAATATCAACATTTTTCAGCAGCTTATTACAGTCTCCACCTATAAACTCACCACCATGATACCCGCATTGTACTACTCCAACTCTCTTGGGCCATTCTTCGGACATAGGCCAGATTTTCTGCATCTCGCGAAAGATGTGATTAAAAGGTCCCATCAGTAAATGCAGTTCAGGTGGAGGTATCAAATCAATGATATATTCACTACAGAAACTTTTAATAAGAGGCGAATTTACGCAATTTTTGAAATTTTTGGCGTCAGAAAATTTTGATCCACTTTTCTTCCAGTTTTCATAGTTCAACTTTATATTGCTAAGTGTTCTCGGCTTTGAAGACTCCCATACGCCATTGGTTGTTTCACAGTAACAGCACGGATGTGTGGCGCCATGGGATTGAATGCCGCAAAGAATATTAGCTACTTTGAGGTCCGTAGCTAAGACAAAGTCAACTCCGTGTGGAAGTAGAGAAATTTCATCTAAACAACTTTCGATGTTGATAAAAGACTCTTGCATGTTAGGAACAATACAAAGAATGAATAGGCCTTTAACGCCAGAGTCAGCGGCCTTCGAGGCTGCAGCAGCAGTAGAAGGTACCTTTGAAACGAGATTGAGGCATATCTTAAAAAAACCTTGGCCGCCATCGATTTCGATTTTGATGAGGGTATCTTCGACACTGTAATTTCGTTCTCTCATGATGTAATCAACGAAAGACTGGAAATCATTCACAACGATGGATGGTCGAGTTACTGAAGTATATTTCGATGGATCTGACGTCGACTTTTCGTACAAGGTAATGCTCCGCTCCTGAAAGAAGGGCTGTAATCGTCTGGAAATGTCAGATAAATTGTCTCTTAATTGTGGCTCAACACATTTTCGTCCAATATTAGATCTCACAAACTTGGCCACAGATTTCACTTGATTCAAAGACAAAGTTAGTTTCCATCTGCAGATTACTGAAGCCTTCAGAAGTCAATTGTTGATGGTGCGGCTTTTGATCACAGTTGATTGCAACCTGGAGTGGTCTACCTCTTGAGGACATGAGAGAAACAGATTTTGATGCCCCAGCTGGTGACTCAGACAGTCGCTGTAGTATAATGGTTGAACAAAGTTGGTCCCGCTGTGAACTGCCCAGGTTCTTGATGGTATTCTGAATCGCCGTTTCAGTTGTGCATGTATGGTTCTTTCCTTTTCCAATTATAGAAAAACATCTTGAGCACAATAACTGCGGCTCAGGAGCAGAAGACACAGAAGAGTCGAGATCTGGATTTCTTGGTCGTCCAACGGTGATTTCGGCAGGCTTATCACGAACAGATGGACACACGCTAGACAAGGAATACTTTCCAATATTACAAATAGCACATGAACCATTCTCACATGATGCTGAACGTGTTATTGATCGATGGTATTTTTGAAAGTCTTGTATGTTGATTTTGCGGCAATAAATACCTCTTTTGTATTCATACAAAATCGTTTTGTCCGTCTGACAAAGACCACATGGCAGCCGTTCGTCTTGTGGATCAAAGTTCTGTAGAACAAATGACCTTATTGTGGCCAACAGATTTTCTGTGATTTTTTCTGTTGCTTTTCGTCCACAAACTATGCAGACTGTCTTTCTGCATTCTTCATGACTTTTGCGCTGTTGACGGTGCGACATTTCGATGCAACAGTGAATGTTTGGAAATGCGCCTTAAATGTATTGTTCGCATTCAATGAATATTGACACGGACATGATTTGACGCATTTAACGAATGTTTACCGATTGAGGTTGAATTGAATTCACAACAAAGGATCTACACAATAATTGATCAGCTTGAGAATGAAGTAAAATTGCTACATAGAAATCTACACACCTAATGACTAAACCCTGTGGGAATCGAATCATGCGAACAGTCATGCCGGTGTTACGAGATTCAGTTTCCCTAGGTTTTAGTTTCCGATCGGAAAATAAAACCATGGTTTTAGCTTCCTAGTAGGAAAATGATACCAGGTTTTATTTTTCTATTAGGAAACTAGAAGCCGCAACACCAGGGGAAAACCAGTGGGAAACTAAAACACACTTAAAAATGTTAGGTTTAATTTTCCTATCGGAATATTAAACCATGGTTTTAGTTTCCGGTAGGAAACTGAGACAGAGGGAGAGAGAGAACTATAACACCGGTACTGAAATTATTTACTAGAAATCTACATGTTATGCGTCAACCTTATTATCTGCTGCGAACACTGAGATGTCTTTCGATCAACTGTAAATGATGTGAAACTGTAACCAATTTGTGATAATGTGAAAACGATCAGTGAATAGAGAACACAAAAGAGCTGACAAAGCCCATGCCATTTGTATACCCAGCAATGCGATGCGAATAATAAAATAACGCTTATGATTCCTTGAGGTTCACACTGATGAAAAGTTCCGTCACTGAGTTAGTGCAATTATGCGTCAGTTAGGAATAATAAAAATATGTCAAAAATGAAAATAAAACTTCTGATCAGTTAATGTTCTAAAGTGCTTTTCTCTGCAATAGCTCGATGAAATCCTCTAAATTTTTAACCAAATGCTCACTATAGCTTATATAATTTATTCATGTTCATAGAAGTTCAGTACATCTTTTTGTTCGAGAGATTTTTTGAAAATTAAATAAGTAGTATGTCTCAAAAATTCAAAAAAATTCAAATTTTGAATATTTCATGAATAGCACGGTGAAACATTTAAATATTTATATATTTTGATAAAGTAGACCTGAACAAATGTAAACAACATCATAGCTTTCTTGTACAATTTTTTTTTCATAAAACATGTGTTTGGGACCTCCGTGGCCTGGTTAGCTCTACTGTATGATCCAAGTTGATTAACATCAATTCATTCAAACGATATCTTTCGCGCAACCATGTTGCCTTATGTATATCTCAAACATAACTATTTTTGCGTGCATGAATTATAATGTGTTTTTATTTCGGATCGATAATATGCTTAATTTCAAAATTACATAATGCATAATTATTTATGGTTGAATACTTATTGATTCTCTATAAAATGCCTTAGACTTACATGTATTAAAATCGAATTCAGTATTGTAAGTTTGACACTTGTCATTATCTCACTACTTATAACAGTAATAAGTACCATGCAACATTAGTGTGATCCTTATTGAAAAAAAGGCCTTAAATCAGCATATTTTAGACATTATTGATACTTTCCTTTAACATTGTGCTGGTATGTCTTTAGTATGTAGAGCATATCACAGTTGAAATAACACACGAATGGCATGCAAGCAGATACAGAAATATACCAAAAAAGATATTTTAGTATGCCTCCTTCGTATGTGATTGGTATTGAGCGATTTAAATAAGGCTCACACCATTATCATTTAAGGCACGAATTGTTTCGCATAATATTAAATAGTTATAATATTTTACATAAATTTAGAAGCTATGTTAAATGTTTGATGAACGACTCAATGGGAACAAGCGGTTTCTGCACGAGTCGACGCAAATGTAGACGGATTTCCCAGTATTTATGACATCAGGGAAATTGATTTGTCAGTGAGTACGTATGTGGAGCAGGTATAGGACGATTGGGTCTGACCTTCTAACGGACATGCTCCAAAAAGCTGATTGACCAAGAAGTTTATGTTATGCAACCTTACCATCAGACTTGCCTTCGCCAACGATTAAAATGCTCCACAACATCGTTTGCCTCGGGATGGAAGGCAATAGTGTTTCGTATTGTGAATCCAAAAATAGCTGCACAGGATTTCCGAAAATCAGAGATAAATTGAGACTCGTGATTGACTTGAATGAAAACCGCAATTTTTGCATTTTTTCGGCATTTTCAATGTGATGATATTGACGATGACTATTGTAAACTCATTGACACAACTTTGAATAGATCTACACACAGCAAAGTTGAATGGAGAAAATAATGGAGTCGAGTAAAAGGTCACCTCTTCAACAAAGCAATTCAAAGCTGCTGCAATAGTAACATCGGATGCATTAGTAGATAAACTAAATTGCGAGCTTCTACGCGGGTGGAACAACATTGGTTGGAACCTCTTTTGCATGTTTAGCCCATGGTCTTATTCGGTTACCTAAGTTTACGAAGTTTTCAGTGGAGTAAATTGGTCGTAAAATGATTCTTCTGAAATTTGGTATTAATACGTATATTATAACAATTGTCAACCACCTCTAAATTCTTGAGTTTTTCTGATAAAGTCTGAGATTGGAAAATATATACATGAAATATAAAAGTTTCGAAATATAAATTTCAAAACTACTTCCCATTGATAAAGCACTGAAAATCATTGGCAGATAGACTTAATTTTGTAGGCACAAGCAGACTCAGAATTCCATTAAGATGTATTGAATAATTAGGCTACAGCAAGCAATATCCGATAAGCAATGTAGCAGACGTTGCGTGACCATTGTTAAGCATTAACATCACTAGGTGACATGCCACGCGTAATTCACGCGTAATTACGGAATACCCAAACATGCGTGATTAACGACATTATATTCTTCTTCGCGCGTACATACGCGCTGCACAAAGAGTCAGAACTCACTTGATCTGATGCTGCTAAAACATGGAGAATGTTTATGAATACGCATGGGTGAGCGTTTATAGTTTTCACGCCGTCTGCGGTTGTCCGCGTTGCCGCTTGAACCACGGATGAACCGCTAAGCATGTTCTGTCTTCCCTGAGCATGAAATTGAGGTCCTATCACATTGTTTAGCCTCTGATAGATGCAGACACATGAGACGCAAAGTCTATGTAACAGGACTGCCGACAAATGTTGCACAAATGTCACGCGTAACAACGGATGCTTAGGGTCATGTGTAACTGCGCGTAGTTTACGCGTGAATTACGCGCAATTGACCGTAGAATGTAACCTGCTGATGCCAAACATAATTCAAATTATTGAAAGAACCAAATTCTAGTGATGGATTGATTTTTGATATTTTCTAACGGTCGATTAATTTCAGCTATTATTTATACCTATCTTCAAGAAATACATTTATGACATTATAGAATAAGATACAAAATAACGTACAAAACTATATACAAAAGTTTTAGGGACGGTGTGGAAGAGTGGGAGCTATGCAGAGGAAATGAATTTATGACATTATTCATTTCCTGAAGATAGCTATAGACAATACCTGAAATTAATCGACCGTTAGAAAATAAAAAGAATAGATCCATCACTAGAATTTGGCTCTTTCCAAAGAAAAGAAAATTATGACCACAGAATTGGATTCATCTGCGCGTGCTCCGGTTTCCTAGACAGGAAGAATTGTATGTAACCTTAATATCGAAATGGCACATCACAGAATTCGACAAATTTCTCCTTCTCGAATGGATAACTCGTGTATTGCTTGCTATTGGAAATGGCAAACAATAAGCTATCAGCAGAGTACACCAGAGCCAGTGAGAGATGCGTGCGTGCTGTGATATCACTCCTCGCACACACCAAAACACACATCGATGCCTTGCTTCGATTCAGTGCATGCACTATACAGTGAGAAATGCCGAGGAGGGGATGCAAAATCATCAGGTGAACTAATTTTCGTACGCTTGCTACTTTCTTTAATAATGATAGGAAGGGTCAACATTATGGAGAAAACTTGTGCGCAATGACCTTCAGATTCTTCGAATATGAAGGAATTTTGGCAATCGAAGCACTTTGCTGGAACTCACATTAATCCGCAAGCGACGCACGACTTTTTTTCGTATCTCTGTAAGGCATAAGGAATTCCTTTTTGCCCACTTAATAGGTTCCTCGATGTGCCGTTGATTTCGTATTAATCACACTTCTAGCAAACCGAAGCAGATAAACAAAATATTTAATTCTGTGATTATGACCAATAGCCAAGGAATCTTTCCAATTTCAAATTATTGAATTGAGGTCCATGATACTCTTGAGCTATCATACACCTGTCGATGAAGTGAGCCACTACCATGCATGTGTACGTAATCCTTCATTTTTTCTCTAATTTCTTTGAAAATGCATCATTCAAATTGCTTTTTTCTTTTAGGAACTAATTGTGAGATAAATGTGTGCAGTCCAAGTCCATGTAAAAATGGTGGACGATGTGTTGCTCCATCCGGAACTGCTTCATGCTTATGTTTACCAGGATGGCAGGGTAAGTTTCATGATCAAACCAGGTTTGTCTTTAAAAATGTGATTTTGAATTTGGTCTGGCAAATAGATATATCCCTGAAGGTCGTGCTGCCACGCAATTAAAATAGGTGATGAAAATTTTAAGCTTAAAGAGACATGGATCAAAGTCTGCAAAACTTAGGGTCAACAACCTTCCGAATCAGTGAAGAATTCTCGCTGTTATCCATGAACCACACTGTAAATCGTAAAGTCCTATTTAAGTATGAATCTGAGTTCTAAACAGAGGAGTACTAAAATGCTTGCTGAGTACTAATATGATGAAACATCAATGGCAATGAATTCAGTGAGTCAGCATGCAGCTGGTAATAACGCGGTGCACTTCTCTTGTCTTTTCCTAGCTGAGACTGAGTGTGCATTGTTGACGAGCAGTGAGTGGGAACAAGTGACGCCTCTCAAACGGTCAACATATTTGTTCATTGTTCCTGCAGGAAAATATGTCACTCGAGTCGCTTCAGTCGCAGGTAGCGAGTGCTGAGGTAATGACGACATGTTCCTGCATGTCAAAATGGACACAATGAAACAAGAAGCAATCCTGTAAACACCAATCTGTGACATTTTATCGATATCCTCTTAATGAACATAAGACAGCAATTTGGATCAAAAGCATCCTTATCGACAGTGCGCTGCCAACGTCTATCATTTTCTCCGACTGCACTTTGAGTCCTGTCAGCGTTCACCATCCTCTCCACAGTGATACGGTAATATGGATATATACGAGTATATGTACTGTATCTATTCTCGAAGATATTTAACCAGAACACTTTGAAATTCAGTTATAGCACTATGCCTAACGTAAAGAGGCCACGTTACACGTGGCCTATATAAGTGGCCACAACAAAAGCGTTTTGCAGAAAGAAGTTAAAAGAAAACTTGCATCAATAAAGAAAATTGTCCACTTGGAAACGAGTGCCTGTCAAATAACATTGTGTACTCAGCGGTAATCACATGTGAAGATCCGATTTATACTGAAAGAGAATATATCGGGATAAGTGAAGGCAATTTCAAACTGAGGTGCGCAAATCATAAGAAGTCGTTCAACCATGCAAAGTATAGAAATGAAACGCAATTATCCAAAGAATACTGAAAGCTCAAGGAAATAAATAAGATCCCAAAAATTACTTGGAAAATCAAAAAGAAATGTAAACCCTATAAGCCAGGACATTCGAAGTGTTATTTGTGCTCCTACGAAAAGTATTACATTTTGAGAAGCAAGGATAAAACTCTTCTTAACAGTAGAAGTGAACTGTTTCTAAGTGCAGACACAAAAACAAATATTTGCTTTGCAACTTCAGAATGACGTGATGAACAGTGCATGCTTCCATAGGTTTTCATAGCTTTCGATAATACGTTTCATAGCTTTCTATCTTTCTTGACTTTAATTTAATTGATGTACAATGATTAATGTTAGCGGTATTGTTGCAACAATTTTGGGTATGAAATTCATTCGGCTGATGATTGTGTTATTAGATGGATGAAACTCTCAGTATCGAATTAGATGATTTTTTGTTCATAAAAATATTTTGGGAATTGATTATATATATATATACTCATTGACAAAATTTTTGAAACATTTACTTCTTTAACTTCCTTCATGTTTGACTGGTTTATATACATGCATGTATGATACCTTGATACACACAATCTCCACCAAGTTGCCAGCACAGAAAAACAACGCATGTAGCAGATTCAACTTTAATAGCGCGTGTGCCCCCTCTAACTCCAATACATTCAGTAATCCGAGATGGCATGGATTCACAAAGTTTTTGAATGAAGGATGTTTCAAGGAGTAGCCACTGCTCTGTCAGTCTTTCAGAGAGAATCTTCAGGGACACTGGTGGAAGTGAATAGCGGTCTCTCACTCGCAGCCCAAGCTCGTCCCATACTTGTTCAATGGGTGACAAGTCAGGTGAGCGTGCAGGCCAGTCAAGGGTTTGAATGTTCAATCTCCCAACACTGGCAATGACAGCCGAGGAGCGATGTGGTCTTGCGTTGTCGTCTTGGAACCACCCTGACCACTGGGGCAACAATAGGAAGCACAATTTCATTGAGATACAGCGCTCCAGTCAACGTGCCTTTGATGATGACTGCTGTTGTTCGTCCGCCATGCCAAATGCCACACCACAGCATAACACTTCCACCACCATATCTGTCGTGTTCTTTAATACAGCATGGGGGAAGCGTTCACCTGGAAGACGATGCACTCTGACACGACTGTCATTGAAATCCAGAGTGAATCTCGATTCATCGGTCCACAAGACTTTTTTCCAGTGATGGTTATTCCATGAGCGATGGGCATCACACCAGGCAACTCGTCTTCTGCGGTGCTCAAAACTCAATGGAATTAGGACAGCTGGTCGTCGCGATTGAATTCCAGCTTCTCGCAATCTTCGGTAAGCCGTTCGAGCGCTACAGTCTATATTTGAGGCACTCTTCCAGTGTACGACTAGCTTTGGGACTGACACAAATCTATTCCTCTTTGCAGACGTGCGTCTGTCCTTCCTGCAGACTTTCTTGGTCGACCAGATCCCTTCTTCTTTTTAACATCTCCTTCTGCTTTCCATCGACACCACCACCTCCAAACAACGACTCTCGATAGTTGCAGCTCTTCGGCAACACTCGCACAACTTCTACCACAACGAATCATTCCAATAGCCATACCTCTGGTAAACTGGTCGTGTGCCATTTTATTTTACAAAAGCTGGATTTCAGTTCACGTTTATGTTCAATTTGTAAAAGCAATTGTGACAGTTGTATCGATATCAAAATTTGAAATTTGACCACCATAGATCTTTCTCCATTCTCTAATGTGTTGAATGGTAATACATAGAAAGCGAGATATTGCATCATACCTGAGGAAAAAATGAAACAAACTTCAATTCAAGCCAATAATAGTTTGTTTCATTAAATATGTCAATGAGTATATATATATATATATATATATATATATATATATATATATATATATATATATATATATATGTCATTACCCAATGTTTTTGATTGATAAATACCTGAATATTATGTTGAAAAATTATCTGAAGAGAAATGAAGAAGAAAAAGAAAATCCAATCAATATTATTTTCTATTTTCAAGGACAATTAACTTCCAACTCTACTGTAGAAGAAAGAAGATTGATGAAGATTGTCAATGATATTGTAACGTCTGTCCCTGAAACAAAAATCAAAGTACGCGTTTTTTACAAGAACAAGAAATTAGGAAATGCAATCAAAACAAATTTAGACAAGCTGACATCAGACGATCATGTTGTATACCAATTTTCATGTGACGAGGATATTTGTAACAATATTCAATACATAGGTTATACAACAAACCAACTGAAAACACGATCTACGCAACATGGAAACAACGGGTCAATCAAAACTAATTTCCTTGAATTTCACGACAGAAAGCCAAGAAATCTGTATTCTGCCATGAAGATCATATTCAAATTCCCCGACAAAAATATGCTCCAAATAGCCGAATCCATAACAATAAAAGAAAAATCCCCCTTTCTAAATAAGCGTGACATGGGCCTCACCCGAAATCTGAATGATATTTAGTCTCCAACTTTCTATGATAAAGCTCAATTCTGCCTGCAGGATTCATAGTATGATGCTATATCTCTATTTGTATCACTTCATAGTTTTCCAGATGTCATCTCTCTTTTTGAATTTAGAATTTTTGACATGTAATTACCTTCACAATTTTTATCTTTTGAGAATGGTCAGTGTACTGTCCGAAACGTTAAGCCTTTATTTTTTAATAAAATAGTATTCCAAAATTGCATTGAATCATTTAACAACTGAAGGAAAAGAAATTTATAGAAAAACAGAAAAGTCCCTTCAAAAATGCAATAAATTACAGAATGGCAACCTCTTTAATGATTGTTGCAAAAATAATGCATTGCTGCCTAAGTACACTGATATATATATATATATATATATATATATATATATATATATATATATATATATATATATATATATATATATATATTTATATATATATATATATATATATAGTGGCGCCGATTTACCGTCTGGTGTAGCGGTATGAGCTTTTGGAATTAAAAAGGGGACCGGCCGAATTTCGATATTCGCCGGAAGAAGGATTGTGATGGAAAAACGAAATTTTATTTTTCACCGGCCGAAATTCTAGATATTTAATGAAAGAAAATTGATGGACCGAAAAGTTTTTTTCATTTCTTTTGTATACTGCTCATGGCTAATGAAAGAGTCTCTGAGGCTGGCTCCTGCTCTCAACATCCTTTTCGATTCTCCTCTTTGACTCACTTAGCTGTTTTGATATCAAAACCTTTTTCGGGCAAAAATTTTTGAAATATCATTTAGTTTTTACTTCATTTTCAGCTTGCGGCAAAAACAATATTTTGAACGCCGCTATAAAAACAAACACAGCCCCATCGGGAAGGTCTTTTGAACCTCTATAAAACGCAGAAAATGGCTTATAGGGATTTGCCAGTGTTGGGTTGGACTTTAAAAGAAAATTCATCCACCAATTGCAGTGTTGCCTCAATCTTGTAATTTGAAACCACAAGAATCATCTTTGCTTAATAGTATAGTGATTGATGTTGATTGATCTCCTGTGAACGAGGGGGCTTTAAGATCTCTAACATGTGAATGAACTCCTACATTCTTTTCACTTCGTTAATACTTTTCTCTACAGGTGGATGCATTGGCATGGGATCTTTTTTAGGTCCTTACAATGGCCCCGCCGTCCATGGATGATATTGTGGAAATCCAAATTTATGCCTTCTACAATGCCATCTCCAGGTTTTATGGGAGATATGGGATGACTGTTTGGCTATATTTGATTATGATGGGACAAGCAATGGACTTTTTTGGAATTTTTGCACCCTCTTGATTGCAAAACATCAAGTTTCACGATGAAATTAAGCCATTTTGAATGAGATTGATCTTCTTGGATACTTAGATAAAGAATGTAGCAATTCAATTGGTGATTCATTTTTTCATCTCCCAAGTCAAACTTGTGGTTCGGGGCATCTATATGATTTTTTCTCAAGTCCAACCAACACTGGCATCAGATTTCTGCGATGCGCTCTCTGTTTTTATAGGGAGCGTTTCAAAATTTGTTCGAACCGCAAGCTGTATGCTGTTTCTGCTAATGAGGATTTCCAAAAATTTTTATGAGATTTCCATGAGATTTATCAAAAAATTAATTTTGATGGTGAGGAAAGGTCGAAAAGGGAGTGTTTTGAGAGGCAGGAGCCAGCTCAGGAGAGAGAGCAGGAGAAAAAAACTGAGCAGTCCAGAAAGAAAGTTGTAATTGGAAGAAAGTTTCATTAGCCATGTCCTTTCATTTGCCATGTGAAATAAAAAAGAAATGAAAACAATCTTTCTTCCCATCAATATTCTTCTTCGGATATCGAATTACGGACGGGTCTTTAAATTGCTCAAGCTCATTGCTCAATTTCCTAATAAGACAGAATTTGAAATCATTTATTGATCATTCAATTACTATATCATCACCGCTGTTACGCTGTAGTATGCGGACATCGAGCCGCCACTAAGCGCCATCTCTCGACTCGGATTTCTGAACACCTCAAGGTATATATATATATATATATATATATAAGTAAGTAACGTTTATTCAATGAAATGAAAATCGACTATACATCCGGTTGTAAATACAGTAATCATCATTTAGACAGATAAAATTGAAATACTTCAATGAGCAACACGAGTGAAATTCACATGATGATTTCAATTATAACAATCAAATTAAATCAAATTATTTGCAAAACATCTCTCATTATACAAAACGCAAGACCAAGGGATGAAGGAGTTCAGGTACCTGGTTGTCCGGCAGAAGGGAAGACGGAAATGTTGACTTTTAGGCAGTCTTTCAGGAATCAAATAATTTAGCGGGTGACTTTTTGATATTTCACACTTTAGCAGAAATTGAACAGCTCGATCCTGAAATTTGATTGCAATGGATGGAAAATCATTACACCTACAATCGCTGCCACAAATGATCTTATAAGTTCGCCTCTGGAAACGCTCCAACTTCATTAACAATGTTTTTGGCAAAAGGCTATACACAGGTGATGCATATAAGAACAAGCTCGTAGTCAGTGAATGATATACAATTATGAGATCTTCTTTTTTCATTATAGACTTCAAAACACGGATAACATATAAACGAGAAGAGGCTTTTTTTACAATTTGAGTTATCTGAGAGTCCCAAGACAAGTAGCTATGTAAAATGAAGTTATCTGAGAGTCCTAAGACAAGGAGCTATGTAAAATGAAGCCCAAAATATTAACAAACACAATATTTTCGTAAGCATGGCTACAGCCAACAGGAAATGATCTACTCTTTTTAATCAACATCTGTTTACTCTTGGTCTGATTTATATTCAAACCAATATTCAAAAAGGACTTCACAATATCATCGACTTCCGACTGAGTCGGATTGTCAGCAAAAATTGGCTCAATTATGGTCATGTCATATGCACACATTACAATTTTAGAAGCACTTGAAGAAGAGGTAGAAATGCATCCCATCATTGAGTTAAACAAGTACGGGCCCAAAATCGACCCTTGGGGTACCCCAGATATAACCTCTGATTCGACTCCACGATAACCATACAGAACAACGATCTCAGTACGTTCAGTCAAATAAGATTTAAGCCATCTTATGAATCCACCCTCCATTCCAGACGATTGTAAATTTTTCAAAAGCTTGTTGTGTAGAATTCTATCGAATGCCTTTGTTAAATCCAGGCATGTAATACGAACACCAAGTGTTTCACTCATTTCCATAAGTACCTTGATTTCATTCATTATCTCAACCAATGCACTGGTTGTACTACCCATAGGCCTCCAAGCATGCTGTCCGTCGCCATAGCATTGAAGTAGAGATGTCTTTACATTTTTCAGTACAAGTTTTTCAAAGACTCTAGATAAGGTCGACAGTAGAGATATAGGGCGTTGGTCATGAACGGTTGGTACAGATTTCTTTGGTATGGGATGAATAAGAGCAATTTTTAATTCTGAAGGAAATGTTCTTTGATTGATAGAAGTGTTCATCATGTGAGAAATTGGACCACTTAATATGGATGCACCAAAACGTGGAAGGCGAGAAGATATATCATCAAACCCGGAGGACGTATTCAATTTCAGGGACTGAATAGCATTGTAAACGTCAAGTTCAGAGACAGAAAAGTTCCAGGCGTCGTCAATGCTAGCAGAAAGATCATCATCAGCAATAGTATTAAAGTTCTTGCGAAACTCAACTGTCAAAATATTGATCAAGTTGTTGAGACCACCAAACTCATTTATCAGACCGTCAAATGCACCTACTTTTCTTTTGATGCCACGCGCATCATTTACTACGGACCAACAATCCTTAGCAGAAGCTGAATGTTTATTAGCCCAATTCAATTTGGCTTTAAAAATTTCAATTTTAACTCGATCTTTGTAGTGCTCATAGAGAGGCCAGTCGTGATTTCGAAAAGCTTGCCATCGCTTGTTGATAAGAGACATCAACACAGGAGTGATCCAAGGTTTGTCCCTGTTTGTAAAAGTGACATATTCAAGAGGAAAACACATGGTTGCTGAACGAATATTATCACATAAAAATTGCAGCATGCTATCAACGAAAGTACAATTAAATATATCATCAAAATGAATGGCTGATAACGCTTTAATGAATTCTGTGATATTCTGAGTGTCTGTAGTCCCAAACTTCCACAACACGGTTAACAATAGGCAAGTTCTGAACATGTAGAGGACTTAAATTGTGGTCAGACGTGCTCAGAGGTGGACCTATACTCGCCGTTGTTTCATACATCGTACTAAGCTCATCGTCAATCCAAGTATGATCAAGGATGTTAGCAGATCTAGTTGGACATGTAACTTTATTTGTGAGATTAAAGTCTTCAGAAAATACACAAGTATCAAAGTTGTTGAAGTCCCCACAAATCATAAAACGTACATTAACTCTTTCGACAAGAATGTTATCAAGCTCCGACTGGAAGAAATCTGAAATTGTCTCGCGATCAGGTACACAAAGATTTGGAGGAATGTATGCAATAATGCAAATAATATTCAAAAACTCAAAGGACAATAACTCGATGGTATGCGGTTTTGGAACAGATAAGTCTCTTCGCTTGGGACACAGACTTTTGTGAATCCAGGCGCAAACGCCACCACATACACGATTCACACGGTCACCACGAAAGAAAATAGAATCTGTCAAGGAAAGAATGGAGTCATCAATGTCCGAGTTCAACCATGATTCCGTAATTAAAACTACTTCAGACTGCAAGTGAGATGTTGTTTGTGCCAAATCATCGAATTTATTGAAAATAGATCGAGTGTTATATATATATATATATATATATATATATATATATATATATGTAAGTAATAAATTTGATATAAACTCAAGGAAAAGTCAAATGATATTCCTGGCAGGAATATCATTTGACTTTTCCTTTAATTTATATCTAATTTATTACTTATTTATTGGCATATTGGTTTTTTTGTACTGTTTTCATTATATATATATATATATATATATATATATATATATATATATATATATATATATATGTGTGTGTGTGTGTGTGTGTGTGTGTGTGTGTGTGTGTGCACATCTTTTTAGCCAGATCTTTTTGCATTGCTGTTAAATTTGATTTGTTGTTATTTATCTCATCCAAAATCAGATTACTTCTGAATTGCTCTGTTGTCTTTTTATCTTGTAGTTCATTTTTGTGTAGCTTTAATTTCGTATAACTTGGCAGTATGTCATTCTTTCTACATGTTTCATTGAATATTATTTCATGTTGAATCTTAATTGATTTGTGGCATACTTTTTTCTGTTTTTCTGAATTGATATTTTTCTTCTTTTGATAACTTAATAATGACGATAAATGAAAACCATTTTATCGCAAAGAATCTTAATTTATTAGGCGACGTTTCAGACTTTGCTTGGTCCATTTTCAAGCAATTATATTTTACAAAATGTTGTTCAAGTCTAAATACTATGAATGTAAAAATTGATTATTTAATTATTCAATGTAAAATGAATGAGATACTGCCAAGTTATACGACATTAAAGCTACACAAAAAAGAACTGCAGGAGATAAAGACAACAGAGCAATTCAGAAGTAAACTGATATTGGATGAGATAAATAGCAACAAATCAAATATATAGTATACATATATACGAGCAATGTCTTGCTTTAGTGTATGATTTAGGAGGCGCTTACAGTATACTCCAGGTTTTACTATTTGTCTGTTTCCACTTTTTATGTTTATTCGTTAGTTGAATGAATACATTTCATGCTCAGTATAATATAATGGTGGATTTCTGTAATGTTGTATATAAGTTCATTCTCTCTTTCTTTTCGAATAGGAAGCAAGTGCGAGACAGCTAAAAATGTCCCATCGAATGGATGCACAAGGAGCACCTGTAACAATCACGGAGAATGTGTGTCCCACAGAGGCAGAACGCGATGTTTATGCGATGCCGGTTTCAGTGGAAGCGCATGTGAAATTGGGAATGTATGTTCCAGCAGTCCCTGCATGAATGGAGGAACCTGTATGGCTTCTGGTACAAGTACGTCAACAACCTTTTTTATAACTATATTGAATGCAGTCAATTTTTGACTTTCATTGAATCATGTCTGTATTGTAAGAATGCGTGAATATTGGAGTACTTTGATAAGCACGCAGAATTAGACAGCTAGTCTCCACTCCTTCAGTGTTCCTAGAAGAGATGTGTCGTATATCGCATAGTGTTGGAAATGGCTCTCTCAAACAATAATCCATTAGTCAGCTTTTGGATGCCAGCCATTGAGTGGCGTGCGTGTTGTAATATCGAACACATAAAACACACATCGCTGTCTTGCCACATTCAGTGAGGAATGCGGAGAAGAGGTAGGTGAAATCTTCATGTGAACCAATTTTCGTGCGCCAGCTACCTTCTTTAATAATGATCGGAAGGACCAACATTATGGAGAAGATTTTTGCGTAATGATCTGGATTCTTCGAATCTGATCGAATCACGGCAATCGAAGTACCTTGATGGAATTTACAGCGATCCGCAAGCGATGCACGACTTTTGCCTATCTCGGCAAGGTATTAGGGATTTCTTTTTGCCAGCTTGCTAAGTTTCAGCGTGTGCCATCGTTTTGAATTAGTCCTCATTTCTAGTAATCATAAACAGTTAAACAATCTTTTTCGGTGGGTAATCAATACCAATGCAGAGTGTGCAGACGCTATGTGCTGCAGTTGTGTGAAAAGTGTGCGTGTGTGCCTGTGGTGGAATCAGAGTTGTAGCTACTGCGGCCAGGCCCCTAGGACTTCAAAGATGCATTACCTGCAATCCTGTATGCAATCTATCATTTCCTCACCTTTAGTCAATGGCGAACATCTAAACCAATAGTCCGGCGGTTAAGCTAAAACCGAATCAAATCCGCGGTTTTTCAAAAAAAACGAAATCGACCGAAAAAACCACAATCTTCACATTTTTAGAAGAAGCCTTTAGAGTGGTAACTCCGCATTTATTAAATCCCCAATGTGTATACACTTTCGACTTTATTAAATGAACTCGAGGGGGATACAAGTGGTATTGTCACCAAATGTGAATTATGCAAATTTTTGCAGTTTTGAAGAAATTACAACGGAAATGACTGATCATGATAGTAATGCAGAAGGAAATGATATTATTTGACAGATCGTCCGTGTCATAACAGCCTTGGATAGGTGATGTTTGTTAAATTAACAACTCGATGACCTGCTATTGCTTTCATGCTGAACCTCAAGAGAATCTCCTTGAGCGAGATCATATCACAGGCAGCCTGCCACTGGCAGAGCAAATTCGCATAATCAAAGACAATGATTTCAATCAACTTTGAAAGATGCACATGAGTCCACATCACTATTCAGATTCAAGAAATGAAACATGAATTCAGTGAATCACAAGATCATGCCGGTGAAAATTGAGATAAAACTTGAAATTTCAGCCAAGAAAGCAAAATAATCGCGACTTTTTTATGAAGACCTCCATTTTAATACGGCTCATGAAATTCCCTTGCAAACAGAGTTGGAAAAGTCGGAATTGGAATTAATTCCATTTTTCTTCGGAATTGGAATTGACCTTCATAAACCTCAAGTCCACTTTTTTGATAGACCTGTGATAGATTTATTTGTACAAAAATTGAAATCACAGTCCTCGGCCGTTGTGTTAACTGCACGCAGAGATAAGAGAGAGATAGATCGACAGCACTAGTTTTATTCTATTGTTGAATAAAGACTCCTAATTTTGACTTTGATGGGCCTACAGCCCCCGGACAATGTTAATTCAGCAATTAAGCAAACAATGAAAAAATAATCATCTTTGTTCAATCTGTTATTTAGTTATCTATCAGGTAAGATAATTAATCAAAATAAAACAATTGTTGAATTTAGTTATTGATTGGATAAGCGCAAAAATTGGTGATTAATTTAATTGTTGTACACACGAAAAACAATTGGTTTATAAAGAGGAAAATTAACCCTGCATAGGGCACCCTGTCAGTTCAAATCACAATATAGACAGTGTCAACAAATTATTCTAATAATTAATGATTCAATTAAAATGGCAATTACATGAACTATTATTCAACTTCCAATCACAACAATTAACAATATTAATTTTTAAGACTATAGTTATATAGATACGACACACAACGATAAAAGAAAAACTTTAAACTTGCAGTTCACTTCTTAATGTTGAATTCACTTCAATTCGATCGGACTCACTTATACCAAAATAATATCATAAATATCATGAATATCAGTGTCACTTTGACCGTCAATCTTCAATCGCGCTCGCTGATGTGTTGCCGCATACGCTACTGTGTTGTTGTTCGCTGGTAGGCAGTTGTAGTTGTTACTTTTGTAGTCAAGTTACACCGCGAGAGCCCGGAGTTCTTCTAACAGCTACTGAAGATGTCGTATATGTTGCTGTTGGTAGTTGTTGTTCTTTCAATTTCTCATCGTCTCTAAGTTATGCAAATTTTTGACACTTGACGATAAATCCACTTTCTTTTGAAAATTGAAAGAGTTTCCTTTGATTTCTGCTCGTTAGCTTTGGACCCGACCACATTTCGTTCTTTCCACGGAATTTTTAATCTAATTTTTTTAACATGGAACATTAATTAGTTTTCATGATATCATTTTTATCGCGTTTTTTCTTTCATCAACAATCACGTTATTCGCACATTGAATTTCTTTCTTCTGTCAGTTTATTAATAGATTTATTCGCATCTCATATCTCTCTCTCTCTCTCAGCGTTTGATTCCTTGCTGACCGATAATTTTCTTTACTTTTTTCACGAGATATTGAATATATCGTTTTCGAAACGAAAATGACGTTGGCTTACCGGTTACATATATACATGCACACAAGAAATATGACCTATGAACATGAAAACACACATATGAACAACGCAGGGAACGGCACACAGGAACAAGGATAGGATATGGGCACATAGGTTAGATTGAAAGGAACAAACATTAGATACATTAACATAATACACTATACGCGACATGCAATTATCGGAATTGAATCTATTCTGGAATTGGAATTGGAATTGAAATTTCTGCTCTGGAATTGGAATTAAAAAATTTCAGTGGAATTTTTCCAGCTCTGCTTGTAACGTCACCAAGCTGAATTTTCTTTACGGATTTATAAACTAGCACACTAGAGGATTCGTTTGGTGCAAAACGATCGATGGAAAAATCAATATTCTTCGAGAAAAGATACCTCGGTCAGAGGACAGAAAACGTCTCTGTCAGAGGACATTTTTTTCATTGGACAATGGAAACCCAGTGAAAATTCAATGATTAACATTAATTACAATATCTAAAATTAGACTGTCTCGAAGAGCTGATCTTCTACTTTCAGATGATATAAATATTAGTGGGTGTATTTGAATGTAGCTGATCGAAAAATCCGTGTTGAAGTGAGAATACTGTAACTTTGGACATGCTTTTTTGATCTCATTTCAGCAAAAAACGGCAACTTGTGAAGGAGGTCTTGGCTTTGTGACTTTTTAAAAACCATGCCATAATAGATGAGATCCTGACGGTTCGATTAAAAAAAATTATTAAAATCGATTCAGAAATATGGATTTTACAAATTTACAATTTACATGCAATTATCGGAATTGAATATTATTATGGAATTGAAATTGAATTGAACTGTTTCGACTGGAATTGGAATTGAAATTTCTGCTCTGAAACAGGAAGTGGAATTTTTCCAGCTCTGCTTGCAAATTAGCTTAATTTCCGCTTTGTTAAGATGCTCATTAGCAAATATTCATTCCTTTTGTTATCCAACTTGTTTCATACTACTTATAAAGCGGCTTCGATGTCGGTAGTATATAAATTTTCAAAATTTTGACTTTATTAAAACTGATCAAATAGTTTTTGGACCACGGGAACGTACTCTCCGCAATCAACTGAATCTTTTCATATAAAAATTTTCACTGTATACAGATATTTTTTGAGTCGACACTCTACCTATATGTCCCTACTCTATAATATAATAGAGTAGGTATATAATAGGGGGCACGATAATTATGATATCATAACTTATTTATCAAAAGTTTGCTCTGAAACGTTCATCGCCTAAAAGTATATGTTATTTAAAAAATATATATATATGTAAAATTTATTTGCTTATGGTTATTATGTTCAGCGATGTTCAGTTGAGGTGTTCCTCCTCAATACAGCGGATAAGTTTAGATTGAAAGAGTCTATGCTCCATAGGGTGAGCTACGTTTTCAACTGCTTTCTCATCAAAGCATCGCGAGCATTGTCTGTGATAGACTCCGTCCAATGACTTCTCATTGCTGGTAAGTTGTTGATAACAGCAAGAACTAAATTCATGCAGATGCTCTGTAAATCGAACCTCATGGTAAGCAGGAAAGCGATGAACAGCTTTATTTTCTTTTTCCGCAGCAAGTTTTATCCTCTCTCGACTGGAGTCCGGTGATATCCGGTACCCAGCGGCGATTATTGTCTCTCATTCCCAAGTAAACACCTAAACCAATTAGAATCAATAGGCAAACGGCAAGTCCAACTATTATGTAATTGTTCGCCCTTTATCCTATCGTTTTAAAATGCATACGAATATATACAGCATCCGTACACTTTCTGTACAGCACTTTCTGTCTGACCAACAAACTCATCGGTTTTATACAAAACTTGCAATGGAAGCACGAAATTTGTTTGGCAAAAGATGCATCTTATCTTTATCAATAGTAAAAAAACAAATCAATAGGAGATAAGACAGATATAGCGTTCCCGTACCACTGGGTAATGCTTGAGAGGAGTCTTTACCCCTGACGTCTTCCAACTCGAGATTTCAACATTGATGACGTTTATCAACAAACGATGTTTCCATGCCAATACATAATCACATCATATGTGTGTTCATCTTCTTAATATTAAATCTCATTTCACCATGTAGATTTCGCCACTATTTGATGTGTTACTAATAAGCTTCAAATATAGTAGTACAAATATTAATGATTACTTAGAATAAGAATTTAATTTCTAAAATTTACTTTAAAGACGCGTTGCTCTATCATCATAGGAATGAAACGGCAAAAGCTGGTTTAACATGATAATTTGACAATAAACACTGTTTACCTTAATTACCCTGAGAAATCGCCACTGGTACCTTGCAAAAATTTTAACGTCAGACAACCAATAAGTCAATAAGCCAATAAATGTTTATTTCCAAATACCTTGGAAAACATGGAAAATATGGGGAACATGTGCGTGAACAAAAACATTCGTGTTTCAAGCACAACTATTGAAACTCAGACATCAAAAGTACATTTCAAGCGTGCGGTCAATTTCAACAACAAAAAAATCGTGTTCAGGAAGGAGAGGAGAAAAATTTGCTTCTAAATGTCATTCAGTTTGTGTTCTCTGTAGTAGACTGTCGCAACTCTTTAGCTTTTTGAAGAAATTTATCAATGCATTTACGATTATTTGGAATGGGTGTTCATCAACTTGTAGAACTCAGTTGTACTTTTGCAGTGGCATAATATCTGTGCGAGTTCCTGTCGAAATTTCTGATATCTTGAACATTCAATCATAAAATGATGCAAATTTTCTACCCGTGAATCACTGCATTGCTCACATCGACGTTCTTCATACCTCAAACGATTTCCATAAATTCCGGTGACAACCTCTAAGTTGTGGTTTAATGCTCTATACTTCAGTATGATATTGATATAGTTATAATCGATATCAACATTTAGATATGACTTAATAGTATCGTCAAACAGACATAACTCCAAATAATTTAGCCCAGAATGGCTGTTTTTTGCTGAGGACATCCACTGTTCCCTATGATAATCAGCTAATCGACCTTTTGTAATCTTTAAATATAATTGTTTATCAACAATGAACTGTGTATCCCATAATTCAGATAGGCTAAGTTTTGTAGGCAATTGCCTTATTCGCCAGCACCATGTGTATCTACTATCGTGTTCGTTTGAAATAATATTTGAATAAATCGCCTTGTATGCTTCCTTTATGATGCTTCTCTCATCGCTTGTAATGATTCTTATTCAATAACATATTGCTGATTTATAAAAATGAAAACTCATTGGATGTATTCCAAATTCACCTATGAGACAATAACTTGGAGAAATTCCGCTTTAAATGATGATACCTTTTATAAAATTGAAATTGCAGTTGATCTAAACTTTTTAAATTATTAAAGAAACAAAATTCTGCACCAATGTCGATCAATATAAAAAGTGCCGCCCAGTCAATATGTTAGACGAGGTAGCACAATGAGTCGCACGTCAGTGGCAAGAAATAGCTTAAAATAAATAAAACAAGCATTATGTAAGTTTATTTATGTAGATGAAAACATTAAAAGTATGGAGATGTGATACGAATTGTTTTCATCATTTTGACAAGCAGGTATTTACGTAAGCCAGCATTCTACTTTTAGAAATTGCTGTCTTGCGCGTATAATTCAGTGCAAACAGTCAGATTGCAAGAAAGTCATAGATTTCAATTTTTACTTGAGTCTCATCAATTGAGCAAAATGTCCAAAAACCTAAACCGAACCGAAACCTCGATGTAAATAGAATAATCAAATATTGAGGTGCTTCCTCAGTTGAAAAATGGAAACAGGTCTGACTTGAAATTTCACTAACATTGCAAATCTCAAAGTTGACCGGAATGGCTGCAACTAAAATAGGAAGATGTGTCGATATCTAGAGATGTGAACCATAGAGTAGGGATATATAGGTAGAGTGTCGACTCAAAAAAGTATCTGTACACAGTGAAAAGATTATTTTTTTGAGGAGATTACGTTCCCGTGATCCAAAAAATTGTTTGATCAGTTTTAAAAAAGTCAAAATTTTGATAATTTATATACCACCGACATGACGCCCCTACATAAGTAGTATGAAACAAGCTGGATATCAAAAGGAATGAATATTTGCTAATAATCATCCTAACTAAGCAGAAATCAAGCTAATTTGCAAGCGAATTTCATGAGCAGCACTACAATGGAGATCTTCATGAAAAAGTCGCGATATTATTGTGCTTTCTTGGCTGCAATTTCAAGTTTTCAATTCAATTTTCATGGGCATGATTTTGTGATTCACTAAATTCATGTTTCATTTCTTGAATCTGAATAGTGATGTGGACCCATTTACATCTTTCAAGGTTAATTGAGGTCATTGTCTTTGATTGTGTGATTTTGCTCTACCATTGGCAGATAGCTAATGATATGATATGAACACGCTCAAGAAAATGCTCTTGAGGTTGAGCATGAAAGTAATAGGAACCCATCGAATTGCTAATTTAACAAACATTACTTCTCCAAGGCTGTCATGACACTGAAAATCTGTAAAATACCATCATTCCTTCTGCATTACAATCATGATCACTCAATTCCGTGGCAATTTCTTCAAAACTGCAAAAATCTGCATATCTCACATTTGGTAACAATTACCAACCATATCCTCCTCGACTTTATTTAATAAAATCGAAAGTGTATACACATTGGGGATTTCATAAATGCGGAGTTACCACTCTACCTAACATACTTACTCTATGATGTGAACTAGGCCTGCTGATGATTGCTGATGTTGGATGAAATGGCAACTATTCAGGTCTGCTCCCATTTTTCAACTGAGGATTCGATTCAATATTTAATTATTACATTTACATTGTGTCTACAAAAAGCAATATCTATTAATTATTGCAGGCGCATTAACTTAGGCTATCAGCAAGTAGTGTGTTTAAAGTGACATTTAATGAATGCCCGTCGAAATTTCAATAACTTGCTAATTCTAAATCTCGAAACCGCGATGTTTCGAAATAACCGAATCGAAACCGACCGACTTCAGAATTTCGTGATTATTTTCGAGAAGTGACTCAAGCATTTTTCATCTATTTTCGGTTATTCCAATTCAAAAGTAGCTGATAAAAAAAACATGTTGTCCTAGCCAAAACGTCAAACCTCAATGTCATCTTATGCTAGCTAGCACTTATAGTGTTACTCTTGAAAATGATATTCATTTCAAATTTGAAATATGCTTGGTAGTTAATGCATTGGTAGCCTAAAGAAATCAAATATCAGCAAATCTATCAAATACACTACTTGCAAAGTGATTCGCACTGTCTCTATAAACTGCGGATCTATCGAAAATGTGATGTGTAGATCGAGATACAAAATTGATCCAAATTTGAAAACAGCCCACACCACACCACGCAGTCTGCATAAGATCTCTGAGTGGAATAATTTGACGCATTTATGTATTTGACGTTCGTTGGACATTTTTGAATTATCTATAGGCAACTTTTGAATGGAACACGTAGTGTTGTTTTGGGATAGGTGAGACTTTACGGTGAAATCTGTGGTATGCTTGTTTGGAGTGTGAGTGCCGGGAAAGTACATGTATAACGTTTGTGTGCCATCTTTATAGGGAGCGCTTGCTTTAATTTTGCGTAACGATTGTGAGACTGTTTTTTGGTAAGTGCGTGGAACGTGTATGTATGTAGAGACATTATGAACAGAATACGGTGACAAAAAGCATGCATTGGGTATCTGTGACACTGTCGGTGCATCTTTGGCGTGGAGCAATCATGGAGCAAGGCAGCATTATTCAAGCTGAGAAATTGTCATGTTGAGGAAATGGTATATGCTTTGTTATAGAGCTGTATAAATTGTTGGAGTTTAATGTCGTATTATGCTATCATGTGAGCAAATTTTCTAGTAAGCAATATGCTGTACTTGATATCTTACCGAATGAACTCTTCAAGTCATCAGTTGTACAAATTGATTGATTGACTTGATGTATAAATATTTTCAACAAAAAAGTGCAGGAAAAACTCCCCAAAGGTTACGGTCGTCGATGTATTGAAATTAAATTAGTACGCGACAGATCCTCGGCGTCCAGTGCCGTCGGTGGTCGATCTTACAATAAAACACGTTACGTGACAGTTTACTAATGAGACCGACTGACTAGTAAAAACTAGTAAACTGTTCAACACACGAGACACAACAATAGCAGAAGCAAAGGCAATCACACACTTGAAACCTACAATAAACAGGAAATACGAACTTCCACACTACAATCTGACGTCACAATTAGACATGCATTCATACAGCCAGCACATTTCTTAATATCACTCATTCTTCATATATCTTCACACGGCCTGCTTGCCTCGTAACGTGTTTTATTGCAAGCTCGACCACCGAAGGACCGTCGAAGGAGCATCGACGACCGTAACCTTTGGGGAGTTTTTCCTGCACTTTTTTTGTTGAAAATTTCATGATCAGGTTTCTACCAGTAGTTATCGATGTTTCGGTAAATTATCCGCATTTGTTACAGAAATTTTTTTTTCAGGTTACACTTGCCGATGCCCTACAACCTACACTGGGACCAACTGTGAGACGAAGAAGAACCCATGCAAGGCAGGAATATGCAAGAACAGCGGAACTTGCGTCCCGAATGTTTCAGGGAATACTTACAGCTGCTCATGCCAAAAAGGATTTACAGGATCCGACTGCAGCAAAGTTGTCAAATATTGTACTAGCTCAGCATGCCAGAACGGAGGGACATGTCACGAAAATCCAGCACAGTATAATTTCACATGCACTTGTGCTCCTGGCTACGAAGGTGAGTTCATGACATGCAGACATGAATAGTAGATTAGTGATTGAAGGATTAAATACGAATTTAATTAAGTAACATTATAGCAATGTTAATACGATGTCTATACGACATTGAAAATGTAGAGCGAGCGAAGCGAGTTTCAATTCAAACGAGAAAAAGCTGCTTTCAAAGTATGACAAAGATGACTCGGGGTGAAGGGATCGAATATCCTTACATCAAAAATGCCCTTTGTCCTCTTTTCCAAAAACCACGTGCTGCAATATCCAGACGAGCCTCATTTCCTTCGATTGTGCCATTAGGACGATTTTCTCCTATTAGAGGTTGTAGGTGGGTTTCAGTTGACACATCACAGCACACTTCTTGTAGTAAGTAGTATATAGTGTGACATCCGGCGCGACGCTTCGCTTCGCTTTGCTTCGCTTCGCTTGCGCCGGATGTCACACTTTTGCGGGTTTTTTCAAAAAATCAAAATTTCAAAAATTTCAAAAATTTAGGTAGACTTCAAATTTCACGTGGCCGAAGGCCGAAGGGCGAAAATTTAAGCGTTTTTAAAAATACCCAATTTTTCAAATTTTTCAAAATCTCAAAATTTGAGAATTACAATTTTCACCCTTAAAATCATGACCGTTCCAGGACACCGAAAAAATCATAAAAGTTAAGAATCTCAAATTCATGAATTTTATCCATCTTTTAGGTTTTTAAAATATAACATGTGACTAATAATATTTCTTTAAAAATGGAAGAAACCGCAAGAATATATCCTTCGTTATCATATGAACGTAGTTCTACTTTAATGGACATTGAAAAGATTAACATTGAAAAAATGAATAAAGAAAAACACAAGGATAGAGTACGTTATATGAAAGATAAGGAATCTCAATTATTATTAAGATTAGAGCATTATAAAAAATTAAGAAAGAGATGGAGTAAAGTTAAGAATGTAACACAAGGAATTGGCATATTCTTAACAATAAGTTTAGGTGCTTTAACATTGTTATATCTTCAGGTGTTTTAGTAATTCCAGTAGTTGCTACAGCTTTAACAGGTACGGGTGTTTTTGCACTTCACTTGTTACAATGTTAGATAAATCTTTAATAACTAAGAAACGAAAATCATTAAAAACTAAGCATTTACATATTAAAGAAGTCTATGATAAACTACATTACTACTTTCAAAGAGTATGTGATGATAATGTTATTACGTTAGATGAGATTGAAAAATTTGATCAAATAGCTAATGAAGTAAATCAAACCTTTCAATTACAGTCCGAAAAAGTTGATGATAAGAATAGACAGGATGGTAAAATTTCTAGTGATGGTAAAACTTTTACTGGTGGTAAAATTTCTAATGAAGAAAATGATAAAATTTTTTTAGAAGAGCTAAAAACTTTAAGCGAAAATTTAAGCAAAACTTTATTAAACAAAACTTAAAAAGAGAAAACTTTAAACGAAAAGATGTCAAACAACAAAGCAATAAAAAAATAATTTGTTCAGTAAAATGTTTTTGCTGTATTCCAATGTTAGAACAAAATTCAAATATTATATTTTAAAAATGGATAAAATTAGAGCTGATAATTTTAAAAGAATAAAACAATTAGAAGAGTTAATAAAACAAAGAAATATTATGAAAGAAAATCATCTTCAACATAGAATGATAAAAGCTGGTATTCAATCTGATATGTTTGAAAAAATGCAGCAAACCGAGCAAATAAAAAATGATTTTGAAAAAACTATGAAACCATTTAAAACTCTTGAAAAAGAACTTACAAATAATGATAAACAAATTGATATAACAGATCCAGAGCACAAAACTATATTAGATGACTATGGATTACTAGAATCAAACATTAATAAGAAATTACCAAAATCTATGCAATTTGAACATTCTATTTCATTTATAGATGGAAAAACAATACCTAGATTTTATCTCGGTCAAAAAGAAATATTTCCACGACCTTTTCGAGGTTTAATTTTTTCACCAGATAAATCTCCTTTTAATTTAGATAGAAATTTTGTTGATCTTTTAAGAGGAGCAGATTTAAATAATTATGCTGTAGAAGATCTCATAAAATATAAAGCTATGTTAGACAGAGTTGGTGCAGTAAAATCTCTTAGACGTTATAAACAATTAGAAAATTTATTATCATCGGGAGTTAAAGTAGGGAAAGGTTTATCTGAAAAACAGAAAACAGAAACAACTATATTTTTACCAGATGATCCACAAGAATTACTAAATAGATTAAATATTTTAATATCTGCAATAAAAGAAGGACATAATTCTAGTTTCAATGAAATTCATGCTATATTGAAAAGACTGTTAGAAAAGAAGATTCTAAATGAAGAGGATTATAAAAGTGTAGCTGAAATATGTTGTTGTTTTTAATTTTTTATAAAAAAAATATTTCATAAAAAAATATTTATTTAATTTTTTAGTTTAAAAATGTGTTCAGCAGATTTAGACAAAATTAATAATCATTTAGAAAATCTAACAGAGATTTTGGGTTCATCAAAATTTAGTACGACGTTAAAAATTATAACAACTACTTCATCACACACTTGTAATTTAGAACCCATTCTACATTTGGAACAAAATAAAAATTATCAAATTGCATTGACTAGTTTCTCTACATTTAACACTATTCAAAACGTTATCAAAGATGTGAATGATCAATTTAGATATTCTACTGATAAAGGCAAAACATGGAAAATACTAACTTTTCTTCCTGGTTCTTACGAAGTTGAATCAATATCAAATGAAATTAAGAGACATTTAGGTATATCATTTAAAGATAAGAAACAATTACTTTTGCAGTTGAACCGGCAGTTAATAAATTTTCTCTTACTTTAGACGAAAATCATCAAGTTGATTTTAATCATGATAGATCATTGTCAAAGCTATTAGGATTTAATAAACAAACCTATAGTCAAGGTTATCATTTAGGTGAGAAGATTCCAAAAATAACTGAAATAAATTCAATTGTTGTACATTGTGACATTATTGAAGGAGGATATATAAATGGTAAATTATCAAATTTAATATTCAGTTTCCAGCTTTTACTGTACCAATTGGTTATAGATTAAATGTAATTCCACAAACATTAATATATTTTCCTATTACAAGAAAAACTATTAACAACATTGGCATTAGAATCACTGATGAAAAAGGACAAGAAATAAATTTTGGAGGTGAAGAGATTATGATAGATCTTTTGGTTCGAGAGGTATAAACTCCTACGCGAAGCTAGAGAAGTTTAATTTTCTTCTTCTTTAGAAACAAAAAATAAAAAAAATAAAAATAAATTTTTTTATTAAAAAATGAGTGAACTACCTCCATTAAATAAAAAAAAACTTAAATTTAATCATCATCCAAATTTATCTAATAAAGTTTTGTCAGTTATTTGTGGAAGATCAGGTTGTGGAAAAACGTATCTATTATTTAAAATTTTAACGACTCCAAATTTTTTGGATTATAACAATCTTATAATTTATACAACAACGGCAGAACAACCCGTCTATCAATTTTTAAAATATGGATTTGAAAATAATCTTAAAAAAACAGCAATTGCTTCATTATTCAAAGAATATGAAAAATCTGAAGATGAAGAAGAAATAAGTTCGTGGTGTGAAGAAGCAACAAAAAATAATCAGTTAGTAGAATCTAATAAAAATAAGCATATAAAAATACAATTAATAGATGATAGTGGTAATATGCAAGATCCTAGTAAACTAGATAAAACAATGAAACATTGTGTAATTTTTGATGATTGTGTTAATGATAGAAATCAGTCAGTTCAGAGAAATTATTTCACAAGAGGTAGACATAATAACTGTAGTGTGTTTTATTTAACACAAAGTATGTATTCATTAGACGGAAGTGTTATTAGAAAGAATGCAATTATATTTATACTATTTGAAATAAATGCAAGAAACTTAAGTGATTTGTTAAGAGATTTATGTGTAAGAAATAAAGATGAATTTAAACAATCGTGTAACAATGCTTGGTCAAAAGATTATGGATTTATCACAATTAATATTGATAAAAAAATTCATGAAAGAGTTATCGAACAATTGTTTCGATAGAAAATATTTTCGAGGAGTGATCGAACGGAGTGACCGAACGGAGTGGCCGAATAATTTTTTCTTATAAATTTTTTGTTAATAAAAATAAAAAAAAATATGTTGAATGATTATAAGATAGAGCATGTACCAGTTTTAAAAGATTATCGTCATCCTACGAATCCTGTAAATTCGAAGAAAGAAGTTAAATTTTATTATCATCATAAATACGTAGCGCTCGTTACAGATTATAAAACAAAACATGGTATTAAACCGTGTGTTAAAACAAAAGACTTTCCACTTTGTTTAAGAAGTTTCCGAGTATTTTTGGCGTATAATAATTTATGGTGGTTGGTTAAGAAAGAACATTTAACAGCACATGAATTAGAAACATTACATCAATTACATATTCCTGTGTATATGCAAAAACGGAACCGAGGTTCTATGTAAAAATTCATTTTTTCTTTTAAAAAATATGAATCGTGAAATGTCTCTCGGACAAACGTCTAGGATTGATGAATTAAACAAGAAACAAATTGTTGAGTTTGATGCGCAAATTAAACATAGTAAACGTAGTAAACGTATTAAAAAACAGAAACGTACTAGGCGTAGTATTAGACGCAATATTAAAAAACAGAAAAGTGAAACAAAAGAAATATTAGAAACTCCTATTACTGATATCTTTTTCGACGATAGAATTAAGGATGAACTTGGTGATGATTTATGTAATTTATTTAATCCAAATGAAATTAAATATGAAAATGTATCTTTTATTAATGTAGTAAATGATATGAGGAAACTTTTAGCAAATGGTAAAATTATTAATTTACTTGGAAAAGTTGTTAAAGATCAGGAAAATATAATTCAAAATTTTTACGTAACCTTCTATAATAAAAAATCATTTGAAACATGGTTTTCGAATCTGGATGAGAAATCCGATGCTAACGAATGGATTTTTACAGGTAATATTAAATATGAAGATTTTGGAATGAAGTTAGTACAAAGATCGCATAGAGGGGCAGGGATTAATATGAAATATAGAATCAAAGAATATTTCGGTGAATATTGTTATATTCCTTCTGAAGATTTTTGTTTTATTAAATGTTATTATGTTTTACGAGGTTTTAATGAAGAACAAGGAGAAATGATGAAAGAAATGTTTAATAATTTTTTATATAAAGAGAAAGCCACATCTAGAACAGGAGTAATGTCAAACTGCAAATTTTCTCAATTCAATAAATATTTTGGAGAATGTGTTCAATATTATAGTCCTGCCAATCGTCATTTAAATCCTAGAGGAATTGAAACGTTTCATAATTATGTTTATTACAATTATTTTCACGCAGGTTCAACAATTGGTCACTATTGTTTAATTAATAAATCTCATAAATTAAAAGCTATTAGAGAAATTGAAAATAATTTCAAACCATATATAAAACAGTTACTGATGAAAATCTAACAACGCGTCCATATAAAATCATAACAAAGAAAAAAATTGACTATGGTTCAACATATATTTGGGATCTCGAAACTTTTCCTGATCCTAACTGTTCAACAGCTCATCCTATTCCTTATGCTGTAGGAGCTATTAATTTTAATAAATTTATATGTTGTTTACCGAAACAAAGATTGAAAGAATTAGAAACACGTTTGTTAAGTGATATGATTAAAATTAAACGATCAAAAGATGAAGATGAAATTAAAAAACTTAAAAAACAGATTAATGAGTATAATAATTTAACTGAATTAGAATTTAATTAACTTCAAAATTGTGTGAAAATATTTACGAGAACTGAGGATGATGAATGTTCGATCGGGGGAAACCCAGAGGATGTATGTCCGATCCATCAATTTTTTAAAACTCTTGGAAAATTTAATTATTCGAGAGTAACTTTAATAGCTCACAATTCATCAGGTTTTGATTCCTATTTTCCGATAAAAGCTAATTTTAAATTATCTAAACCGCCTCTTAAAACTTCAAGAGGAATATTGACTGCTTCATTACAAAATCCTTATACAACTGAATGTGTTAGTAGATACATCCAAAAATCTTTTAGATTTAAAAACAAATGAAAAAAGATTCACCTTCAGGTAAATGAGCACTTCAAACTATTATAATGAAATGTAGTTATCAACATGTAAAAACAAGTCTTTCTAAATGGTGTGAGAATTTCAAAATTCCTACGAATGTGTGTAAATTAAATTATGAAATTGGAGACATAACACATGAAAATTATAAAGAAAAAGAAATTGAATGGAGACCATATTTAGTTAACGATATTCTTTCTTTAGCTTTTTGTATCTACAAATATAATAATGTTATGCAAGATTTAGTTGGTGAAGATATAACTACTAATTTGACATCCTCTGCTTTAACATTTAACGGTTGGATGAAAAGCGTACAAAATGACAATATAAATATTCATTCTCATATAGATTTATGGGCTAGAAATTATATTAGAAAATCTGTTAAAGGCGGAAGAGTTTCAGCAAATATAAGAAAATACATATCGCCATTTTGTAGCATCTTGTTACCAATATTAAAACAGTATTTACCTGGTCGCTACGCTGGTGGGGCTTTGTCCCCTGGAAATAATTTAATAGATTTAATGAAACAGTATCGAGATTTAGGAGATAAAACTGAAATTTGTAAGAAAATTTCAAATCAACTACTTGAACAAAAAAATGAATTTCTAATGGCTTTTGATGCAACATCTTTATATCCATCAGCTATGTATGATGAAAATTCAGAATACCCTAAAGCTGAATCAGCTAGAAAATTTCGTCAAGAAGAAGAGCGGGAAATAGTATATAAATTTAATACTCAAACATTTAGACCTAAAACTGGAATATTCTCTGTTGTGTTTCAATATCCGAATGATATGTTTTTCCAACCAGTTCCTATAAAAGATAAAGTTAAAAATCAAAATAATAATTCTCATGTAAAAGTAATCAGGTTTAGAAAATGGTATATGTTATGATGTATTAACTTCTGTAGACAAACAAGAAATTGTTAGATGTGGGGGGAAAATCTTACATATTACTGATGGTATAATTTATGAAAAAAATTATCAAGTTTCACCATTTCGAAATTATATTGAAAAACTTTTTAATTTGAGAAAAAGATATAAAACAGAAGGAAATACTGTACGTGATGAGTTAATTAAATTATTGATGAATTCGCTATATGGCAAAACTGTGCAAAAAGATATAACCACTAAATATCATTTATGGAATGAGAATACATTGAGAAAAAATTTCACTCAAGAAGTAAAAGATTATGAAAAATTAAATGATGAACAATATTTAGCGAAAGTATAAATGGAAGATGATGAATTTCTCAAAACTAATATTGTAAAAGATGGGAAGACGTCATTCATGCCATCACACTTAGGTTCTTTCATTCTTTCTCACTCTAGAAGAATCATGAATAACTTTATTTTAGAAATTAATGGTTTCAAAGAAAAATACATTCATTATACAGATTCTGATTCAATATATATTTCCAATGAGCTCTTTAATAAATTAGACGCTGCTGGATATGTTGGAGGAGAATTGTGTCAAGGGAAAAATGATTATGGAAATGGTGGAATTATTTTTGCAATGTTTATTGCACCTAAAGTAAAATACTGTATTACTGTAGATGAACAAGGGAGACTTAGTGAAAAGAAAACATTCAAAGGTTATTCACAAAACAAAGTAAAAGTAGAAGATTTTCTAAAATTATATTCGGGGAAAACATTATCGACTACAGTTAATAAACATGGAAACGATCTTTAGAAACTGAATTAGTATTCCTGATAAAAATAATAATACTGAAGAAAAAAAATTTTCTGGTCAAAATAAATATTCTTAAACGTCAAGCACCTGATGAAAATGAAATTATGTTACCTTATAACGGAGAAGATATTCAAGCTGAAATATTTCAAACAATCGTCAGTGAGAGTAATTTAAGTGATGATGATGACACGTGGGAATAATAATTTTTTTATTACATCTAAAAATTTTATAACATCTAAAAAATTTATAACATCTAAAAAATTTATAACACATCTAAAATATTTATAACATCTAAAAAATTTATAACATCTAAAAAATTTATTACATCTAAAAACTTATTACATCTAAAAATTTTATTACATCTAAAATTTATACCTAAAAATTTATATCTAAAAATTTATATCTAAAATTTATTTCCATGAGATATATATGTTTTATTGTTAAAAAATGATGTTACCAAATGTTGGTGGAGGTGCATATATCCCGAATAATCGTGAATTAGAAATAGAGATAGAAAATTATATCATGAAAACTGGAGACGTTTTATCTGGTCCATTGCATCTTTCTATTCTTCCGCAACAAAATACAGAGTTAACAAATAAACAATATGTTGATACACAAATCAATGACTTAAAGGAAAAAATATATAAACGATGTTTTGGTTCCACTGATGAACGAATTATAAAGTTGCTTAAACTTAATGACAAATCATTAAACGAAAAATTATTAAAACTTGATAAAAAGGATAGAGAGCTAGAAGCAGATATAGCAAAACTATTTAAAAAAAGATTTCAGAACAATCTATATTTTTAATATTACTTTCTTTATATTTAAAATCTGCAGTCATTAAAAATAAACATCAGATAAAAATGTTAAAAGAACAATTAGAAGATGAAATAGAAAAACTACCTGAAAGAATTAAAAAAAATTTAAAGCAGTTACAAACTACATTCCAAAAAAGTGTTGATGAATTATGTTCTAAAATTACTCAACAAATGAAAAAGATGAATAGAATAATAAATGAAGTAAACTCACTTAATGAAAAAGTTGATAAAATGAAAACTCTTAAAATCAATTTAGAAAATGAATTAAAGAAAAATTTACAAGAAAACTCTAAAGAAAATAAAGAACAGTTAGATTCCGTTAAAAGACAATTAGATGTTCTTAAAATTAAGTTAAATGCACTTTAAAACGGGCCGTTGAAGATGAATCAGGAGAAAATGCAAGTTAATAGAAAAGAAATTAAAGTACATCACACGCTGCTTGACGCAATAGATAAAGTGCAACAGTCAATTAATAAATTTATCTCGAAGTTTGTTGTCCATTCACAAACGTAAATCTTAACACGTAGATATTTTTCCCAAAAGTCAATTTAATCCTAAAAAATGCCTATAATTTATAAACACAATCTTAAACATTTTGCTTCAAATCAAAAAATTGCTCATGAACCATCTATGAAATCTGTTTACCATTATAACAATGTAGAAACAATCGGAACACAAAAGTTCCTAGGCACCGCAGGTGCCGTTCAAAAAGAAGGGGCTTGGCATCTTTTCTGGTATTGGAAGTATCGTTAACTTAATTAAAAATAATAAAGATTTGATTACATCTGCTGCAAAAGGAGCACCGGATGTCACACTTTTGCGGGTTTTTTCAAAAAAACAAAATTTCAAAAATTTAGGTAGACTTCAAAATTCACGTGGCTCTCAAAATTTGAGAATTACAATTTTCACCCTTAAAATCATGACCGTTCCAGGACACCGAAAATCATAAAAGTTAAGACTTAAATCATGACCGTTCCAGGACACCGAAAATCATAATCATATGAACGTAGTTCTACTTTAATGGACATTGAATAAAGAAAAACACAAAGATAGAGTAAGGTATATGAAAGATAAGGAATCTCAATTATTATTAAGATTAGAGCATTATAAAAATTAAGAAAGAGATGGAGTAAAGTTAAGAATGTAACACAAGGAATTGGCATATTCTTTACAATAAGTTTAGGTGCTTTAACAATTGTTATATCTTCAGGTGTTTTAGTAATTCCAGTAGTTGCTACAGCTTTAACAGGTACGGGCGTTTTTGCAACTTCACTTGTTACAATGTTAGATAAATCTTTAATAACTAAGAAAAGAAAATCATTAAAAACTAAGCATTTACATATTATAGAAGTCTATGATAAACTACATTACTACTTTCAAAGAGTATGTGATGATAATGTTATTACGTTAGATGAGATTGAAAAATTTGATCAAATAGCTAATGAAGTAAATCAAACCTTTCAATTACAGTCCGAAAAAGTTGATGATAAGAATAGACAGGATGGTAAAATTTCTAGTGATGGTAAAACTTTTACTGGTGGTAAAATTTCTAATGAAGAAAATGATAAAATTTTTTTAGAAGAGCTAAAAACTTTAAGCGAAAATTTAAGCAAAACTTTATTAAACAAAACTTTATTAAACAAAACTTAAAAAGAGAAAACTTTAAACGAAAAGATGTCAAACAACAAAGCAATAAAAAAATAATTTGTTCAGTAAAATGTTTTTGCTGTATTCCAATGTTACCACAAAATTCAAATATTATATTTTAAAAATGGATAAAATTAGAGCTGATAATTTTAAAAGAATAAAACAATTAGAAGAGTTAATAAAACAAAGAAATATTATGAAAGAAAATCATCTTCAACATAGAATGATAAAAGCTGGTATTCAATCTGATATGTTTGAAAAAATGCAGCAAACCGAGCAAATAAAAACTGATTTTGAAAAAACTATGAAACCATTTAAAACTCTTGAAAAAGAACTTACAAATAATGATAAACAAATTGATATAACAGATCCAGAGCACAAAACTATATTAGATGACTATGGATTACTAGAATCAAACATTAATAAGAAATTACCAAAATCTATGCAATTTGAACATTCTATTTCATTTATAGATGGAAAAACAATACCTAGATTTTATCTCGGTCAAAAAGAAATATTTCCACGACCTTTTCGAGGTTTAATTTTTTCACCAGATAAATCTCCTTTTAATTTAGATAGAAATTTTGTTAATCTTTTAAGAGGAGCAGATTTAAATAATTATGCTGTAGAAGATCTCATAAAATATAAAGCTATGTTAGACAGAGTTGGTGCAGTAAAATCTCTTAGACGTTATAAACAATTAGAAAATTTATTATCATCGGGAGTTAAAGTAGGGAAAGGTTTATCTGAAAAACAGAAAACAGAAACAACTATATTTTTACCAGATGATCCACAAGAATTACTAAATAGATTAAATATTTTAATATCTGCAATAAAAGAAGGACATAATTCTAGTTTCAATGAAATTCATGCTATATTGAAAAGACTGTTAGAAAAGAAGATTCTAAATGAAGAGGATTATAAAAGTGTAGCTGAAATATGTTGTTGTTTTTAATTTTTTATAAAAAAATATTTCATAAAAAAATATTTATTTAATTTTTTAGTTTAAAAATGTGTTCAGCAGATTTAGACAAAATTAATAATCATTTAGAAAATCTAACAGAGATTTTGGGTTCATCAAAATTTAGTACGACGTTAAAAATTATAACAACTACTTCATCACACACTTGTAATTTAGAACCCATTCTACATTTGGAACAAAATAAAAATTATCAAATTGCATTGACTAGTTTCTCTACATTTAACACTATTCAAAACGTTATCAAAGATGTGAATGATCAATTTAGATATTCTACTGATAAAGGCAAAACATGGAAAATACTAACTTTTCTTCCTGGTTCTTACGAAGTTGAATCAATATCAAATGAAATTAAGAGACATTTAGGTATATCATTTAAAGATAAGAAACAATTACATTTTGCAGTTGAACCGGCAGTTAATAAATTTTCTCTTACTTTAGACGAAAATCATCAAGTTGATTTTAATCATGATAGATCATTGTCAAAGCTATTAGGATTTAATAAACAAACCTATAGTCAAGGTTATCATTTAGGTGAGAAGATTCCAAAAATAACTGAAATAAATTCAATTGTTGTACATTGTGACATTATTGAAGGAGGATATATAAATGGTAAATTATCAAATTTAATATTCAGTTTTCCAGCTTTTACTGTACCAATTGGTTATAGATTAAATGTAATTCCACAAACATTAATATATTTTCCTATTACAAGAAAAACTATTAACAACATTGGCATTAGAATCACTGATGAAAAAGGACAAGAAATAAATTTTGGAGGTGAAGAGATTATGATAGATCTTTTGGTTCGAGAGGTATAAACTCCCACGCGAAGCTAGAGAAGTTTAATTTTCTTCTTCTTTAGAAACAAAAAATAAAAAAAAATAAAAATAAATTTTTTTATTAAAAAATGAGTGAACTACCTCCATTAAATAAAAAAAACTTAAATTTAATCATCATCCAAATTTATCTAATAAAGTTTTGTCAGTTATTTGTGGAAGATCAGGTTGTGGAAAAACGTATCTATTATTTAAAATTTTAACGACTCCAAATTTTTTGGATTATAACAATCTTATAATTTATACAACAACAGCAGAACAACCCGTCTATCAATTTTTAAAATATGGATTTGAAAATAATCTTAAAAAAACAGCAATTGCTTCATTATTCAAAGAATATGAAAAATCTGAAGATGAAGAAGAAATAAGTTCGTGGTGTGAAGAAGCAACAAAAAATAATCAGTTAGTAGAATCTAATAAAAATAAGCATATAAAAATACAATTAATAGATGATAGTGGTAATATGCAAGATCCTAGTAAACTAGATAAAACAATGAAACATTGTGTAATTTTTGATGATTGTGTTAATGATAGAAATCAGTCAGTTCAGAGAAATTATTTCACAAGAGGTAGACATAATAACTGTAGTGTGTTTTATTTAACACAAAGTATGTATTCATTAGACGGAAGTGTTATTAGAAAGAATGCAAATATATTTATACTATTTGAAATAAATGCAAGAAACTTAAGTGATTTGTTAAGAGATTTATGTGTAAGAAATAAAGATGAATTTAAACAATCGTGTAACAATGCTTGGTCAAAAGATTATGGATTTATCACAATTAATATTGATAAAAAAATTCATGAAAGAGTTATAGAAAATATTTTCGAGGAGTGATCGAACGGAGTGACCGAACGGAGTGGCCGAATAATTTTTTCTTATAAATTTTTTGTTAATAAAAATAAAAAAAAATATGTTGAATGATTATAAGATAGAGCATGTACCAGTTTTAAAAGATTATCGTCATCCTACAAATCCTGTAAATTCGAAGAAAGAAGTTAGATTTTATTATCATCATAAATACGTAGCGCTCGTTACAGATTATAAAACAAAACATGGTATTAAACCGTGTGTTAAAACAAAAGACTTTCCACTTTGTTTAAGAAGTTTCCGAGTATTTTTGGCGTATAATAATTTATGGTGGTTGGTTAAGAAAGAACATTTAACAGCACATGAATTAGAAACATTACATCAATTACATATTCCTGTGTATATGCAAAAACGGAACCGAGGTTCTATGTAAAAATTCATTTTTTCTTTTAAAAAATATGAATCGTGAAATGTCTCTCGGACAAACGTCTAGGATTGATGAATTAATCAAGAAACAAACTGCTTAGTTTGATGCGCAAATTAAACATAGTAAACGTATTAAAAAACAGAAACGTACTAGGCGTAGTATTAGACGTAATACTAAAAAACAGAAACGTGGAACAAAAGAAATATTAGAAACTCCTATTAGTGATATCTTTTTTGATGATAGAATTAAGGATGAACTTGGTGATGATTTATGTAATTTATTTAATCCAAATGAAATTAAATATGAAAATGTATCTTTTATTAATGTAGTAAATGATATGCGGAAACTTTTAGCAAATGGTAAAATTATTAATTTACTTGGAAAAGTTGTTAAAGATCAGGAAAATATAATTCAAAATTTTTACGTAACCTTCTATAATAAAAAATCATTTGAAACATGGTTTTCGAATCTGGATGAGAAATCCGATGCTAACGAATGGATTTTTACAGGTAATATTAAATATGAAGATTTTGGAATGAAGTTAGTACAAAGATCGCATAGAGGGGCAGGGATTAATATGAAATATAGAATCAAAGAATATTTCGGTGAATATTGTTATATTCCTTCTGAAGATTTTTGTTTATTAAATGTTATAATGTTTTACGAGGTTTTAATGAAGAACAAGGAGAAATGATGAAAGAAATGTTTAATAATTTTTTATATAAAGAGAAAGCCACATCTAGAACAGGAGTAATGTCAAACTGCAAATTTTCTCAATTCAATAAATATTTTGGAGAATGTGTTCAATATTATAGATTGTTTAATTAATAAATCTCATAAATTGCTGCTATAGGTAGTACAGCTAGTGCAATATCAAATGCTGTCAAGTCTCAAAACGAATTAAAACAACTAGAAGCTATTCGTAAACTTAGGAATGATTCTGAAGAACTAAAAAATTTAAAAAAACTTTCAGAGGAAACAAAAAATAAAATTGCTAACATTGCTGTTGGGGAAACCTTGAGGAGCGGAGCTCCGTCTGATAGTAAACATAATAAAAAAACAATTGAAGAAATAAGAGGTAATGGCATTAATAGCAACCTTCTGTCTAACCAGCAAAGCTGTAGCGGAGCTGGTCTAGCAAAATTCTAAAATTATATTTTAGTAAAATTTTTTAGTAATTTTTTTAGTAAAAATTTTTTCTGTCTGTGAGAAAAACAAAAAGTCAAATTTTTTTTTATAAAAATGTCTTCGCTTATCGAAAATAAATTTAGATTAGACGATCCTCCGTTCGTCAGTTATAATCAAAAAAAGAATGACTATATAAGAATTGCTATGAATCCCGGATCTTCCAGTAGAGTAAATACTGGAGGTGATTTAATTTTTGAAGTTGATAATCAGCAGAGTTATATATATTTACCTGATTCGTTTTTACATTGTGAATATTCTTTATATAGTGATGCCAATTTTACAACACCATTACCAGAAACCGATAATATTGCACTAGAGAATAATTTCTTTCCAAGATTATTTACACAAATCCGTTTAGATGTTGCAACTCAAAATATAGAAACAATAACTGATTCTCCAGGTGTAATTGATACAATGCTTAGATTTGTAACAATTGGTGAAAATAATAAAAAGTATGAAATCGAAGGTTGGTTTCCTGATACTAATGATGGTATAATTGTTGATGATTTAACTCACGCTGGAACAGATGCCGCAGGAATTGCGAAAGATGTAGAAAATATTGCAAAACATTTAAATAAAACAAATAATGATGCATATAAAGAAAGACGTGAATTTAACAAAAAAAGTAAACAGACAGTAAATTGGTCATTGTCTCCATTATTCGGATATTTAGATTATGATAAAATATCATATCAATTAAAATTTAAATTAATAATTCATCGTACAGCAAATAATGAATTAATCTTTTTTGGTAAGACTGGAAAAAAAGCATATTTAAAAATTGATAGACTTGAATGTGGGGTTTAAGCATATTACTCCTAGTTTAGAGATTGAAACAGCTATTGCAAAAAGATTAAATACCAACAAACCAATTCCAGTAAATTTTCTAAAGAGAACTGCTAGTTCAGTAACTTTTTCCGAACAAAGATTTAACTGGCATTTTACTAGAACTGCGAATACTCCAAGATATTTATTACTAACATTTCAAAGAAATAATTCTCCAAGTTTTTGATAAGAACAACAATCTTTTTCATATTAATACAATTCGAAGTTTACAAGTTTCATTAAATCAAACCCGTTATCCAATTGATCCATTAAGATTCGATGATACCAATAATCAATTTATGGAAGGATATGATTCTTATCGAAATCTTTGTATAGAATTTGGAGTTGAATCACAATTAACTCCTGGAGATTGGAGACATTTATATCCTGTTTTCTGTTTCGATTTAAGTGCACAATCTGAAGATATTATCAAGACTGGCTGTGATGTAACAATTAATATTGAAAAAAAAGATTCCACAACTTCATTGATGGCTTATGGTTTATTGCTAGAAGATGTAAAATATTCTATTGAAATTCTTAATGGAAAGATGGTAAGGATAAGTTAATTAAAATTTTTTCATAACTAGAATAGATTAAAAATTCTTAACTTAAAATTTTTCATAACTAGAATAGATTAAAATTTTTTGGTAACTTAAAATTTTTTAGTAACTTGAAATTTTTTAATAACTAGAATAGATTAAAATTTTTTGGTAACTTAAAATTTTTTGGTAACTTGAAATTTTTTAATAACTAGAATAGATTAAAATTTTTTGGTAACTTAAAATTTTTTTATTAAAAATGTCGCAAGCGAAAGGTAATAATAATAAAACTGTTGAATTAAAATTACGTAATATTGTTGACAAAAATACCCCTAAAACTATTACGATTTACAAAAAAAAGTATTACATAAGTAAACCAATGATAGAGAATATTCAATTACAAGAAGAAAAGAATGGCGGGATTCTCCCATTAATTCCACTAATAATAGGTGGCATAGCTGCAGCAGGAAGTGTTGCAGGTGGGACAGCTGGTATTGTCCAAGCAGTAAATAAAAATAAAACAGAGAAGGCAGCATTAGAAGAACAAAAACGACATAATAGAGAGTTAGAGAAAGTTGCTAGGGGTGAAGGAGTAGTAGATAATTTTATTAGTAAATTAAAATTAGTTGATGAAGGAAAACGAGTTCTTAAAAATATTCTCCACAATGTTGATGATTTAATTGAAATTAAAGAAACTAAAGATGGTTCTGGAATATATCAAAGTCCTAGTATGATTCGGTCATAACCACAGGACCAAAGGTCCGATCGGCTAAAGCCTCTGAACAAAGTTCTATTAGGTAAAACATTTATTTTATCTTTTAAATTTTTTTTATCTTTTAAAATGAAGTCTACAAATTCCGAAAATTTAATTAAATTAAAAATTTCTAATTTAGATTTATTAAATTATCTATTAAACAAAAATTAAAACTCAAATTGTCAGCATATTGGAGGTGACAAGAACAAAGTTCCATACCACTTCGGTGGTGATATACAAAAAACATTAGAAAACTTTCCTGGATTTATTTGGAGTAAATATTCGAAAGAAAAACATCTTCCTGGTCATTCATATACCGGTCCAGGAACTCGATTAATATAAGACTAGATGAGAATAATAATCCAAAACCAGGTGAAGAACCAATAAATAGAGTAGATGCCGCCGCTTACAGGCATGATTTAGCTTATCGAAATCATGATCTAAGTTCTCGACATGCAGCTGATAAGAAGATGATTCAAGAATTAGATAGTATTCAAAATCCTACATTTAGAGAAAAAATTGAAAGAATGTTTGTTAAGAAAGCTTTACAAGCTAAAATATTATTCGGTCAGGGTTTAAATGAAACGACAGCAAAGCTGTCTGAGAGCAACGCTCGAACCTACGCGTCCGAAATTCATAGGGAATACAGAAAGCCTAAATATTTATTGAAAGTAAAAGTATTTAATAAAGATGATATTTGGAGTGCTGATCTTATTCATATGCCGAATGAAAGGGACTACCGTTATAGATTTATATACACGATACGCTTGGGTAAAGCCTTTAAAAAATAAAAGTGGTCTATCAGTTAAATATGCGTTTGAAGAAATCTTTAAAGAAAGTAATAGAAAGCCAAGGAAATTGTTTGTGGATAAAGGATCGGAATTTTATAACAGAAACGTTCAGCCACTATTTGAAACTGTTTATTCAACTGAAAACGCAGGAAAAGCTGTAGTGATAGAAAGATTCAATCGGACGTTAAAAAATAAATTATTCAAGAAATTTACTGAGCAAAGAAATCAGAAATGGTTGAAGATATTACCAGGAGTTGTAGAAGAGTACAATAATAAAGTTCATTCTGGTATTGAAGAAACTCCAAAGAATGCTTCTGACGACCCTGATTTGATAAGAAAAAAAATATTCGAGAATAATTATTCGAATGAGAGTAATCCGAATTTGCAGAAACTTAAGCCGAAATTTAAAATTGGAGATAGAGTTAGAATATTTAAATATAAGAATAAATTTGAAAAAGGCTTTGTTGGCTATTGGACTAAAGAAATATTTGAAATTTGTAAAATAAATCAAACTTATCCGTTTACTTATGAAATTAAAGATTTAGATAATGAGGATATCAGAGGCCGTTTTTATCAAAATGAATTACAACGAACTGATTTTTAATTATCATTATTATTATTATTATTTTTATTATTCAATTCTAACATAATATCAAGAAATGATACTCCTTTTTGTAATTTAAATAAAACATAAAGACATAATTGACCGCAATATGTAGTTCCTGGTTTTTGAATTTGAAATGTATTATAAATTCCATTGCCAAGTAATTTTTTGACTTCGTTTGTAGGTGGAAGTCCGTATGAGTCAAAATAATAATTAGAACAGTTTATATTTCTTTGTCCTGCTGACCAATGTACACCTTTTTCATCTGACGTATGAAGATTTGTTATGAAATTTACAGTTTGAACTTTGTTCCGGGAACTGAAGGTTCCTGTTGGCCTATTTTTTAGGAATTGTAATTCGTCTCTCATTAGAACATGAAAATTCTTTATTCCTAATTGATTTGCGATTTTCTTTAGGTCGAAATTCGTTGTCGTTTGTGTTCCATATAATTTCAAAAACTCATTTATGCTGCTCATTTTATAATAAAAAAATTTCTTAAGGGACCCCTAGAAGTCAGAAGGGAGGGGGTATTGATTTAAAACTGTTCTCCAATGATGTCTTTCCTTACTACTTATTCGATTTTGAAATGATTATACTATAATTATTCTAATCTATATTGTTTTATATATTTCCATTTTCTTCATGAACTTCATTTGTAAAATATGTTTCATCGTTAAAATGATTGTTTAAAATTGCCATAACAACTAACCCGCATATCGGCGTTTATTGTACGTTCTGTGTTCACAAGAAGAATTTTATTGTCATTTGCTTTTATTGTCAATGCACTCTTATGTGCTTAATCTATTCATGTCTTCACAATGGAAGTACTTTACTACCCGTATGTGTTTGGCAAACGCTAAATGAATTTTGAAAACAGACTTTACAAATGGATTTTGAAAACAGACTTTGCAAATGGATTTTGAAATTAGATTTTGAAAACAGATTCTGAAAATAATTTACGTAGGGGTAAATTAAAATGTCAAAACTTTACGCACGCGTAAGTTGAAATGCCAAAAGTTTACCGATGAGTAAATTGAAATGACAAGAGATTCTCCACGATAATTTTAGGGGAAAGCTGCTAGATGTTTCTCTCTCTTCAATTATCAGCCAGTGTACGGGTTCATTGAATAATTTTGAGTTTATGAGTTACAATGATCTTCTAGTTCACACAATTAGTACTTTAAATAATGTTGAGCATACAATAACGAAGAATGACTAAGTAATAATTGCGTCTTCTTAATTTATCATAATGCTCTAATCTTAATAATAATTGAGAACCATTTCACCTGTTTTTAATTGAGATAACGAAGGATATATTCTTGCGGTTTCATCCACTTTTGTTTCTTCCATTTTTAAAGAAATATTATTACTCACATGATATATTTTGAAAACCTGAAAGATGGATAAAATTCATGAATTTGAAATTCTTAACTTTTATGATTTTCGGTGTCCTGGAACGGTCATGATTTAAGCGAGAAAATTGTTATTCTCAAATTTTGAGATTCTTAACTTTTATGATTTTCGGTGTCCTGGAACGGTCATGATTTTAAGGGTGAAAATTGTAATTCTCAAATTTTGAGATTTTGAAAAATTTGAAAAATTGGGTATTTTTAAAAACGCTTAAATTTTCGCCCTTCGGCCTTCGGCCACGTGAAATTTGAAGTCTACCTAAATTTTTGAAATTTTTGAAATTTTGATTTTTTGAAAAAACCCGCAAAAGTGTGACATCCGGCGCAAGCGAAGCGAAGAAAAGCGAAGCGAAGCGTCGCGCCGGATGTCACACTATATACTACTGTAGTAAACTGGCGAACATTTCCTTCATTTCATCATGGCATTCCAAATTGAAACCTCCCTTAAGACATGATAATGCATGGTCCACAGTATAAAGTTTTCCACAGGAACAGGTGGACGGCATGTAGTTCATTGGCCATCTGCATCTAAGACTCAAAGCATCATAAAACTCTCTTTTACTCAAAATAAAGTTCTCCGCGTTTACAGGTTAAGTAGCTAGCCATGACGAAGCTCCCTTTTGAGATGCTATCTCATTTGCTCGTAGTAGCTGATGTCAATAAATTGACATAGAAAATGTTAAATTTTTTATTGGGTTGACTAGATATAGACATATTCAACAATAAACATTGAATTATTTGAATTGACAAATTGAGGTATCCATGAAAGCAAGTAGTGGATAGTTTCAAAACACGACATACATGTAATTAATTAAAAGCTGTGAGGATCCGGTAACAGAGGCAATGTCCAAAGTCAAGCAAATACCCTAATGGAATCTCCTAGAGAAAATAGTTTCTTAAAGGTTCCATACCCTAATCAGGAGCAAGATAAACAGCACTAATATTCCAAAAAGCATGACTAAAATGCCAGGAGACGGGAAAATAAATCCATTAATACAAAAGCGAAGTGCTATCCAATATTATTTGTGAAGAAGTGTAATCATACACACTAAATCATGCGTGTAGGTTGTACAGCGGAAACTGTCAATCGATAAAGACATGAAAGTTTAAAGAAACTCACGATGAAATTAAATAAGGCTATTCAGGTATCTGGCAAGAAAAACTTGAAATAGTCCTCTGTCTACGAACTACGAAGCGTGGTAGTGAATTCAACATAATAATTCTTAGACCTGTGAAATCGTCGAGGAATAAGTTCCTGCACATGCGAGTCGCATGCGTCAGTCACTGATGTTTTCAAGGCTATCACAACCACAATCGCTCGTGTGAATAATACGTTGAGATCTTTCAGTGGGGCTGACTCAGCTTTAGCTGTAAGTGTACAGGTAATGAGACAAATACGGATATATAATAGTTGACGAGGGATAATATTATGCTATAATAGGCCTGTAGCAAAACGTCTCTGGGTACAACAGTGAGCAGTAATCTAATGCCGCATAGTCTAAAAAATGGTCACAACCAGGAATCTGTTTTTTCGCATGTACCTAAAAGAGTCATACAGTGAACTATGAAATGAAAGTAGTCAAAGCTCAGACTTAGCCATAACGTAACTGCAATTGAGGCTGTTGGTTCAAACTAGCCCCTAAATTTTGAGCTACCCAAACTATTTATTGACATTACAAATTAGGAAACCAAATATTTCTAAAATGCTCTTTCACTTTCTTGTGTGTTGCTGAATCTGTACAGACTTTCTTTACCAAGCCAGTATTGTGTGTTCAGAAACAACATATATACTCTATGTTGTAACTCTTTCTTTTACAACAAATATTTGAGAAAAATTGTTCTAACAGAAGTTACATACAGAAGAATGTGAAAAGGTGAAAGCAAACGAAGATTCAGATGAAGAGAACGCGAAAGTTTTCTGGAAATTACCTTGTGTTGAAGAATCGTACAAAGAAATCAAAAAAAAATCTAAGCATAAATACAGTATTGAAAGAATCTAAAATAAAACTTGCCTACACGACTTATAAAGAACACAGAACATTTGTCAATGCAAGGATGATATCCTATTTAACAAGCGCTCTTCCCTGGTTTATCAATATGACTGTGAACTTTGCCTAAAAATTAACATCGGAGAGATTCGCAGACATTTATACACACACGCAAAAAATGACATCTATAGAGGCAGACGACCATCAGAAATATCATTACACAGACACAAAGCCAACAGAACAAAACCTTGAAATATTATTACAAATAACCTTATAACTCTTACAACCTTACCTATAACCGAAAGCGACTGGCTGTGACACTTAAGAATTTGATTTTTGTATTCAGCGTTTCAAAATCTACAAATCCATGCTATTAAGCCCTCTCTGTGCGAATTTCGGAAGAAAGTGTCAGTAGTTCCAGTATTATACAGACTTAGACAATTCTATTTCGTTTGTGACATGGGCTCCTAGATACACTAATCCCAAAAATGTCTGTCACCTCTTGAATTGCTTTCTAATGTTGAAGGGTGACATCGTCATCAAATTGGCAAATTTAGAATATCTATGAAGACATTGAACACTCTATATGGCATGGATAAATTTGCCATTCAATTGAAATATATTTCTATGAATGTTATAAGATGCACTGGTATTAGAAAGCTTGGATATTGAAGTTAATTGCACTCAAGCATGCCAACACGACCAACGAAATGAAGGCAGCAAATTTGAGAAATAAAATTGGAAAAGAAAACGAAGGGAACTAAAGAAAAGACGGCTTTAGAGCAGAGGCTTTTGGTTTTTCAATAATGAATTTGGCAACATCAAAAATTGTTTGACTAATGAATTTAAGCAAAAGAATAATTTTGAGGTAGAGAGCAAGGCACAAAGTGAAAACTAGTGAATAAAAGTGCTCCAGCGCTAGAAAAGAAAATCCATCGAACGTCGCAACAGCCCACTGCTTAGATACCGGCATGTTCTGAATAGCAGACTTTCATCCGCAGTAGAGTTTTGAAAGATTTGGAATGAGCGATTGCTTCATAAATGGTCTACGTACAACTGCCTGCGCCAGACCGGTGTGAGAAAACGGAGACCGTTTGTTGCGAATACAAAGGAGATTGAAAGAAATAAGCTAAGAAAAGAATGCATGTGGAGAGAAATTTGGCGGAAGGTGATAGTTGCAAAAGAGAGAAGTTTCGAAGATTGAGGAATGACAGGCGGATGCAAGCCTATAAGAATGGATGGGCGAATGAAAGCTGAGAACTCCAGATAAGGTATACAAAGTATGGAAAGTTAATTCATTTAATGTTCTAGGAGCGATCTGACGTCATGATCTCAGTGAGTTACGAATTCTGAAATCTGTCAATGGGTGAATATTTACGTTAATACCGAGACTAGATTTTTTAATGCATCGATGGCAGATTGCCGGATTCCATCTTTCATGAAGCATAGCTCATCACTGACTGATCAGTTTCACCATGTTAGCAACACTCGAAGGATAGAGCGGCCATCAAGATGACCAGATCTTAATTGTATCGAACATGTGTGAGAGAATCTGGCGAAGAGGGAAGTATCAAAAAGAGGTGGCATTAGCTGTTTGAAGGACTTACAATCCATTGTGGTCGAAGATTGGATGACCATTCCTCGGAGCGCAATTGATAACTTGATAATAATATACTCGTACATGTAAATACAAGTGTATTTATGCTCCGAAGAATCACAACTGCGATAAATTCATCAGGTTTCCCTCGTTACTAACGTTTTATAATTATATTGAAAAATCACTGTTTATCATCAGGCTAATTAATTTTCGTAACTTATGCAATCTTAGGAACATATGTTGCAACATAGTAAGAGGTTTTGATTTGCATATATTTGGTCATAATTAAAAGGTGACACACATTTTTGGGATTAGTGTACATAGCATCTGGACAGGAAACTAAAATTTCTGTGCGCCATTGTAGGCTGAAATGATCAACTCCTTGTCATTATCACTCTTTCGAGAGTTGGTATTTAGGTGATCATTATCAATAATTGTTAATGTAATCTACCATTCCTGTCACCGAGTAAAGAAGCCACGCATAGGTCTATAAATAAAGCAAAATTCATGGAAGCATTTTTATTTTTTTAACACCAGAGGAACCCGCAGAAAAACGATGTTGTTCTCGTAAAAAACCTTTATCGAGGCCTTTCAGCTGCCGCCGGCAGTCATCGTCAGTCGAAATGTGTTCTTCAGCTTTTGTGTTCTATGCAGTCGCTTGATTTCAAGGCGCATGTCTTGGTATTTCGATATCTTTTCTTTCTCTTTATCGGCCATGTTTCTATCATCAGGCACTGTTACATCCACAATCAGTGTTTTCTTGTCTTCTTTGTTCAGAATCACTACATCAGGTCTTCTTGCATGTATCCTGCGATCCGTTTGAATCTGGAAGTCGCACAAGATCTTAACTGCCTCGTTCTTGGTAACTGCTTGTGGTACATGCTTCCACTATGTCTCATGTGTTTCAAATCTATGCTTCTTGCAGATACTCCAGTGTAAGCATTTAGCAACTTCGTTGTGTCGTTTCAAGTACTGAGAGCCTGCAGGTTTGTTGCAACCTGTTAACAAATGTGCTACTGCACTTAGGTGACATTGCCACGCATAATTCACGCGTAATTACGGAGCACCTAAACATCCGTAGTTATAGACATTCTTCTACGCGCGTACATACGCGCTGCACTAAGAGTCAGCAATCACCTGATCTGATGTTGTCAAACCATGGGGAATGTTTATGAACACACGCGGGCGAGTGTTCATAGTTTTCACGCAGTCTGCGGTTGTCCGCGTTGCCGCTTGAACCACGGATGAACCGCTAAGCATGTTCTGTCTTCCCTGAGCATGAAATTGAGGTTCCATCACATTGCTTAGCCTCTGATACATGCAGACACTTGAGACGCAAAGTCTATGTAACAGGACTGCCGACAGATGTTGTAGCAATGTCACGCAAAGCCACTGATGTTTAGGGTCATGTGTAATTACGCGTAGTTTGCGCGTGAATTACGCGTAATTGAGCGTGGCATGTCACCTAGTGTGTCTCATCTGCCTCATTGCACATCCTTCAGTTTAAGTCTGAGCTCGTCTTCATGATGTAGGTCTTGTGTACCTTCGTACTCAAGGCTTGCTCCTGGGCTGCTGTTATTAGTGCGCGCCTCTGTTTCTATCTTTAACTGTACTCCTGTCAGCCACCCAAATCTTGTTGCGAGACCATTACGCGACCCATTATTATTAATATTATTATTAGACTTTTGTGTCCATTTAACGAGCATGCTTCTCACTTCTCTTGTTTATCAATATGACTGTGAACATTGCCAAGAATGTTTCATCGGAGTGACTCGCAGACATCTATAAACACGCACAAAAGAACATCTAAAAGGCAGACCACAATCAGAAATATCATTACATAGACACAAAACCAACACAACAAAACTTTAAAACATTATTACAAACACGCTATACAAAAATTGCAGAGACACTTCTAATGAGATCTAGCACAGGAGTACTAATGAACAATAATTTAAAGTCAGAACAGATGTTTTTATTGCAAATATTGTCATTTTGTTCGTCTGTATCATTATTTCATCATCATCTGCTCGTGTAATTCATCCATGTAAAAAATGCGCATTCATTGTTCTTTGTTGTTGTCACTGATGATGGTACGTGTAATCGATATGAAATACAATGATGAAAAGCATTTACGAATATACTTTTTAGTCCGGCAGCCAGAACGAGTTTCGGCAGGCAGGGAACGAGGCCGAAAGTAAGACTTTCACAGGATGATGTACACCCTATGCTTACTACGAATCGGTGCGTTTGCCGAGTTCCTCTTCTTGTCAGACAGTGTCAAAGAAAAACAGTTTTTAGTTAAAAGGAAATTTTCTATGTTTTCTCTTATCAACTGAAAAGTATTAAGTCTAGAGTCATGATTTTTGACATAGAATGTCTTCAGGTCATTTCCCATGAAGTGCATGTGCTATTATCATGCTTCTGATCGACAGTGCATGTGAGAATGTGGTTGAATGTGGATAAAGTTGCTCAAAATGTTTGTGTTTGCCGACAATAAGAGGCTCACCAAATCTAGATGTGTTTAGCTTTATAGACAGGGATGCATGAAAATGAAAGAATTGAGCTTTAATAAAGAAATAACCTCAGTAATTTTCGTTTAATCGGAGAAAACATGAAATCCAAAAACTGCGTTATTCTTTGATCCTGTCTGACAAGAAGAGGAACTCACAAGAAGTCGGCAGACGCACCGATTCGTAGTAGGCATAGGGTACACATCATTCTGTGAAAGTCTCATTTTCGGCCTCGTTCCGAGCAGAAACTCGTCCTGGCTGCCGGACTATATAGCTTGAGCTCTCTTGTATTTTATTTTCTTATTTCATCAGCTGTGATATTACTTAATAAACATACTACCTTGATCTTATTTTGTCATTGCACGCCTGGTACAGACATTGCTTGTCTTAGGTTGATCGTTATGGAAATGTGAATCATTCATTTTTGATGGTCCGATGAAGTGGCGCATGTACACTGTAAATCGCTCAATACAAATCACATACGAAGGATGCATACCAAAATATTTTTTTGATATATTTCTGTAGTCTCTTGGTATATATTTGAATGCTTTTCGTATGTTATTTCAAATGTGGTATGCTTTACATACTAACGACATTCCAGCACAATGTTAAAGGAAAGCATCAATGATTTCTAATATATGTTGATTTAAGGCCTTTTGTCAATAAAGATCACACCAATGTTACTGCTGTTCTGTAGGTACTAAGATAATGACATTTAATAGTCAAACTTACAATACTGAATTCAAGTTTAATACATGTAAGTCTAAGGCATTTCATGAATAATCAATAAGTATTTGACCATCAACAATTATGCATTATGTAATTTTGGAACTAAGCATATCAATCCGGAATAAAAACACATTATAATTCATGAACGCAAAAATAGTTATGTTTGAGATATATAAGTCAACATTGTTGCTCGAAAGTTATCGCTTTATTGAAATGATGTTTATCAACTTAGTACAAAGAAATGAGTTAATTTTGAGTCTTGTGAATGCCATAAGACAAGCAGTGATGAAAATTTTCCGTGGAAAATTATGGAAAATTTTGAAAGTTTTGATTTTTTTGATAGGCCCTATAATTTCAGCGCTTCCGCTGCCGAGGCAGCTACGTACCAATAAATTGGGTCCAAAACTCTTGATTTAATCATTATTTCGATTAAAGCGATCGTTGAAATACGAGTTCCGTCAGCGGATGTTTGAATATTCCTTTGTCACCAGTGGCTTTGTGCCAATTTGTTAGCATTTTTAATTATCACACAGACACGGTTTGGAATAACGTGAATCTTGCTTTACAATAAGGGTATAATTTCATGCAATGTTTAAGATCTGGAGAAAAAATAATATACTTCATTTTGGAGTTTGCTAATTGTTCGTTTGAAAGCTAAGCCTTGGTATGCAGTGTTGATCGTTGTGCAAATTCTCCATGTGTTGATGAACATGTGAAGACACAGTCCAAGCAGCATTCATGAGCGACCATATTGGAAGATATGAAGACTGTAAACTTCTGAGATATTTGGAAGCTAAAGATATCTGTGATGAGTAAAAGAATATCTATGATAGCTTCTAACTTCTGGCGCAGTGTCCGATATTTTCGTTGAGGATGCACATCCTCCATTTATAGTTCAGATGGTTCAGATAGTTCCAATTCGATTTCAGATCTGCCCAAATGAATTTCAGATATGATCCAGATGAATTGGAGATCTCCAGTTGAATTTAAGATCTTTTCAAAGTTGAGCTTCTAACAGATATCTGAAATTCAGCTAGAGAAATCTGAAATCCATCTAAATCTGGAAGTCATTTGGAAAGATCTGAAATAGACGTACGGAAGAGGTGCAGTTGGTTCCAAAAGTTAACATGCAGGGATAGAGAGAGAAGTTTTCGGTCTTTGAATATTACATAGTCTTTTCAAACGACTATAATAAGTCTCCAAAACAAAGGAAAAACGTCAATCACCGGGAAATAAATTTCAAAATTTTCCAATGGAAAATTTTCCCGAAAATTTTCTCGAAAATTTTGACGGAAAATTTTCCATTTGCATCACTAAAGACAAATAGCAAAGATGACATTCGGCCTTAATTTCACAATAAATCTAATCTAGTTGAATACCACACTTTCACAAAGAAATATTCACTACTGGTATTACTGGAAAAAAGTTATTTGTAAGTAGTATGTAATATAACTTATTTTTTGCCATGTGACTTAACGCCATTCATGCGAAACACATACGAATGAAGACCAACTTGCATCGGGTCTCGTATATAGAACATGCCAACAACTCGTATTTCAGTGTAAAACAGCCAATCACAGATAGAATAGCTCGTATCGCTACATACCAATCACATACGAAAGTATGTGAGATTTCGTATAAAAAACATACCAGATCTCTGTAAGGATGCGAGAATCTCGTATCAGATGTCAGTTTCAAATTGTATGTGATTTTCGTATATATGTTTGTATTTCTCATACGATGATGAAAGTCATCCCAGTAGCCATTTATAATAGAATATAATGCTTACTAATTTAAATTATTAGTTAAAGTAGTCCTAAGGAGGACTGATGGCGTTCTCCAATCCGCAAGTGTACAAAGGCAATGCTACTGTAACCATTGGATTAATCAGTTCTTAAAAGAACTCAATGTAGCTTTCTCGTGGCAACGAATTAAAATTGATCAGCTTTGGCCCAATATCTGGTAATAATGGAAATCTTAAGACTTGTAATACTACTCATTCTTCCTGTTAATATACTAATACCATAGATTCCAAACACTGCCGTATACACGTTCAAAACAGACTTCTAATATACTGTACCGACTACAGATGCTGATAGTGGAAATAGAATAAGACAATGGTCACCATAGGTTACGGAAATTAAAAATGGATATTATAAAACAATAGGAAACCGATGAATAAAAATTGGAAAAGTGGAGGTAAAATATGGAAATACAACGATGCTACTACACTGATTACAAGTGAACTATATCTGACACTACACTAAGTGGATAAGTGGAAAGTGGATAATGGAGGTAAACAATAGAACTACAATGACACTCTACTACACCGAAAGCAATGAAACTATACACACTATACCTAAGACTACACATGGAAAATACTATTTCTTCACTTGAATTTGTTATCGCCAGTTTCTTCATCCGTCTATAGTACTTCATGTAATTCCACATTTCTTCATTTGAATTACAATACATCGACCACTACTTCAGCTACCGATTAAGGGATATAAAACATAATACTGCAGTCCGTCAGTCATCACCAGGTACTCGTCTAGTTGTGTTTCGACCCCTAACTTGAACACTCAAACCCAGACGAGCGGGGTCCCACACATAGTGGCTGACAAAATACTGAATAGGTAATGATATGTCTTGAAAGATATGTGACAAAGATAAATCAGACATCATTCAATTGTTGCGTTTCCCACATGTAAACAGATCCTGTCATTAAATTCAACCCATCAATAAATACAGTATGCTTTTGCGATCCTCACATGTAAACAAATCCTGTACATCAATCTTTGCCTTTTCGATTCCCACAAGTAAACAGATCCTGTTCATCCTCGAATCCCATAAAGATGTAATCGCTGTGTGATAAATATGTAATCCGCCTTTGCCCAAACTTCGCCTCATACATCAAGACTTAAGAATGGGAGCTCTCTCCTCCCGTAAGCCACGCTAAGCGCTCTGTATTCACTCTTCACCGCCCACCCCCATATGATGGCTACAAGTCATTGTTAGTCGTTTATTCACCCATGCAGCAAGGCATTAAGGAAAATGTGAGTCGTTTGTTGGTCGCGTGCCTCATTGAAATTCAGAGTGAAGTGAATTGTCGAGCCGAGAAAAGACCATATTTGTGAAGCGATTCATTATGCCTTGTGAGAGCCTTTTCTGTGTAACTCATCAAGTCATGCTGAGAATAACCTCTAGATTTCATGATATTTAGTGTCTTGTTAGTTTTGTGTACAGCGTCTTGAAAATTCGAGCATATCCTACAATATCTGACTACCTGCGACGTGAAAACATGAAGGGCCATCTGTAATGGGATCATGCTCTCCGGAAAAGTCAGTTGCACCACAGAGAAAGAGAAGTCATCTACCTTGTGATATACTGAAGTTGTCAAGCTGTTCTGTGAGATTTGTATTTTCACATCAAGGTAAACTACCTCTTTATTGTTATCACCATTTCTCTCCGCCAACAAGTCAGGTGGATAAATTCTTTGAATCAACGAATTAAAGTGTTTATGATTGACTACACATATATCGTCTATGTATCTTGATGTAGGTGATAACAAGCGTGCTAAATGATATTTCTTAGTTTTTATCAAATTTTGCATAAAAACATATTCGCAGTGTAAGAGGAATAGGTCAGCTAGGAGTGGACTAGAATTGCCTCCCATTGGAATGCCTTTAATCTGCCTGAAAACTAAATTACCGAATGTGACGTAGGTCTGTGATAATAGGAAATGTATGGCTTCTTTTAACTTCTGTTTACCAAAACAGTGATAATCACTATATTTTTTCATTGAGCAAAAGGACTTATCATATCCAATGCAAATAAATTTTCTATTTGAGGAATTAAACACTAAATCCATAATAGCGAATATGTGATCTTCAATCAATTTTTGCTCAAGATTCGTATATAAGGTTGAAAAATCGAAAACTTGCAATGAATGAACTTGTGTCGAATTTAATCTGTGTAGAAATTCTTGTGTGGACTTTATACTCCAGAAGCAATCGAAACCGCTGTTTCTTTTAATTGCCATACAATATCTCTGAAAATTGTCACGCAAAATACTTAAGGCTGAATTTACTTTGATGGAAAGCTTTTTCGATGTGCATTGTCGTGCTCCTGGCAAATTTTGATGATTGGTTAATTGGTTTACATCAATTGTAGCCGCAGCCACTCCTCAACACAAAAATCTTTGTCAATCTTTTAAGTATGATCAGATTGATACATCTGGGAATGAGCGAATCGACCTTAGTAATTGTCTGGAAAAAGTGCTTGACATTTTTCTTTAAGAATTATCATTGCGTTTCACAGATTTCATTGAAACTCTCTCCCTATTTGATTGAGTCTTAAATCATAAAAATATATAAGTCATTGGTACCTAAAATATATTCCTAAAAAATATTTTGGTATGCATCCTTCGCATGTGTTTGGTATTGAGCGATTTGCAGTATACTACAGCAGCTGATGATATTCCTGGATACGCCACTGGTCCGATGCATATGAAATATTATGAAATCATTTATTGTTTCAATTTCAAATGATGTGTAACATTGCAAAATATATACAAATAGTTTAGATGTTTATATAATCTTTGAAGCATAAGGTTGGTCCAATCAATTTGAATACACGAAATATCGCCGTCATTTTGATGGAATTTTATTTTGTAGACTCCTTAGCGCTTTCGCGGCCTCTCTTCATGAGGAGTACGGCCGTAATGACAAAGACAGAACAGAGATACACAGAATGTCACAAACACAACGAATACTTAATCGATAGAGACACAGAGATCTATAAGCCACAGACATGACGTCATGCCAAACGAGATGGTGTTGCATATTTTTCTATTTTTCGTAAGTCATCATGGACTGTCTTGCTTTTACATTATTCCAGTTTTGTGCCACAAGTGTATAAGATTAATTTGCTGAAATGTTTATTTAGACGAGCTCGCCGCATATGCTCTCAGTCAACACTGGACTCTGAAACAGCCTTTTTATACAGGGTTCTTGCAAGAAATGGTTATCCTGTCTCTTTTGTTGACAGGTATAGTGTTGAACGCTATGCTGAGCCTGTATTTGGTCCAGCTCGTAAAGAAATGACCTTGCGCATTCCATTTCGCGGTGATTATGTGAATAACATTGTTCGACAGCGTGTCATGTTAACTACTCAAAAAGTGTTTCCAGCTGCTGAGCCTTTGCTTGCTCTTGTATTACTGTCAGGTCTCTGAAGGACCCTGTGGCACCTTTCAGTCGCTCATCACTTATCTACAGATTTGCTTGTGACTGTGGAAGCAGTTACGTGGGGCGAACTGAGAGGTGTCTCAGGGCTGAAACTGGGTAACTGTCGTCCGAGATCTTCAACAACTCCTAGTAGTGCTATTTGTCGGTATATCATCGATTGTGAAAGCTTTAGCGGCAATATGCTCTCCTCCTAGTTTTCAGTATTAAGTGTTCCTCGCTTTTCTTTTACTTTGCCTATCTTAGAGTCTCTTTATATTTCTCACCTCCATCCGTCACTTTGTGTTCAAAAGGAACTCAAAGATGATTTGTCTTTACCTTGGTTATTTTTTTTCTTTTATCATTATGATTTTCCGTCCCCTTTTTATCTCATTTACACTATTTTTCTGTATCTTAGTTTGCAATGTGAGGTATGTGCCCTCTGTCTTTAGTAAGTTTATTTGTTATTGTTTCTTTTCTACCTGCTTGACGTCATGTCAGTGGCTTATAGATCTCTATGTCTCTATCGATTAAGTATTCGTTGTGTTTGTGACATTCTGTGTATGTCTATTCTGTTCTGTCTTTGTCATTACGGCCGTACTCCTCATGAAGAGAGGCCGCGAAAGCGCTAAGGAGTCTACAAAATAAAATTCCATCAAAATGACGGCGATATTTTGTGTATTCAAGTTTATATAATCATAGGAATTTAGGTAGTTCTTAAGAGGACTGACGAGCGCTCCCACAGGCAGATCAGGCAAAGTCAAACTTTTTTAATATCAAAATACACAAATTGATAACTATCATAAAACAAAGGGCGAACGAAAACTGCATATTGTCAAACACAAATCTCGACACCATACATTTTAGGTTCGTCAGCAGGAAAACCAACCAGCTTTGCATTTCCTGTATGCACTGGTTGGCGGACCCCCGCTGTAGAACAGTGGCCCTTGTGACACCTATTACACACACCGATGAAAAATTCTTTCCATGTAATAATTCCAAACTTTTGTAGCAAAGTCATAAGTTTACACAGGATATGTGTGGCACCACGACGTAAATCTTTAATAAAATAACCTCTGTTAACAAGAATTTTAATAACCTTTTGTGTCCTTTCAACAACATATTGAAAATGCGAGCAAATATGCAAAATTCTTATCATTTGGTTCGCGAATACATGAATACCCATCCTTTGGGGGATGAGGCTATCTGGAGAAGTTAACATTACAGGAAAAGGAAAGTAGTCCACTTTATGATATATGTACATGTACTGACGTGTGTTTACAATCTAAAACAATATTAATTTTGACATCTAAATATTCAGTGGACTTATCATTATCACCACTTCTTTCGGCCTTGAAGTCACTGGATATATTTTGGGAAGTAACTATTCAAAATGACGATAGTTTATAACACAAATATAATCTATATAGCGAGATATACTTGACAACAATCTTGCAAGCCCAAATTTCATTTCTGCTAACAAGGACTTCATAAAAGCAAATTCACAATGTGCTAAAGACAAATCCGCTAGTAAAGGGCTACTATTACCTCCCATCAGAAGGCCTCGAACTTGTTTGAAAACTTTACCAGCAAAAGTGACATATACTTCTGACACGATATATTGAATAGCCTCTTTAAACTTAACAATGTCAAAGCAAGTGTAACTATTATAAGCTTTCTTAGCAGAAATGAATTATTATTATTACCAACACACAGATATTTTCTTGAAGTGGAATTCAAAACAATATCAAATAGGCTAAACATATGTGAGACAACCTGTTGTTGATTGAGATTCGTGTACAGAGTTGAAAATCAAAGAATTGTACAGAGAAAACTCTATTGGCGTTGTAAGTACGCATTAAATTTGCTAAGAAATCGGTGGAAGATCTAACACACCAGAATAAATCAAACCCTGTGTTTTTCCGGATGCTGTCACAATAAGCATCAAAATTAGATCTTTTCACTGACAAGGCTTTATTGAGAATAACAGAAAGACCCTTCGTGGTACAATCACTGGCTCCTGCGATGAACATAGACTTAAAAGGTTCTTTATGCAGCTTTGGAATCTAAAAGAACTGAGGCAGCTGGGCATGATATGTCAAACTGTCTTTTCAATTTATCACAATGATCTGCAACAACGTCAGGAGCAGAAGCTAAACAAGGATAATAGGTTATACTACCAACTGGTTGAAATGATTGCATTTTAAAACCAAATTCTTTCAATAAAACAAGTTAATTGTGTGTTCAATAAGTTACATGTGTAGATTGCGAACCCCTGCAGTGTAGCAGAACATGTCCTAGCAAAAATAATAGCCAGACACACCATTTCTTCAATGTGAACGACGATTTTAGGGTAATGTACGGTATCGAGCCAAAGTTCTTCGCCGTTCACTGTAATCTGTAGAGAACGAAAGCTGGCTGATTTTGACTACGAAGCCGATGTAAAAAACGAGAACAACAAAATGTACGAAAGCAGTATTGTTCGTGCTCATACACTGCGAAAGCGATTGGCTTTCCTGTTGGATGATATAGATAATCCAATAGGAAAGCCAATCGCATCACACTTTGTCATCTCTATCAATATCTTTATAATATATAAATGGAGGTGATGAATGTAAATGCATCATTTTAGGCAAAAATTGTGAAAAGAAGAAGACCTATTGCTTGGATACAACTTGTCAAAATGGAGGTATATGTGAAGAAAGCTTTGCAAATAGAACTTATATTTGCAAATGTGCAACTGGATACGAAGGAAGAAATTGTCAAAATGTGATAGACTTCTGCAAGTCACAGCCGTGTCAAAACGGTGGAACTTGTGTTGACGATTTTGCAAACCGCAATTATACTTGCAAGTGCACAAATGGATACACTGGAACTGTTTGCGAGAACAAAAAGAAATTCTGTACAGCTCAATCTTGCTTGAACAACGGAACTTGTCACGAAGAATTTGCAAACCTAACTTTCAATTGTTCATGCCCCAATGGCTACATAGGTGAGTGCTGAAGCAAATGCTGACATACCTATTTATTAGTCTGTAAGCTGTCAACTTTCATTAATTCATTAATGCTCTCGATGTAATTTGGCCTCACATTAGTTGCTACATGACGAACTTAGGCCTTCAAGCAGCCAGACTTTCTACGTTCTTCTGAAATACCCGCATTGAGCATAATTAATTTCCAACAATGAGCAATTTCATGAAGAGATATAATGATGTCAACCAAAATGACTGACTGAGGACGAGCGAAGCACTCAAAAGCCCATATTTAATAAAATTCGAATCCCGTGATTGGTTTTCTGAAATATTAATCATTAGAAATGATATGGATCTCGGAGAAGAGGAATTATTTCCCATTATTGCAGGCAACCATTCATTATAAGCAGGGATGCGGAGTCCTATCAAAATGATAGGACTCCTACTCCGACTCCGGATGGTAAGTATATAAGCTTAGTTTTTTGAAAAATTAAATGGTAGCCTACATCACAGATCAGTATAAGCTTACCTGAATCGATATTTAGTGATCATTGCATCAATTATCAATCATTTTCGATGAAAGTTGATCAAATGTCGCTTTAAGTTGGATGCATGCGACTCGGCTCCTCCCATCTTGTTGATGAGTGCTTCACACGGTTTTTCTCCAGTCTCTATCAGGCACGAAAATCCCCATCCTTCTCCAAAAAATATGAGTACACTTTCTATTTTAATTTTCCGCTTTGGAGGAGCCATCACATACAATTAACGTGAGGGTAAGATGCAATGTTATCAAACAAACAACTAATTCATTTTTGTCTCTGATGTGACCTTTGGCGCGCAGGTGTGATCGAGGCAAGGAAGGCTTGTCTTCTCTACTAAATCACCGAGTGAAAAGACAATCCTTTTTTTCACTATCACGGTTCATTCCCTCAACTATTACAAGCTTTGTATGCACTGCTGTCTCTGTACTTTTGTTTGACTGAGAAAGTTGACATCAAGACAGTTGACAGCTATGCACGAGAATAAATGATTTGCTTGTATTATATTTCGGGTCTAGTTATAGGCCGGAGTCTGGAGTCATTTGATAGGACTCCGACTTCGACTCCACATCCCTGCTTGAATTATTGTTCAATGAGTAGGTTTTAGAATATGTTTATGGAGAACGGATGGATAATCTCAAATGAGAGATTCCGCGATAAACATTGAATATGTGATTGCAATGCAAGTATTTTTTACTATCATAATTACATCATTGTCACTATTATTGTTATTTTTCCATCTTATTATTGCATAAATTATCTCTGTTGAAAATTGAAACTGAAACCAGAATGCGTGCTACTTTTTAAAGAATAGTTACAAGTTCACATATAGTAGTTATTATGAATTTTCATCTTTTGAAAGTTACACATGGAATTAAAAACAAATAATATCTGTTTCTTATTATTATTTCATAATTTCAACCAATTTAGTATACCGGAATATGTAAGTTTATATGAGAGCAGAAAACCACATATCCTTCGACATTGCAAATGCAATACATATGTGTACGCGTGTATTGCTGTGAATTGGGCAACCACTAAATTAAGAACTAGTTAAAACTCAGAACTAAGTGGAGGGTTTCGTAATGATATGTGATTCAACGCTTTCGATGTGTTATACATGTGGACTGCAATTTGCCCCAAGTGGATTTGCGGAAGCTAAAAACGGCGTGCATTTTACTGGCCCCATTGCCCTTTGGTTGGCTTCATGGTTTATAATGGAGAACATTCTAGCAATAATCTAAAGCCTCCTAATTTGATTAAAAATCTTCCGTCTCATCTATTAATGTTTCATCATAGATACTACTTCTATATTACAATGTAGCAGTAATAATGCTCTAGTATATCACAATTAGCACTTACAATTATTGCCATCGCCATGCTCAATGCATTCCACCTAGACTAACTAACTATTGATATGACCAAAATGTTTCATAGCCAACGTCTTGGTCAAGGAATAATGGAGACTATTTTTCACATAGTCTCGTTTACAGCGGACGCTGGAGTAAATCGTAAGATATGTCACTCTTAATCGATTTGTAGTTGAAAGTTCACACATTCTCCCAACGTGTGATTGGCTTTCACCTCTCGGATTGGTCATGAAACGCTGTCATCCTGTAACAAGCACGGTAAAATAAATAAATGCAGGTGCTATAGAAGTAAATGAAAGCAGTGAAAATAAAAAAAACCGAGTCACCATTTTCAACACTGACCCGAAGACCCGATGCAAAATAGTGACCCAATTGACCCAGTGAACCAGCTCCATCGCTAGCCTGTCAATTGAACCATCCTCAGGTCTCAGATCATGTGGAACATTTTTTCTGAAATTATTTACTGTCAATTCTAAACCAATGTTTTTGCTTGTTCATGCAGACGTGTAAATCTTATGTGTGAAACTTACCCGTTAAGTATATCATGCTCATACGTGCGCTGTGTAAGAAGACCTCTGGTGCGAGCCTGTTGCTTTCGCGCTTGATCGGGTATGACTTATTGGGTTGTGAAGACAACTCGGCTTAAATTAATGCTGAATAAGAAGTTGTCGTTATACTCATGGTTACTGCACCAAATAGACTGTTGACAAGTTTTCATTGCAGTTATTGAATCTGATATCTCAGCTGCTTTGGAAGTAAATAACGTAATGGCTATGAGTCCTGAATCGAAGTACTCTACGAGTACTACTTCCAAATCGATTTCAGATCTTTCCAAAATGAATTTCAGACATTTCCAGATGGATTTCAGATTTTTCCAATTGAATTTCAGATATCTATTAACAATTTTATATTTGGAGAAATCTGAAATCCATCTGGAAATGTCTGAAATTCATTTGGAAAGATCTGAAATCGATTTGGAAATATCTGAAATGGAAATGGAAAAGGTGTAGAGCAGACGCCCACGGAGTTTAATTTAGTGAGAAAGGTTACCGATTCAAATCAAGTGGAAATTGCTCACCATGCTCCACATTTCACTGAATGAGTAAGGTCAGACAGTTTTTGATGGTGGGTTGGCTGATTATCCATCCATAAAATGAGCTGAACTCCTTAGAAATGTATCTGCGTTCAATTTGGTCATTTTTTTTGGAAAATTGAATGTTTTCGAATATCGTGCATCCAAAATATCATCACGCTATATTACATGTGTCATTCATTGATCAATCAAAAAACTCCAGTGACATTTTATTCATCTCAGTGATGATTGTAGGTAAAAAGGTTTCAATCTGTTTATCCCAGAAAACCACTCGCCTTCTTTCTCTTTTGAATGAGAAATGATACAATAATTGGAATTTGCATCGGTGTGTTCTCACAACTGGTACACTAGCCAATCTTCAATTCTTGCTCTGTGAACTCATTTTCCATCCGTATTCCAGCAGTGAGAGTGGGTGATAGCCATAGGGTAAGTATATACAGGTAGATTGTCGACTCAAAAAATTATTTGTACAAAGTGAATATTTTTATATCAAAAGTTTCAGTTTTTTGCGGAGATTACGGCCTTGTGGTCCAAAAAATTATTTGAGCAATTTTTAAAAAGCTAAAATTATGGAAATTTATATACCACCGACATGAAGCCGCTTTATAAGTAATATGAAGCAAGTTGAATATCAAAAGGAATGAATATTTGCTAATAAGCATCGTAACTAAGCGAAAATTAAGCTGATTATCAAGGGAATTTCATGAACCGCATTATAATGGAAGTCTTCATGAAAACGTCACGATCTTATTTTGCTTTCTTGGCTAAAATTTCAAGTTTTAATTGAATTTTCAACGGCATGATTTTATGATTCACTAAATTTATGTTTTATTTCTTGAATCTGAATAGTGATGTGGAGCCATTTACATCCTTTAAAGCTAATTGATATCATCGTCTTTGATTATGTGATTCTGCTCTACCATAGTTTGTGATATGATCACTCTTAAGACAAAATACAATCATTCATTTCGTATTATTATTATGATCACTCAATTCCGCAGTAGTTCCTTCAAAGCTTCCAACATCTCACATTTGGTAGCAACATCCAACTGTATTCACCTGAAGTTCATTTAATAAAATCGAAAGTGTACATATACTCAATAATAAATGCTGATTTACCACTTTACCTGATAGACATACCCTATGGTAATAACAATACTGCCAACTCACTTAAAATCCTGATCATGAGTACCCCACATTTAGCTTTCAGAAACTTCCATAACTAAAACAGCCTGTCAACAAATCATTTACAAGATATCAAACCTCCATTCTAGTCTACCATTCTACTTCTACGGTTTAGCATCAAAAAGATTTCCACTTGATTTGAATTGATGACCTTTCCAGCTAAGCTTGCTTATCTTTGAGGTTTACGTTTGAGCTAATCCACCAACAAATCTCCAAAAGACATTCGATTCCTTTCTCACGCACCTGTGACCTAGCAGATTGCATACATTGAAATCGTCAATTTTTCCAGCTAAGATGGACCCCTAGGGCGTCTGGTCTACCTGCTGATGAATGACTTTCTAGTTTTATGCTTTATACCATGCTGGCCATAAAAATTGAATATTTTGAAAATAACCTACAGTGATAGGCCTAAGTCATAATTTTTAGCATGAGATACCTCCGCGAGACCATCTGTGGCACCATTGGCTGTAGACTGACGCATAGAGTAAGTATATTAGGTAGAGTAGTAACTCCCTATGTGTATACACTTTTGATTTTATTAAATGAACATGTGTTGAGACCAGGTACCACATGTGAGATATGCGAACTATTACACTTTTGGAGAAATGTATACGAATTTGACTGATTTTGATAGAAATGCATAGGAATGATAGTATTTTACAGATCATCTATGTCATGGCAGACTTGGAGAGGTAGAGTTTGGTAAATTAGCAATTCAATAAGTTGCTATTACTTTCATGCTCAACCTCAAGAGTATTTTCTTAAGCGTGATCATATCACAAACTGCATGCCAATGGTAGAGCAAATTAACTTAATGAAAGACAATGAATTCAATTAGCCTAACCTATCCACATCACTGTTCAGATTCAAGAAATAAAACATGAATTTAGTGAATCATAAGATCATGCCCATGAAAATTGAATTGAAAACTTGGAATTTCAGCCAAGAAAGCACAATAATATCGCGACTTTTTCATGAAGACTTTCATTATGATACGGATCATGAAAATCCCTTGACAATCAGCCTAATTTCCGCTTAATAGCAAATATCCATTCCTAATTTTTTTATGATATCCAACTTGTTTCATAGTACTTATATAGCGGCGTCATGTCGGCACCAGCCGATTTTAGCATATAAATTGGCAAAATTTTGACTTTTTGAAAACTTATCAAGCAATTTTCTGGGCCACAGGAACGCAATCTCCGCAAAAAACTGAGTCTTTTGATACAAAAGTTTTCACTGTATACAGATACTTTATTGAATCGACACTCTACCTATATATCCCTACTCTATGATGGCTGAGCACTTCCATCGACTGGAAGTATAGCATTTCCATCGAAGGTATTTTTTTAACCTTAAAATATTTTCATGACACGAAAGGCTTGTAAAATACTGTTCTTTCCTCTATATTGCTATCATGATCAATCAATTCTGACACAGCTTCTTCTAAACTAAAAACATTTACACATCTCACATTTAGTACTTGGTCTCAATCTGAGTTCATTTGATATAATCGAAATCGCATACATATTGGGGATTTAATTAACACCAAAACTTAGTTGTTACTCCACCTAGCATACATGTACCTACTCTATGGTTATCATCATCATCATTAATGGCAGTACATCACTCTATCATTCTTATGGCCTGCTCTGTATAATCAATGACTCTTATTGTTTCACTTCACTTTTGGAATAAATCGGATGAAATCATGCCAACACCAAACATGTCATACCCATCACCTTCCAATAGCATAACAGAAGGGCAAAAGGGCAACTTGACACAAGCATGATGCAAGTGGCACACACAGCATTTAATGACTTCAACAACAAAATCGAACAATAACAATCGCGCACACAATAAACCAACAATACAAACTCGAAGACACTATGAATGGAAGTGCGAGCAACACAAAAAGCAATCAACATCAAATAGCAGACAGTCATGCAAAGAAAATCACACAATACTCGACATGCACACAAATCAATGACTGAAGTAATGAAACACAACAGCTTCAAGACAAAATCAATCTAGCACAATAACCAACATGCACAGAAGACCGATGTTCCAATTTTGACCTAATCATTTCATGTTCACAAGTGATATAAGATGCCTACGTTGATTTCAGGAAAGCAATGTCAGATGAAGATAAACTACTGCATTAATGCAACTTGTATGAACGGAGGAACATGTCAAGACAACTTTGCAAATCAGACTTACTCATGTCAATGCTTGACGGGATATACTGGAGCTCATTGTGAAAATAAAACCAACTACTGCAAACCACAGCCATGTAGGAACGGTGGAACGTGTGTTGAGGATTTTCCTAACCAAACATTCACATGTAGATGTGCCAACGGATATATTGGGCATCTTTGTCAGAATAAGACGAAGTACTGCACATCAAAACCATGTCTGAACAACGGAACATGCCACGAGCTATTTGCTAATCGAACATACACGTGCTCATGCCCGAAAGGGTACACAGGTAAATGAGATGCTTAAATAATCGGTGTTTGAAAATCATCTCTAAAGGATGTGTCTAAAATTTGGGCACCCTAAGAGCTGCTTCCCACTCGGATATTTGTATATCAGCCTTCATACTTTTAGAGACTAGCAGCAGACTAATGTATCATCAGTGACGAGTTGCCGCATATTATTGTAAGGCGTGAGCCACACTGACAGCAAAGCAAACACGGGCGTCCAGAGCAAACGCGAGCAAACGTACACCCGCAAGCTGTCAATCGCTCTCGTTTGCTTTGCTCGCAGTGTGGCAGTCTACAGCTACTGTAATGATGACTTTATATTTGCTGGAAAAGGCTTTGCTCGGAAACGCTTGGAAAAGCTCGCAGTGTGACTGAGGCCTAATAGGCCATTTATTACACAACGAAAAAGTAAAAATGCAAAGACATTCTTTATTGCAATTCCTATTATCGCAGAGTAGGCACATTGTAGGTAGAGTGTCGGCTTGAAAAATGTCAGCACGCAGTCAAAATGTTTGTATTAAAAGATTCAACTTTTTGCGGAGATTGCATTCCTGCTTTCTAAATAAATATTGGATCACTTTTAAGATGTTGAATTTTTGAAGATCACTCCAGCGTTAATATACTAGCGATTTGGAATCTCTATGTAGGTAGTATGAAACTAATCAGATATCAAAAGGAATGAACAACGAACATCCACTAACAAGTGTCTTAATTAATTGGAAATTCAGCTGATTACTTATACTTATTTACTTATTCCATTTAACGTCGATTGCTCCATCCATGTTGGGTACGACGATTCGCTTGTATGGCGGCTCTCCATTTCGCTCGGTCGTTTGCATCTTTGACACGGAGCCCGAGCGCTCGAAGGTCTTCGTTGATGTTATCGCTCCATGTCTTCTTTGGACGTCCAACTGGTCGGCGCCCATCCACTCTCAATTTCCGCACGCGCTTCACCCATTGACATTCGTCCTTTCTTTCTACGTGGCCACACCATCTTAAACGACGTCTTATGGATTCGCCGATAGGCTCCAGGCACACTCTAGCTCTCAGCTCCTCGTTTGAAATGCGGTCGCGAGAGGAGACTCCGCACATCCAACGGACCATCCGCATTTCGTTCACCTCAAGTCGCCTCAAACACTCAGCTGACAAGGCCCAAGTCTCGCTACCATACAGCATGCTGGTGCGCACACAAGACTTATAGATGACTGCCTTCATTGAGAATGCAGTTGCTCTAGATGTTAAAAAGGAGCCATCTCACGAAACCTGCACCAACCGCTTCGGATCCTCGCTCTGACTGCTGCACTTGCACCTCCGCCAGGATCAATGACATCACCGAGGTAACGGAAAGTATTAACTACTTCGTAGCTTTCCTCGTCAACCTTGAGATGATCGCCGTCATCAAAAGATGGAGCTTGATTATAAAGGAAATTTTGCGAGTCACATTATATAATTATAATGCAAGTCTTCATGAATAAGTTGAGATCTTACAGTGATTCTTGGCTGAAATTTCAAGCTTTTAATTCAGTTTTCATCGGCATGATTTTGTGATTCACTAAATTTGTGTTTCATTTCTTGAATCTAAATAGTAATGTGGACCCACTTACATCTCTTTGAAGCTAATTATAATCCTTGTCTTTGCTATGATGTTTTGTTCTTTCAATGGCGTTGTAGTTTAAGTGACATGATCAAGCTCAAGAAAATGCTCCAATCAATGAGGCTGAGCATAGAGTAGGTATATTAGGTAGAGTGGCAACTCCACATTTATGAAATCCCCAATGTGTATACACTTTCGATTTTATTAAATGAAGTCGAGGAGGATATGGTTGGTAATTGTTACCAAATGTGAGATATGCAGATTTTTGCAGTTTTGAAGAAATTGCCACGGAATTGAGTGATCATGATTGTAATGCAGAAGGAATGATGGTATTTTACAGATTCTCAGTGTCATGACAGCCTTGGAGATTTAATGTTTGTTAAATTAGCAATTCAATGGGTTCCTATTACTTTCATGCTCAACCTCAAGAGTATTTTCTTCACCGTGATCATCATATCATTAGCTATCTGCCAATGGTAGAGCAAAATCACACAATCAAAGACAATGACCTCAATTAACCTTGAAAGATGTGGATGAGTCCACATCACTATTGAGATTCAAGAAATGAAACATGAATTTAGTGATTCATAAAATCATGCCCATGAAAATTGAATTGAAAACTTGGAATTACAGCCAAGAAAGCACAATAATATCGCGACTTTTTCATGAAGACCTTCATTATGATACGGATCATGAAAATCCCTTGACAATCAGCCTAATTTCCGCTTAATAGCAAATATCCATTCCTAATTTTTTTATGATATCCAACTTGTTTCATAGTACTTATATAGCGGCGTCATGTCGGCAGCATATAAATTGGCAAAATTTTGACTTTTTGAAAACCTATCAAGCAATTTTCTGGGCCACAGGAACGCAATCTCCGCAAAAAACTGAGTCTTTTGATACAAAAGTTTTCACTGTATACAGATAATTTATTGAATCGACACTCTACCTATATATCCCTACTCTATGATGGCTGAGCACTTCCATCGACTGGAAGTATAGCATTTCCATCGAAGGTATTTTTTTAACCTTAAAATATTTTCATGACACGAAAGGCTTGTAAAATACTGTTCTTTCCTCTATATTGCTATCATGATCAATCAATTCTGACACAGCTTCTTCTAAACTAAAAACATTTACATATCTCACATTTAGTACTTGGTCTCAATCTGAGTTCATTTGATATAATCGAAATCGCATACATATTGGGGATTTAATTAACACCAAAACTTAGTTGTTACTCCACCTAGCATACATGTACCTACTCTATGGTTATCATCATCATCATTAATGGCAGTACATCACTCTATCATTCTTATGGCCTGCTCTGTATAATCAATGACTCTTATTGTTTCACTTCACTTTTGGAATAAATCGGATGAAATCATGCCAACACCAAACATGTCATACCCATCACCTTCCAATAGCATAACAGAAGGGCAAAAGGGCAACTTGACACAAGCATGATGCAAGTGGCACACACAGCATTTAATGACTTCAACAACAAAATCGAACAATAACAATCGCGCACACAATGAACCAACAATACAAACTCGAAGACACTATGAATGGAAGTGCGAGCAACACAAAAAGCAATCAACATCAAATAGCAGACAGTCATGCAAAGAAAATCACACAATACTCGACATGCTCACAGGAATCAATGACTGAAGTAATGAAACAACAAGCTTCAAGACAAATCAATCTAGCACAATAACCAACATGCACAGAAGACCGATGTTCCAATTTTGACCTAATCATTTCATGTTCACAAGTGATATAAGATGCCTACGTTGATTTCAGGAAAGCAATGTCAGATGAAGATAAACTACTGCATTAATGCAACTTGTATGAACGGAGGAACATGTCAAGACAACTTTGCAAATCAGACTTACTCATGTCAATGCTTGACGGGATATACTGGAGCTCATTGTGAAAATAAAACCAACTACTGCAAACCACAGCCATGTAGGAACGGTGGAACGTGTGTTGAGGATTTTCCTAACCAAACATTCACATGTAGATGTGCCAACGGATATATTGGGCATCTTTGTCAGAATAAGACGAAGTACTGCACATCAAAACCATGTCTGAACAACGGAACATGCCACGAGCTATTTGCTAATCGAACATACACGTGCTCATGCCCGAAAGGGTACACAGGTAAATGAGATGCTTAAATAATCGGTGTTTGAAAATCATCTCTAAAGGATGTGTCTAAAATTTGCATCTAAGAGCTGCTTCCCACTCGGATATTTGCATATCAGCCTTCATACTTTTAGAGACTAGCAGCAGACTAATGTATCATCAGTGACGAGTTGCTGCATATTATTGTAAGGCGTGAGCCACACTGACAGCAAAGCAAACACGGGCGTCCAGAGCAAACGCGAGCAAACGTACACCCGCAAGCTGTCAATCGCTCTCGTTTGCTTTGCTCGCAGTGTGGCAGTCTACAGCTACTGTAATGATGACTTTATATTTGCTGGAAAAGGCTTTGCTCGGAAACGCTTGGAAAAGCTCGCAGTGTGACTGAGGCCTAATAGGCCATTTATTACACAACGAAAAAGTAAAAATGCAAAGACATTCTTTATTGCAATTCCTATTATCGCAGAGTAGGCACATTGTAGGTAGAGTGTCGGCTTGAAAAATGTCAGCACGCAGTCAAAATGTTTGTATTAAAAGATTCAACTTTTTGCGGAGATTGCATTCCTGCTTTCTAAATAAATATTGGATCACTTTTAAGATGTTGAATTTTTGAAGATCACTCCAGCGTTGATATACTAGCGATTTGGAATCTCTATGTAGGTAGTATGAAACTAATCAGATATCAAAAGGAATGAACAACGAACATCCACTAACAAGTGTCTTAATTAATTGGAAATTCAGCTGATTACTTATACTTATTTACTTATTCCATTTAACGTCGATTGCTCCATCCATGTTGGGTACGACGATTCGCTTGTATGGCGGCTCTCCATTTCGCTCGGTCGTTTGCATCTTTGACACGGAGCCCGAGCGCTCGAAGGTCTTCGTTGATGTTATCGCTCCATGTCTTCTTTGGACGTCCAACTGGTCGGCGCCCATCCACTCTCAATTTCCGCACGCGCTTCACCATTGACATTCGTCCTTTCTTTCTACGTGGCCACACCATCTTAAACGACGTCTTATGGATTCGCCGATAGGCTCCAGGCACACTCTAGCCCTCAGCTCCTCGTTTGAAATGCGGTCGCGAGAGGAGACTCCGCACATCCAACGGACCATCCGCATTTCGTTCACCTCAAGTCGCCTCAAACACTCAGCTGACAAGGCCCAAGTCTCGCTACCATACAGCATGCTGGTGCGCACACAAGACTTATAGATGACTGCCTTCATTGAGAATGCAGTTGCTCTAGATGTTAAAAAGGGAGCCATCTCACGAAACCTGCACCAACCGCTTCGGATCCTCGCTCTGACTGCTGCACTTGCACCTCCGCCAGGATCAATGACATCACCGAGGTAACGGAAAGTATTAACTACTTCGTAGCTTTCCTCGTCAACCTTGAGATGATCGCCGTCATCAAAAGATGGAGCTTGATTATAAAGGAAATTTTGCGAGTCACATTATATAATTATAATGCAAGTCTTCATGAATAAGTTGAGATCTTACAGTGATTCTTGGCTGAAATTTCAAGCTTTTAATTCAGTTTTCATCGGCATGATTTTGTGATTCACTAAATTTGTGTTTCATTTCTTGAATCTAATAGTAATGTGGACCCACTTACATCTCTTTGAAGCTAATTATAATCCTTGTCTTTGCTATGATGTTTTGTTCTTTCAATGGCGTTGTAGTTTAAGTGACATGATCAAGCTCAAGAAAATGCTCCAATCAATGAGGCTGAGCATAGAGTAGGTATATTAGGTAGAGTGGCAACTCCACATTTATGAAATCCCCAATGTGTATACACTTTCGATTTTATTAAATGAAGTCGAGGAGGATATGGTTGGTAATTGTTACCAAATGTGAGATATGCAGATTTTTGCAGTTTTGAAGAAATTGCCACGGAATTGAGTGATCATGATTGTAATGCAGAAGGAATGATGGTATTTTACAGATTCTCAGTGTCATGACAGCCTTGGAGATTTAATGTTTGTTAAATTAGCAATTCAATGGGTTCCTATTACTTTCATGCTCAACCTCAAGAGTATTTTCTTCACCGTGATCATCATATCATTAGCTATCTGCCAATGGTAGAGCAAAATCACACAATCAAAGACAATGACCTCAATTAACCTTGAAAGATGTGGATGAGTCCACATCACTATTGAGATTCAAGAAATGAAACATGAATTTAGTGATTCATAAAATCATGCCCATGAAAATTGAATTGAAAACTTGGAATTACAGCCAAGAAAGCACAATAATATCGCGACTTTTTCATGAAGACTTTCATTATGATACGGATCATGAAAATCCCTTGACAATCAGCCTAATTTCCGCTTAATAGCAAATATCCATTCCTAATTTTTTTATGATATCCAACTTGTTTCATAGTACTTATATAGCGGCGTCATGTCGGCAGCATATAAATTGGCAAAATTTTGACTTTTTGAAAACCTATCAAGCAATTTTCTGGGCCACAGGAACGCAATCTCCGCAAAAAACTGAGTCTTTTGATACAAAAGTTTTCACTGTATACAGATAATTTATTGAATCGACACTCTACCTATATATCCCTACTCTATGATGGCTGAGCACTTCCATCGACTGGAAGTATAGCATTTCCATCGAAGGTATTTTTTTAACCTTAAAATATTTTCATGACACGAAAGGCTTGTAAAATACTGTTCTTTCCTCTATATTGCTATCATGATCAATCAATTCTGACACAGCTTCTTCTAAACTAAAAACATTTACATATCTCACATTTAGTACTTGGTCTCAATCTGAGTTCATTTGATATAATCGAAATCGCATACATATTGGGGATTTAATTAACACCAAAACTTAGTTGTTACTCCACCTAGCATACATGTACCTACTCTATGGTTATCATCATCATCATTAATGGCAGTACATCACTCTATCATTCTTATGGCCTGCTCTGTATAATCAATGACTCTTATTGTTTCAATTCACTTTTGGAATAAATCGGATGAAATCATGCCAACACCAAACATGTCATACCCATCACCTTCCAATAGCATAACAGAAGGGCAAAAGGGCAACTTGACACAAGCATGATGCAAGTGGCACACACAGCATTTAATGACTTCAACAACAAAATCGAACAATAACAATCGCGCACACAATGAACCAACAATACAAACTCGAAGACACTATGAATGGAAGTGCGAGCAACACAAAAAGCAATCAACATCAAATAGCAGACAGTCATGCAAAGAAAATCACACAATACTCGACATGCTCACAGGAATCAATGACTGAAGTAATGAAACAACAAGCTTCAAGACAAATCAATCTAGCACAATAACCAACATGCACAGAAGACCGATGTTCCAATTTTGACCTAATCATTTCATGTTCACAAGTGATATAAGATGCCTACGTTGATTTCAGGAAAGCAATGTCAGATGAAGATAAACTACTGCATTAATGCAACTTGTATGAACGGAGGAACATGTCAAGACAACTTTGCAAATCAGACTTACTCATGTCAATGCTTGACGGGATATACTGGAGCTCATTGTGAAAATAAAACCAACTACTGCAAACCACAGCCATGTAGGAACGGTGGAACGTGTGTTGAGGATTTTCCTAACCAAACATTCACATGTAGATGTGCCAACGGATATATTGGGCATCTTTGTCAGAATAAGACGAAGTACTGCACATCAAAACCATGTCTGAACAACGGAACATGCCACGAGCTATTTGCTAATCGAACATACACGTGCTCATGCCCGAAAGGGTACACAGGTAAATGAGATGCTTAAATAATCGGTGTTTGAAAATCATCTCTAAAGGATGTGTCTAAAATTTGCATCTAAGAGCTGCTTCCCACTCGGATATTTGTATATCAGCCTTCATACTTTTAGAGACTAGCAGCAGACTAATGTATCATCAGTGACGAGTTGCTGCATATTATTGTAAGGCGTGAGCCACACTGACAGCAAAGCAAACACGGGCGTCCAGAGCAAACGCGAGCAAACGTACACCCGCAAGCTGTCAATCGCTCTCGTTTGCTTTGCTCGCAGTGTGGCAGTCTACAGCTACTGTAATGATGACTTTATATTTGCTGGAAAAGGCTTTGCTCGGAAACGCTTGGAAAAGCTCGCAGTGTGACTGAGGCCTAATAGGCCATTTATTACACAACGAAAAAGTAAAAATGCAAAGACATTGTTTATTGCAATTCCTATTATCGCAGAGTAGGCACATTGTAGGTAGAGTGTCGGCTTGAAAAATGTCAGCACGCAGTCAAAATGTTTGTATTAAAAGATTCAACTTTTTGCGGAGATTGCATTCCTGCTTTCTAAATAAATATTGGATCACTTTTAAGATGTTGAATTTTTGAAGATCACTCCAGCGTTGATATACTAGCGATTTGGAATCTCTATGTAGGTAGTATGAAACTAATCAGATATCAAAAGGAATGAACAACGAACATCCACTAACAAGTGTCTTAATTAATTGGAAATTCAGCTGATTACTTATACTTATTTACTTATTCCATTTAACGTCGATTGCTCCATCCATGTTGGGTACGACGATTCGCTTGTATGGCGGCTCTCCATTTCGCTCGGTCGTTTGCATCTTTGACACGGAGCCCGAGCGCTCGAAGGTCTTCGTTGATGTTATCGCTCCATGTCTTCTTTGGACGTCCAACTGGTCGGCGCCCATCCACTCTCAATTTCCGCACGCGCTTCACCCATTGACATTCGTCCTTTCTTTCTACGTGGCCACACCATCTTAAACGACGTCTTATGGATTCGCCGATAGGCTCCAGGCACACTCTAGCTCTCAGCTCCTCGTTTGAAATGCGGTCGCGAGAGGAGACTCCGCACATCCAACGGACCATCCGCATTTCGTTCACCTCAAGTCGCCTCAAACACTCAGCTGACAAGGCCCAAGTCTCGCTACCATACAGCATGCTGGTGCGCACACAAGACTTATAGATGACTGCCTTCATTGAGAATGCAGTTGCTCTAGATGTTAAAAAGGGAGCCATCTCACGAAACCTGCACCAACCGCTTCGGATCCTCGCTCTGACTGCTGCACTTGCACCTCCGCCAGGATCAATGACATCACCGAGGTAACGGAAAGTATTAACTACTTCGTAGCTTTCCTCGTCAACCTTGAGATGATCGCCGTCATCAAAAGATGGAGCTTGATTATAAAGGAAATTTTGCGAGTCACATTATATAATTATAATGCAAGTCTTCATGAATAAGTTGAGATCTTACAGTGATTCTTGGCTGAAATTTCAAGCTTTTAATTCAGTTTTCATCGGCATGATTTTGTGATTCACTAAATTTGTGTTTCATTTCTTGAATCTAAATAGTAATGTGGACCCACTTACATCTCTTTGAAGCTAATTATAATCCTTGTCTTTGCTATGATGTTTTGTTCTTTCAATGGCGTTGTAGTTTAAGTGACATGATCAAGCTCAAGAAAATGCTCCAATCAATGAGGCTGAGCATAGAGTAGGTATATTAGGTAGAGTGGCAACTCCACATTTATGAAATCCCCAATGTGTATACACTTTCGATTTTATTAAATGAAGTCGAGGAGGATATGGTTGGTAATTGTTACCAAATGTGAGATATGCAGATTTTTGCAGTTTTGAAGAAATTGCCACGGAATTGAGTGATCATGATTGTAATGCAGAAGGAATGATGGTATTTTACAGATTCTCAGTGTCATGACAGCCTTGGAGATTTAATGTTTGTTAAATTAGCAATTCAATGGGTTCCTATTACTTTCATGCTCAACCTCAAGAGTATTTTCTTCACCGTGATCATCATATCATTAGCTATCTGCCAATGGTAGAGCAAAATCACACAATCAAAGACAATGACCTCAATTAACCTTGAAAGATGTGGATGAGTCCACATCACTATTGAGATTCAAGAAATGAAACATGAATTTAGTGATTCATAAAATCATGCCCATGAAAATTGAATTGAAAACTTGGAATTACAGCCAAGAAAGCACAATAATATCGCGACTTTTTCATGAAGACCTTCATTATGATACGGATCATGAAAATCCCTTGACAATCAGCCTAATTTCCGCTTAATAGCAAATATCCATTCCTAATTTTTTTATGATATCCAACTTGTTTCATAGTACTTATATAGCGGCGTCATGTCGGCAGCATATAAATTGGCAAAATTTTGACTTTTTGAAAACCTATCAAGCAATTTTCTGGGCCACAGGAACGCAATCTCCGCAAAAAACTGAGTCTTTTGATACAAAAGTTTTCACTGTATACAGATAATTTATTGAATCGACACTCTACCTATATATCCCTACTCTATGATGGCTGAGCACTTCCATCGACTGGAAGTATAGCATTTCCATCGAAGGTATTTTTTTAACCTTAAAATATTTTCATGACACGAAAGGCTTGTAAAATACTGTTCTTTCCTCTATATTGCTATCATGATCAATCAATTCTGACACAGCTTCTTCTAAACTAAAAACATTTACATATCTCACATTTAGTACTTGGTCTCAATCTGAGTTCATTTGATATAATCGAAATCGCATACATATTGGGGATTTAATTAACACCAAAACTTAGTTGTTACTCCACCTAGCATACATGTACCTACTCTATGGTTATCATCATCATCATTAATGGCAGTACATCACTCTATCATTCTTATGGCCTGCTCTGTATAATCAATGACTCTTATTGTTTCACTTCACTTTTGGAATAAATCGGATGAAATCATGCCAACACCAAACATGTCATACCCATCACCTTCCAATAGCATAACAGAAGGGCAAAAGGGCAACTTGACACAAGCATGATGCAAGTGGCACACACAGCATTTAATGACTTCAACAACAAAATCGAACAATAACAATCGCGCACACAATGAACCAACAATACAAACTCGAAGACACTATGAATGGAAGTGCGAGCAACACAAAAAGCAATCAACATCAAATAGCAGACAGTCATGCAAAGAAAATCACACAATACTCGACATGCTCACAGGAATCAATGACTGAAGTAATGAAACAACAAGCTTCAAGACAAATCAATCTAGCACAATAACCAACATGCACAGAAGACCGATGTTCCAATTTTGACCTAATCATTTCATGTTCACAAGTGATATAAGATGCCTACGTTGATTTCAGGAAAGCAATGTCAGATGAAGATAAACTACTGCATTAATGCAACTTGTATGAACGGAGGAACATGTCAAGACAACTTTGCAAATCAGACTTACTCATGTCAATGCTTGACGGGATATACTGGAGCTCATTGTGAAAATAAAACCAACTACTGCAAACCACAGCCATGTAGGAACGGTGGAACGTGTGTTGAGGATTTTCCTAACCAAACATTCACATGTAGATGTGCCAACGGATATATTGGGCATCTTTGTCAGAATAAGACGAAGTACTGCACATCAAAACCATGTCTGAACAACGGAACATGCCACGAGCTATTTGCTAATCGAACATACACGTGCTCATGCCCGAAAGGGTACACAGGTAAATGAGATGCTTAAATAATCGGTGTTTGAAAATCATCTCTAAAGGATGTGTCTAAAATTTGCATCTAAGAGCTGCTTCCCACTCGGATATTTGTATATCAGCCTTCATACTTTTAGAGACTAGCAGCAGACTAATGTATCATCAGTGACGAGTTGCCGCATATTATTGTAAGGCGTGAGCCACACTGACAGCAAAGCAAACACGGGCGTCCAGAGCAAACGCGAGCAAACGTACACCCGCAAGCTGTCAATCGCTCTCGTTTGCTTTGCTCGCAGTGTGGCAGTCTACAGCTACTGTAATGATGACTTTATATTTGCTGGAAAAGGCTTTGCTCGGAAACGCTTGGAAAAGCTCGCAGTGTGACTGAGGCCTAATAGGCCATTTATTACACAACGAAAAAGTAAAAATGCAAAGACATTCTTTATTGCAATTCCTATTATCACAGAGTAGGCACATTGTAGGTAGAGTGTCGGCTTGAAAAATGTCAGCACGCAGTCAAAATGTTTGTATTAAAAGATTCAACTTTTTGCGGAGATTGCATTCCTGCTTTCTAAATAAATATTGGATCACTTTTAAGATGTTGAATTTTTGAAGATCACTCCAGCGTTGATATACTAGCGATTTGGAATCTCTATGTAGGTAGTATGAAACTAATCAGATATCAAAAGGAATGAACAACGAACATCCACTAACAAGTGTCTTAATTAATTGGAAATTCAGCTGATTACTTATACTTATTTACTTATTCCATTTAACGTCGATTGCTCCATCCATGTTGGGTACGACGATTCGCTTGTATGGCGGCTCTCCATTTCGCTCGGTCGTTTGCATCTTTGACACGGAGCCCGAGCGCTCGAAGGTCTTCGTTGATGTTATCGCTCCATGTCTTCTTTGGACGTCCAACTGGTCGGCGCCCATCCACTCTCAATTTCCGCACGCGCTTCACCCATTGACATTCGTCCTTTCTTTCTACGTGGCCACACCATCTTAAACGACGTCTTATGGATTCGCCGATAGGCTCCAGGCACACTCTAGCTCTCAGCTCCTCGTTTGAAATGCGGTCGCGAGAGGAGACTCCGCACATCCAACGGACCATCCGCATTTCGTTCACCTCAAGTCGCCTCAAACACTCAGCTGACAAGGCCCAAGTCTCGCTACCATACAGCATGCTGGTGCGCACACAAGACTTATAGATGACTGCCTTCATTGAGAATGCAGTTGCTCTAGATGTTAAAAAGGGAGCCATCTCACGAAACCTGCACCAACCGCTTCGGATCCTCGCTCTGACTGCTGCACTTGCACCTCCGCCAGGATCAATGACATCACCGAGGTAACGGAAAGTATTAACTACTTCGTAGCTTTCCTCGTCAACCTTGAGATGATCGCCGTCATCAAAAGATGGAGCTTGATTATAAAGGAAATTTTGCGAGTCACATTATATAATTATAATGCAAGTCTTCATGAATAAGTTGAGATCTTACAGTGATTCTTGGCTGAAATTTCAAGCTTTTAATTCAGTTTTCATCGGCATGATTTTGTGATTCACTAAATTTGTGTTTCATTTCTTGAATCTAAATAGTAATGTGGACCCACTTACATCTCTTTGAAGCTAATTATAATCCTTGTCTTTGCTATGATGTTTTGTTCTTTCAATGGCGTTGTAGTTTAAGTGACATGATCAAGCTCAAGAAAATGCTCCAATCAATAAGGCTGAGCATAGAGTAGGTATATTAGGTAGAGTGGCAACTCCACATTTATGAAATCCCCAATGTGTATACACTTTCGATTTTATTAAATGAAGTCGAGGAGGATATGGTTGGTAATTGTTACCAAATGTGAGATATGCAGATTTTTGCAGTTTTGAAGAAATTGCCACGGAATTGAGTGATCATGATTGTAATGCAGAAGGAATGATGGTATTTTACAGATTCTCAGTGTCATGACAGCCTTGGAGATTTAATGTTTGTTAAATTAGCAATTCAATGGGTTCCTATTACTTTCATGCTCAACCTCAAGAGTATTTTCTTCATCGTGATCATCATATCATTAGCTATCTGCCAATGGTAGAGCAAAATCACACAATCAAAGACAATGACCTCAATTAACCTTGAAAGATGTGGATGAGTCCACATCACTATTGAGATTCAAGAAATGAAACATGAATTTAGTGATTCATAAAATCATGCCCATGAAAATTGAATTGAAAACTTGGAATTACAGCCAAGAAAGCACAATAATATCGCGACTTTTTCATGAAGACTTTCATTATGATACGGATCATGAAAATCCCTTGACAATCAGCCTAATTTCCGCTTAATAGCAAATATCCATTCCTAATTTTTTTATGATATCCAATTGTTTCATAGTACTTATATAGCGGCGTCATGTCGGCAGCATATAAATTGGCAAAATTTTGACTTTTTGAAAAGTTATCAAGCAATTTTCTGGGCCACAGGAACGCAATCTCCGCAAAAAAACTGAGTCTTTTGATACAAAAGTTTTCACTGTATACAGATACTTTATTGAATCGACACTCTACCTATATATCCCTACTCTATGATGGCTGAGCACTTCCATCGACTGGAAGTATAGCATTTCCATCGAAGGTATTTTTTTAACCTTAAAATATTTTCATGACACGAAAGGCTTGTAAAATACTGTTCTTTCCTCTATATTGCTATCATGATCAATCAATTCTGACACAGCTTCTTCTAAACTGCAAACATTTACATATCTCACATTTAGTACTTGGTCTCAATCTGAGTTCATTTGATATAATCGAAATCGCATACATATTGGGGATTTAATTAACACCAAAACTGAGTTGTTACTCCACCTAGCATACATGTACCTACTCTATGGTTATTATCATCATCATTAATGGCACTACATCACTCTATCATTCTTATGGACTGCTCTGTATAATCAATGACTCTTATTGTTCAATTCACTTTTGGAATAAATCGGATGAAATCATGCCAACAACAAACATGTCATACCCATCACTTTCCAATGGCATAACAGAATGGCAAAAAGGGCAACTTGACACAAGCATGATGCAAGTGGCACACACAGCATTTAATGACTTCAATAACAAAATCGAACAATAACAATCGCGCACACAATGAACCAACAATACAAACTCGAAGACACTATGAATGGAAGTGCGAGCAACACAAAAAGCAATCAACATCAAATAGCAGACAGTCATGCAAAGAAAATCACACAATACTCGACATGCTCACAGGAATCAATGACTGAAGTAATGAAACAACAAGCTTCAAGACAAATCAATCTAGCACAATAACCAACATGCACAGAAGACCGATGTTCCAATTTTGACCTAATCATTTCATGTTCACAAGTGATATAAGATGCCTACGTTGATTTCAGGAAAGCAATGTCAGATGAAGATAAACTACTGCATTAATGCAACTTGTATGAACGGAGGAACATGTCAAGACAACTTTGCAAATCAGACTTACTCATGTCAATGCTTGACGGGATATACTGGAGCTCATTGTGAAAATAAAACCAACTACTGCAAACCACAGCCATGTAGGAACGGTGGAACGTGTGTTGAGGATTTTCCTAACCAAACATTCACATGTAGATGTGCCAACGGATATATTGGGCATCTTTGTCAGAATAAGACGAAGTACTGCACATCAAAACCATGTCTGAACAACGGAACATGCTTCGAGCTATTTGCTAATCGAACATACACGTGCTCATGCCCGAAAGGGTACACAGGTAAATGAGATGCTTAAATAATCGGTGTTTGAAAATCATCTCTAAAGGATGTGTCTAAAATTTGCATCTAAGAGCTGCTTCCCACTCGGATATTTGTATATCAGCCTTCATACTTTTAGAGACTAGCAGCAGACTAATGTATCATCAGTGACGAGTTGCCGCATATTATTGTAAGGCGTGAGCCACACTGACAGCAAAGCAAATACGGGCGTCCAGAGCAAACGCGAGCAAACGTACACCCGCAAGCTGTCAATCGCTCTCGTTTGCTTTGCTCGCAGTGTGGCAGTCTACAGCTACTGTAATGATGACTTTATATTTGCTGGAAAAGGCTTTGCTCGGAAACGCTTGGAAAAGCTCGCAGTGTGACTGAGGCCTAATAGGCCATTTATTACACAACGAAAAAGTAAAAATGCAAAGACATTCTTTACTGCAATTCCTATTATCACAGAGTAGGCACATTGTAGGTAGAGTGTCGGCTTGAAAAATGTCAGCACGCAGTCAAAATGTTTGTATTAAAAGATTCAACTTTTTGCGGAGATTGCATTCCTGCTTTCTAAATAAATATTGGATCACTTTTAAGATGTTGAATTTTTGAAGATCACTCCAGCGTTGATATACTAGCGATTTGGAATCTCTATGTAGGTAGTATGAAACTAATCAGATATCAAAAGGAATGAACAACGAACATCCACTAACAAGTATCTTAATTAATTGGAAATTCAGCTGATTACTTATACTTATTTACTTATTCCATTTAACGTCGATTGCTCCATCCATGTTGGGTACGACGATTCGCTTGTATGGCGGCTCTCCATTTCGCTCGGTCGTTTGCATCTTTGACACGGAGCCCGAGCGCTCGAAGGTCTTCGTTGATGTTATCGCTCCATGTCTTCTTTGGACGTCCAACTGGTCGGCGCCCATCCACTCTCAATTTCCGCACGCGCTTCACCCATTGACATTCGTCCTTTCTTTCTACGTGGCCACACCATCTTAAACGACGTCTTATGGAGTCGCCGATAGGCTCCAGGCACACTCTAGCTCTCAGCTCCTCGTTTGAAATGCGGTCGCGAGAGGAGACTCCGCACATCCAACGGACCATCCGCATTTCGTTCACCTCAAGTCGCCTCAAACACTCAGCTGACAAGGCCCAAGTCTCGCTACCATACAGCATGCTGGTGCGCACACAAGACTTATAGATGACTGCCTTCATTGAGAATGCAGTTGCTCTAGATGTTAAAAAGGGAGCCATCTCACGAAACCTGCACCAACCGCTTCGGATCCTCGCTCTGACTGCTGCACTTGCACCTCCGCCAGGATCAATGACATCACCGAGGTAACGGAAAGTATTAACTACTTCGTAGCTTTCCTCGTCAACCTTGAGATGATCGCCGTCATCAAAAGATGGAGCTTGATTATAAAGGAAATTTTGCGAGTCACATTATATAATTATAATGCAAGTCTTCATGAATAAGTTGAGATCTTACAGTGATTCTTGGCTGAAATTTCAAGCTTTTAATTCAGTTTTCATCGGCATGATTTTGTGATTCACTAAATTTGTGTTTCATTTCTTGAATCTAAATAGTAATGTGGACCCACTTACATCTCTTTGAAGCTAATTATAATCCTTGTCTTTGCTATGATGTTTTGTTCTTTCAATGGCGTTGTAGTTTAAGTGACATGATCAAGCTCAAGAAAATGCTCCAATCAATAAGGCTGAGCATAGAGTAGGTATATTAGGTATAGTGGCAACTCCACATTTATGAAATCCCAATGTGTATACACTTTCGATTTTATTAAATGAAGTCGAGGAGGATATGGTTGGTAATTGTTACCAAATGTGAGATATGCAGATTTTTGCAGTTTTGAAGAAATTGCCACGGAATTGAGTGATCATGATTGTAATGCAGAAGGAATGATGGTATTTTACAGATTCTCAGTGTCATGACAGCCTTGGAGATTTAATGTTTGTTAAATTAGCAATTCAATGGGTTCCTATTACTTTCATGCTCAACCTCAAGAGTATTTTCTTCACCGTGATCATCATATCATTAGCTATCTGCCAATGGTAGAGCAAAATCACACAATCAAAGACAATGACCTCAATTAACCTTGAAAGATGTGGATGAGTCCACATCACTATTGAGATTCAAAAAATGAAACATGAATTTAGTGAATCATAAAATCATGCCCATGAAAATTGAATTGAAAACTTGGAATTACAGCCAAGAAAGCACAATAATATCGCGACCTTTTCATGAAGACTTTCATTATGATACGGATCATGAAAATCCCTTGACAATCAGCCTAATTTCCGCTTAATAGCAAATATCCATTCCTAATTTTTTTATGATATCCAACTTGTTTCATAGTACTTATATAGCGGCGTCATGTCGGCAGCATATAAATTGGCAAAATTTTGACTTTTTGAAAAGTTATCAAGCAATTTTCTGGGCCACAGGAACGCAATCTCCGCAAAAAACTGAGTCTTTTGATACAAAAGTTTTCACTGTATACAGATAATTTATTGAATCGACACTCTACCTATATATCCCTACTCTATGATGGCTGAGCACTTCCATCGACTGGAAGTATAGCATTTCCATCGAAGGTATTTTTTTAACCTTAAAATATTTTCATGACACGAAAGGCTTGTAAAATACTGTTCTTTCCTCTATATTGCTATCATGATCAATCAATTCTGACACAGCTTCTTCTAAACTGCAAACATTTACATATCTCACATTTAGTACTTGGTCTCAATCCGAGTTCATTTAATATAATCGAAATCGCATACATATTGGGGATTTAATTAACACCAAAACTGAGTTGTTACTCCACCTAGCATACATGTACCTACTCTATGGTTATCATCATCATCATTAATGGCAGTACATCACTCTATCATTCTTATGGCCTGCTCTGTATAATCAATGACTCTTATTGTTTCAATTCACTTTTGGAATAAATCGGATGAAATCATGCCAACACCAAACATGTCATACCCATCACCTTCCAATAGCATAACAGAAGGGCAAAAGGGCAACTTGACACAAGCATGATGCAAGTGGCACACACAGCATTTAATGACTTCAACAACAAAATCGAACAATAACAATCGCGCACACAATGAACCAACAATACAAACTCGAAGACACTATGAATGGAAGTGCGAGCAACACAAAAAGCAATCAACATCAAATAGCAGACAGTCTGTTGTGACTTAGGAAAAGACCTTTACGAGGTAAATAAAAACAAGTTTTCACGGTTAGAAAGTGTTCCGTAATTGTTTCAAAACATCTTCACACAGACATGCAACATTTACAATACAGATAAACAAATCAAACATGATTTAATGTATCATGCCATATGACACTCCTCCCTCTAAAAGTTTTAAAGCTCTGTGGAGTAACACCATTCAGTGTAAAAACGTAAATGCAAATGCAAACGTCTATCCATATGAAAAAGCAACGATTGTCCTTATTTTGAATTCACTTTAAGACAATCGCTTAATTGAGCATCACACGTCAAGGAAACGTCACTGCTATTCACTCAAAGGATGTGTGATTTCATGAAGCAATTCACTGTTATTCACTCAATTATGTGTGATTTCATGAAGCAATTCACTGTTATTCACTCAAAGGATGTGTGAATTCATGAAACAATTGACGAAATGATAATTGCACTCATTTCCGCTTCACTCAGTTCAGTCAATAGTAATAGTAGTCCGAATCGTGCCGCTGCATTACACTTCTTCCGCTTCTGGTCTGACTCGGAGATGCTGCTGCAATTGGCTCCGGCCAATCGTCGTCCACGGATCCTGCCGATCGGTTCTCCCTCGTGGCTCGCTCGGGCCTCGCAGATCGAATCTCCCTCCTGGCTCGCTCGGTCCGGTTCTGTACACTGGTTGACTCGGGGTGATTCTCCACTTCTCGATCCTTGTCCGAACCTGGATCATCCGTGTAGTCGTCATCTTCTCCTCCTCTCGTCACATCACGTTCGTCCTCAATTCTTGGAAGATCATCTGGTTCCGGGACCGTCTTCTCTCGACCTTGAGAATAATCTCGCGAGATGTTGCGAGAGTGCCATTTTTCTCCATTATCTAGAACAACCGACTTAGATCCTATTAGCTTCCTCACTACATGGTTTCTGTGCACTTTCCCAGTTCTTGGATGCTTAATGCAGACTCTGTCTTCCACCTTAAACTAATACTACTACTGATAAACTACTGCATTAATGCAACTTGTATGAACGGAGGAACATGTCAAGACAACTTTGCAAATCAGACTTACTCATGTCAATGCTTGACGGGATATACTGGAGCTCATTGTGAAAATAAAACCAACTACTGCAAACCACACCCATGTAGGAACGGTGGAACGTGTGTTGAGGATTTTCCTAACCAAACATTCACATGTAGATGTGCCAACGGATATATTGGGCATCTTTGTCAGAATAAGACGAAGTACTGCACATCAAAACCATGTCTGAACAACGGAACATGCCACGAGCTATTTGCTAATCGAACATACACGTGCTCATGCCCGAAAGGGTACACAGGTAAATGAGATGCTTAAATAATCGGTGTTTGAAAATCATCTCTAAAGGATGTGTCTAAAATTTGCATCTAAGAGCTGCTTCCCACTCGGATATTTGTATATCAGCCTTCATACTTTTAGAGACTAGCAGCAGACTAATGTATCATCAGTGACGAGTTGCCGCATATTATTGTAAGGCGTGAGCCACACTGACAGCAAAGCAAACACGGGCGTCCAGAGCAAACGCGAGCAAACGTACACCCGCAAGCTGTCAATCGCTCTCGTTTGCTTTGCTCGCAGTGTGGCAGTCTACAGCTACTGTAATGATGACTTTATATTTGCTGGAAAAGGCTTTGCTCGGAAACGCTTGGAAAAGCTCGCAGTGTGGCTGAGGCCTAATAGGTCATTTATTACACAACTAAAAAATAAAAATGCAAAGACATTCTTTACTGCAATTCCTATTATCACAGAGTAGGCACATTGTAGGTAGAGTGTCGGCTTGAAAAATGTCAGCACGCAGTCAAAATGTTTGTATTAAAAGATTCAACTTTTTGCGGAGATTGCATTCCTGCTTTCTAAATAAATATTGGATCACTTTTAAGATGTTGAATTTTTGAAGATCACTCCAGCGTTGATATACTAGCGATTTGGAATCTCTATGTAGGTAGTATGAAACTAATCAGATATCAAAAGGAATGAACAACGAACATCCACTAACAAGTATCTTAATTAATTGGAAATTCAGCTGATTACTTATACTTATTTACTTATTCCATTTAACGTCGATTGCTCCATCCATGTTGGGTACGACGATTCGCTTGTATGGCGGCTCTCCATTTCGCTCGGTCGTTTGCATCTTTGACACGGAGCCCGAGCGCTCGAAGGTCTTCGTTGATGTTATCGCTCCATGTCTTCTTTGGACGTCCAACTGGTCGGCGCCCATCCACTCTCAATTTCCGCACGCGCTTCACCCATTGACATTCGTCCTTTCTTTCTACGTGGCCACACCATCTTAAACGACGTCTTATGGAGTCGCCGATAGGCTCCAGGCACACTCTAGCTCTCAGCTCCTCGTTTGAAATGCGGTCGCGAGAGGAGACTCCGCACATCCAACGGACCATCCGCATTTCGTTCACCTCAAGTCGCCTCAAACACTCAGCTGACAAGGCCCAAGTCTCGCTACCATACAGCATGCTGGTGCGCACACAAGACTTATAGATGACTGCCTTCATTGAGAATGCAGTTGCTCTAGATGTTAAAAAGGGAGCCATCTCACGAAACCTGCACCAACCGCTTCGGATCCTCGCTCTGACTGCTGCACTTGCACCTCCGCCAGGATCAATGACATCACCGAGGTAACGGAAAGTATTAACTACTTCGTAGCTTTCCTCGTCAACCTTGAGATGATCGCCGTCATCAAAAGATGGAGCTTGATTATAAAGGAAATTTTGCGAGTCACATTATATAATTATAATGCAAGTCTTCATGAATAAGTTGAGATCTTACAGTGATTCTTGGCTGAAATTTCAAGCTTTTAATTCAGTTTTCATCGGCATGATTTTGTGATTCACTAAATTTGTGTTTCATTTCTTGAATCTAAATAGTAATGTGGACCCACTTACATCTCTTTGAAGCTAATTATAATCCTTGTCTTTGCTATGATGTTTTGTTCTTTCAATGGCGTTGTAGTTTAAGTGACATGATCAAGCTCAAGAAAATGCTCCAATCAATAAGGCTGAGCATAGAGTAGGTATATTAGGTATAGTGGCAACTCCACATTTATGAAATCCCCAATGTGTATACACTTTCGATTTTATTAAATGAAGTCGAGGAGGATATGGTTGGTAATTGTTACCAAATGTGAGATATGCAGATTTTTGCAGTTTTGAAGAAATTGCCACGGAATTGAGTGATCATGATTGTAATGCAGAAGGAATGATGGTATTTTACAGATTCTCAGTGTCATGACAGCCTTGGAGATTTAATGTTTGTTAAATTAGCAATTCGATGGGTTCCTATTACTTTCATGCTCAACCTCAAGAGTATTTTCTTCATCGTGATCATCATATCATTAGCTATCTGCCAATGGTAGAGCAAAATCACACAATCAAAGACAATGACCTCAATTAACCTTGAAAGATGTGGATGAGTCCACATCACTATTGAGATTCAAAAAATGAAACATGAATTTAGTGAATCATAAAATCATGCCCATGAAAATTGAATTGAAAACTTGGAATTACAGCCAAGAAAGCACAATAATATCGCGACCTTTTCATGAAGACTTTCATTATGATACGGATCATGAAAATCCCTTGACAATCAGCCTAATTTCCGCTTAATAGCAAATATCCATTCCTAATTTTTTTATGATATCCAACTTGTTTCATAGTACTTATATAGCGGCGTCATGTCGGCAGCATATAAATTGGCAAAATTTTGACTTTTTGAAAAGTTATCAAGCAATTTTCTGGGCCACAGGAACGCAATCTCCGCAAAAAACTGAGTCTTTTGATACAAAAGTTTTCACTGTATACAGATACTTTATTGAATCGACACTCTACCTATATATCCCTACTCTATGATGGCTGAGCACTTCCATCGACTGGAAGTATAGCATTTCCATCGAAGGTATTTTTTTAACCTTAAAATATTTTCATGACACGAAAGGCTTGTAAAATACTGTTCTTTCCTCTATATTGCTATCATGATCAATCAATTCTGACACAGCTTCTTCTAAACTGCAAACATTTACATATCTCACATTTAGTACTTGGTCTCAATCCGAGTTCATTTAATATAATCGAAATCGCATACATATTGGGGATTTAATTAACACCAAAACTGAGTTGTTACTCCACCTAGCATACATGTACCTACTCTATGGTTATCATCATCATCATTAATGGCACTACATCACTCTATCATTCTTATGGCCTGCTCTGTATAATCAATGACTCTTATTGTTTCAATTCACTTTTGGAATAAATCGGATGAAATCATGCCAACACCAAACATGTCATACCCATCACCTTCCAATAGCATAACAGAATGGCAAAAAGGGCAACTTGACACAAGCATGATGCAAGTGGCACACACAGCATTTAATGACTTCAACAACAAAATCGAACAATAACAATCGCGCACACAATGAACCAACAATACAAACTCGAAGACACTATGAATGGAAGTGCGAGCAACACAAAAAGCAATCAACATCAAATAGCAGACAGTCTGTTGTGACTTAGGAAAAGACCTTTACGAGGTAAATAAAAACAAGCGTGCCGTTTTCACGGTTAGAAAGTGTTCCGTAATTTTTTCAAAACATCTTCACACAGACATGCAACATTTACAATACAGATAAACAAATCAAACATGATTTAATGTATCATGCCATATGACACTCCTCCCTCTAAAAGTTTTAAAGCTCTGTGGAGTAACACCATTCAGTGTAAAAACGTAAATGCAAATGCAAACGTCTATCCATATGAAAAAGCAACGATTGTCCTTATTCTGAATTCACTTTAAGACAATCGCTTAATTGAGCATCACACGTCAAGGAAACGTCACTGCTATTCACTCAATTATGTGTGATTTCATGAAGCAATTCACTGTTATTCACTCAAAGGATGTGTGATTTCATGAAGCAATTCACTGTTATTCACTCAAAGGATGTGTGAATTCATGAAACAATTGACGAAATGATAATTGCACTTATTTCCGCTTCACTCAGTTCAGTCAATAGTAATAGAAGCACTTCTTCCGCTTCTGGTCTGACTCGGAGATGCTGCTGCAATTGGCTCCGGCCAATCGTCGTCCACGGATCCTGCCGATCGGTTCTCCCTCGTGGCTCGCTCGGGCCTCGCAGATCGAATCTCCCTCCTGGCTCGCTCGGTCCGGTTCTGTACACTGGTTGACTCGGGGTGATTATCCACTTCTCGATCCTTGTCCGAACCTGGATCATCCGTGTAGTCGTCATCTTCTCCTCCTCTCGTCACATCACGTTCGTCCTCAATTCTTGGAAGATCATCTGGTTCCGGGACCGTCTTCTCTCGACCTTGAGAATAATCTCGCGAGATGTTGCGAGAGTGCCATTTTTCTCCATTATCTAGAACAACCGACTTAGATCCTATTAGCTTCCTCACTACATGGTTTCTGTGCACTTTCCCAGTTCTTGGATGCTTAATGCAGACTCTGTCTTCCACCTTAAATTAATACTACTACTGATAAACTACTGCATTAATGCAACTTGTATGAACGGAGGAACATGTCAAGACAACTTTGCAAATCAGACTTACTCATGTCAATGCTTGACGGGATATACTGGAGCTCATTGTGAAAATAAAACCAACTACTGCAAACCACACCCATGTAGGAACGGTGGAACGTGTGTTGAGGATTTTCCTAACCAAACATTCACATGTAGATGTGCCAACGGATATATTGGGCATCTTTGTCAGAATAAGACGAAGTACTGCACATCAAAACCATGTCTGAACAACGGAACATGCCACGAGCTATTTGCTAATCGAACATACACGTGCTCATGCCCGAAAGGGTACACAGGTAAATGAGATGCTTAAATAATCGGTGTTTGAAAATCATCTCTAAAGGATGTGTCTAAAATTTGCATCTAAGAGCTGCTTCCCACTCGGATATTTGTATATCAGCCTTCATACTTTTAGAGACTAGCAGCAGACTAATGTATCATTAGTGACGAGTTGCCGCATATTATTGTAAGGCGTGAGCCACACTGAAAGCAAAGCAAAGCAAACACGGGCGTCCAGAGCAAACGCGAGCAAACGTACACCCGCAAGCTGTCAATCGCTCTCGTTTGCTTTGCTCGCAGTGTGGCAGTCTACAGCTACTGTAATGATGATCATTTCATGTTCACAAGTGATATAAGATGCCTACGTTGATTTCAGGAAAGCAATGTCAGATGAAGATAAACTACTGCATTAATGCAACTTGTATGAACGGAGGAACATGTCAAGACAACTTTGCAAATCAGACTTACTCATGTCAATGCTTGACGGGATATACTGGAGCTCATTGTGAAAATAAAACCAACTACTGCAAACCACACCCATGTAGGAACGGTGGAACGTGTGTTGAGGATTTTCCTAACCAAACATTCACATGTAGATGTGCCAACGGATATATTGGGCATCTTTGTCAGAATAAGACGAAGTACTGCACATCAAAACCATGTCTGAACAACGGAACATGCTTCGAGCTATTTGCTAATCGAACATACACGTGCGCATGCCCGAAAGGGTACACAGGTAAATCAAATATTTTATCAATTAATCAGATGTTTTGTTGAAGTATGTCTATGAGTATGTAGGTTGTATGCGCACATGCGTAATACCGGCTTTACTATATTTTTGCAAAGCAGCAGAAACATTTATTTATCAGTGGATATTCGTAGAACATTTTATTGATGTTGCTAATGTTGTTTATCTTATTAGCACGCTGATTTTTTTAGTCTTAGTTTTACCGGGTGTTTGAAAGTTCGTGCTCAATTTCAAATTCATGTCAATGCGTCTGTTTTCAATGGATCATTATAGGCTGCATATTGCACGAGAACACTATTTGAACACTTAAACTTTGGTAGATGTTAGGTTCTACAGAAACATTAAATCACAGTTCCAAGATAAGTTGTAATGGTCGTCGTCTGGATCAAAAGGAGGTAATTGTGAAGAGAAAGCTGAAATCAAAGATGTTATAATTGAAACTGCCTTGAGCATTTCAAGGAAGGGTCAATTCGGTGGGGCACGCTGGATTTTCACTTCAAGCGGCTTGTCCCTCAAATTCTCACACGTGGAATGCACCTAAACTGAAGCATTCAACTTCTTCTGTCGCTACAGTGGCCTCTGAAAATTGCAATTCATGTCCATTCTAGAGCCAAACATTTGATTCGTCCGCTGTAATTCGGTATTTTCCCAAAGACACTGCATGTGGACCGTCAGGCTTGAGAATTCAACATTTACTCGATGCAATGGAAGCTGATTTGCCGACTGTTTTACTGACTGCTCTAAAATCTCTTAGGAACTCGTCATGCCTTTTCTTAGAAGTGCATCTCTAACAGCCCTAAGCAAGTCAAATGGAATGCCGGGTGATATTCGGCCCATAGCATTCGGAAACGTACTCAGAAAGTTGAGAAGCAAATGCTTTTGTGTCATTTTCAAGGAACTGCAGGGCGATATTTATCATCTAATCAGCTTGGCGTTTCGATTTTCCGGAGGAACAGAAAAAGTACACTATAGGTGACATGCCACACGTAATTCACGCGTAATTTCGGAACACCCCAAACATCCGTGATTAAAGACATTCAATTCTTCTACGCGCGTACATATACGCGATGCACTAAGAGTCAGAAATTATTTGATCTGATGCTGTTAAAACATGGGGAATTTTTATGAATACGCGTGGGCGAGCGTTTATAGTTTGTGCGTCGTCTACGGTTGTCGGCGCTGCCGCTTGAACCACGGATGAACCGCTAAGCATGTTCTGTCTTCCCTGAGCATGAAATTGAGGTCCTATCACATTGCTTAGCCTCTGATACATGCAGACCGCTGAGAAGAAGGTTTATATCAAGCTACCATCCTTTTGTTGACCGGCAATCCTCTCCTCTTCAGCGGAGTGTCCGGCGTTTGATTGGTCTTAATTACCCTGCTGCTAGTGTCACCTTTCTATACCAAACCAGACAGATTTCAGTGCGCTCTCCTAAAGATCAGCTGCCTGCTTCGGTTTGCTAGAAGTGTGACTAATACGAAATTGACGGCACATCGAGGAACCTACATGTATTAAATATCGTGCGTCGCTTGCCGATTAATGTGAGTTCCAGCAAAGTGCTTCGATTGCCAAAATTCCTTCAGATTCGAAGAATTCAGATCATTGCGCACAAGTTTTCTCCATACTGTTGGCCCTTCCGATCATTATTAAAAAAAGTAGCAGTCGTACGAAAATTAGTTCACTTGATGTTTTCACATCCTCTCCCCGGCATTTCTCACTGCATAGTGCATACACTGAATCGAATCTTGCCAGTCAGCGATGTGTGCTTTGCTGTGTGCGAAGTGATATCACAACACGCACGCATCTCTCACTGGCTCTGGTGTCCTCTGCTGACAGCTTATTGTTTACCATTTACAATAGCAAGCGATACGCGAATTATCCATTTGAAAAGGAGCAAGTTGCCATCTGCCATCGAGGAGTTTGACTTTGACAATCTTTTTGATTTATCACCGTCAGCTCATCAAGCGAGAAAAATGGTAGTGGCCAACTCTGACGCATCATGTTGGGTGCGGGTATTGGCTTCGTTGGTACTAAGCCTACATCTCAAATCAAATGAAATACAGATCCTGTTGAAATTTTGGCTTGGGCTAGAATTATTCGAGAGTGGTGCAATCTGTCAAATTTGTCCTTCGGAAAAGGCGCAAGTTCTTGATTCACTGGGACATCACGCCTTGACCTATAAGGTCTCAGTGTCGTCACTCGTCACAATTCTCTGCGAAACTGCCTTTTCGAATACTGTAAGCGAGCCCACCTTCCTCCTGAGCTTGAGAAAGGAGGCGATCAGACCATCGTAAAAACCAGCCGATATTCTTTTGCCTTCTTGGCATTTGGATAAGACAGCGACTTTGGATATCATGGTCACCCATCCGCTAAATTCAAACTCTTTATTGGAAGCAAGGGTTGCCGTGGGATCTGTAGCCGCCTCTGCTGAGAGCAGGAAGTTCACTGATAAAGGTGACAAATGCATGCAATTGGGCTGGAGTTGTACTCCAATCGCCATCAAAACGCACGGAACTTGGGGAAATGTGCCTAAGAACACTTTCAGGCACATTTCATCTCGCCTATCCCTCGAAACCCTTACATCGCGAGACGACATTGAAAAAGGCAGTTTTGGTCGTCTTAGCCGAACCCTACAGCGCGCAAACGCGAGGGCTCTTCTGCTGAGATCGGAAGGCGTGATCGGAGCCGGTGAACCTACATTTTCGGGCTTGCCTTAAAACTGTAATATTTGAACATGAAAATATTGGTATTTCTGATTCATCAAGTCAAAAGTGCATGATAATCTGTTTGATCATATTTTTACATTGCTCAATGAGTTTCAGCTGTTCTATAGAAAGCTAATTTTAAATTCAAATTCTAAAATTTACATGGAACGGCAACAAGAAGTTAACTCAATGATATTTGAATTTTAATCATGCACCTGCCGATTCGTTGACCTAGAGCTGAATAGATGTAGATATTTGAGCTCAAATCAAATTAAATGACAGCCATCAAGTTGATAATTTTTTCGTCTTCGATTCGATTTTTCGAGTGACATCAAGCTGACTGTTGAAGAACGCGCAATAATTGTTATTTTGATGGCTAAGTTTGAGTCGGCAACATAGGCACTTAAATCAAACTGTAATCAGCGCAATATTTGTAAGTGTAATCTGGGGGGACACGCATAACTCTCATGCTGTTCGAGAATTTTCCATGGAGTCTCCTGGAATCAAAGTGTTGGGGCCAGTTGTGCGATCATCGGTCTCTTCTTCTCTGACACGACTGTGCATTCAAATCCTGCAAGGCGATGTTGGAAGAGCATCTGATTCATCCCTCATTCAATGTGGAGATGATTGTTAACAGCAGTCTTCCAATAAAATAGAGTAGTCCGCCACACTTGTCGCTTGTTTGCCACTGATCAATAAATTTCCAGGGAGAGGGATCGGTCAGGATGGCAGTTTTCACTGGAATGCTCGAAGTCCTGATTTATCGCCTCTCGACTTGTACATTTGAGGATAACTCAGACATAACAAGCACGGCAGCAGACCGACATCTTTGACTCAGTTGCTAAGGCGAAGTTTTGAAGGTATCTCCGAACGTACTGTTAGCTAGTTGCTTTTCAACACTTTAAAAGTCGCTTCCGTCTCTGCTTGTGAGAAAGCGGCCACTTTTAGCAGGCTCATTCAAATGCAATAATGGTTGCACCTATAGCCTTAATTTTTTAAGGTTCGATCGAACCAGTATGCTGCCAAACCAAATAAGAAGTCCGGCATAGCCGAACCGAGCTGAACTGGCCGAACCTTTTCTTCCTATTTCTTAAAAGGATCGCAGTCAGCATTCTCTCCTGAATATTTTCAATTACTGCGTTCGCCGTAAATATCATCATCCATAACTCATCACATATATAATGCTACAGGACTAATTTTAATAATAGCCACAATTTGATTTTAGGCTATAACAATGGAAAAGGAGATACACCACTATAGATCGACAAAATGTGACGTGACATTGCCTACCTAAACATTATTTCCCCAAAGACAAATCAGAATTTATGACATAACGTATCTCACAACACTTTAATGTGATGTTGCCTTAACGTCTCAATACGTTTGATCTTATCCTACTGCAATGCAATGTCACCGGCGAGGAGAACATACAGTAGTGGCCAAAAAATTAAGGTCACTGTCACTAATTTGACTTTTTCATGGTTATTTCCTATTTCTATCTACAGATCTGAATAGAAGCATCACTAACTTGGATAATGCAGTGTGCTGATGCACATTATTCATGCTAGCATAAGCAGGAACTCATAGATGAGCTTACAACGACATTTAGACACCATCTTAGTAGAGTCCCATAAGGACGCTTTTGCACACTAAATATGACATTCTTTGACTTATTCAATGCGATTCAATTTGAGTTTGAGCGCCCTGACCAAATAATTTTTGCACGAATGTCTTAATAGGATGCTAAATTTGTCATGACTGCGTTATAGAACGGATACATCGACGTCTGACTCCAATACAGATCAACATCTCTTGCCGCTCCAAGGGTCGGCCTACCACCAGTTCCAGGTCACATTGACCATCTGCAGCAGAATCCCGCATAGACGATTTCTTGTCTGACGCAGCAGATTTTTTGATCATCCTTACTTCTTCATGACAGTGACAGTGCAGACGTAGACAATTCTGATTGATCTTAACTGCTATTGTTCGAATATTTCCCCGTGCGCTTTGTCCCCGTGCAACACTGCCGGTTTGCCATTCACCTTACCAACACCATCCATCGCTCCGTAGACGAGAAAACGGCTACTCTCACTTGCAATGGGTCTCCGTAAGGACCCGACTGACTTTGTGCGAGGTCAAGTAAATGCATTTATTTCTGAAGGCTACAGTCAACGTGAAGTTGCTCGAAAATTAAGAATTTCCTTATGCGCTGTTCAGAATTGCCTGCTAAAGTCCAGACGGTACAAGTCTGGCCGGAAAAAGAAGACAACGCCTCGCGTCGATCGATTTATCAAGCTGTCTGCATCTCGAGATCCTCACATTGGATCAGCACGGATCTGTCATGAAATACTAGAAGAGACTGATTAGTCTAACAGTTAGTCCTCGAACTGTTCGGAGAAGACTAGTGGATGAGTTTTATCTTCTTGGAAGACGCCCTGCGAAGAAGCCGCTTATGACCGAGAAACAAAAAGTACAGCGCATACTGTTCTGTAAGCAGTACAAAGACAAATCACCTGAGTGGTGGGACAGAGTAATGTTCTCTGATGAGAGTACATTCCAGCAAGTGAGATGCAATGGATCAAACTATGTTCGAAGACCGATGGGAGAGAGATTCAACCCATTTTACACAATAAAGACAGTGAAACACCTACCATCCTGCATGATTTGGGGAGCCATCACTACTCAAGGAAGAAGTACGCTAGAAATATTCAAGCAAAATGGAAAGGTGAATGCTTCTCGCTATGTGCAGCTCATCGAAGAAAAACTTTCTCTGCATATGCAAATAGCAATGACAAGTGTGTTTCAGCAAGATTCCGCACCTTGCCATAAAGCGAAGCGTGTTCAGAAATGGTTTGAGGACAGCAATATTGAAGTTCTTGACTGGCCGTCCGATTCAGCAGATTTGAACGTCATAGAAAACTTCTGGTCGCTTATGAAGAAATACGTGGCAAGGCATTCACCCACTTCACAGAAAGACTTAGAAAGAGTGATCAAGGAAGTGTGGACAAAAGAAATAACACCAGAATATTGCAGATCCCTCGTTCGAAGCATGCACTCTAGAATCAGATCGATCTTGGAAAACAGAGGATATCCGGTAAGACACTGACTCTGATCTGTGAAATTAAATGTATTCCGTTCATAAAGCATGTATGATCTGGAAATATAGTATCATGTATGACGGAAAACTAGTCTTTCTCCGATTACATTCATATCATCACAAAATATGTCACTGACCTCAATTTTTTGGGCACTACTGTACAAGGTAAATCAATATCCACAAGAGTCGCCACCACAGAATTAAATTCATCTGCGCGTGCTTCGGTTTCTAGAATGGAAGAATCGTATCTAACCTTAATATCGAAATAGCATATCACAGAATTAGACAACTTGCTTCTTCTCGAATGGATAATTCGTGTATTGGAAATGGCAAACAATAAGCTGTCAGCAGAGGACACCAGAGCCAGTGAGAGATGCGTGCGTGTTGTGATATCACTTCGCACACAGCAAAGCACACATCGCTGACTGGCAAGATTCGATTCAGTGTATGCACTATGCAGTGAGGAATGAAACACAACGATTCAAGGAAAACAATAACAATTATCAAAAGCAATTATTCGAATACTTTTTAGAAAAGAGATTTTCTATTAAGGTTTGATTTAACCTAGGAGTTTCATCATTTATTAACAACGCTTCTACTAAACGCGTTTCAAATTCACTACGTCCTGTGTATTTAACAGAAAAACAATTATTAATGTCATTACTATAGTTTGGACGTATGTTCAAATGGCTACCTACGGCTGAGTTACCTCTCATATGTTCCTTTATTCTTTGATGTAATCTGCGCTTCGTTTGTCCCAGTATTGGGTATCAGGATCAACCCGACATTCAAAATTATACACAACGCATGATCACATCAGTTTATTTCTTTTATCTTTCAGACTAAAGTACTGTCCTGTTTTACAAGTGTTGAATATTATTTTAACATCATGGTCCAATTTCCTAAATACTTTAACAAGTTTGCGTCGGAGCTTTATGGATGTTTTACCTATAAACGGAAGTATCAAAAACTTGGTATCCTCCCATTCATCTTTCTTCGTTGCTTTGTTATCCGTACTATATTTCATTTCTTTGAGCTGCTCTATTAACAAGTTGATGAAGTCAATGGAATTTCGGTTGCTTGATAGAATTTTTGTAATTTTTTTTAATACTCTATGTCAAGAAGTTTCCAGCTTGAGCATACATTATACGCTCCATGCAACATTCCTATCAAGAGGGTGTGTTTCAATTGGATAGGGAAGGTAGCATTATAATTCTTTAAAAGATCTGTATATGTACTTTTCCTAAAAATCGATGTGGATAGACCATTACTTTTGTAAATTTCAACATCCAAAAAGGAAATTATGTTTTTAATTTTCTCGACTGTTAACTTTAACCCTTATCCTCGCACGGAAATGAATATACCTTAACCTAGCATCCACTACATTTTGTAGTTACCTGTAAAAGTCATATTTGATCCTTTTAAAAATGTTTTTAATGTTACAGAACGAAAGGTCATAAGCCATAATTACATATCATTGAACTAAGATACAACTCATAGGGTCATATTGACAATTTAGAAATGAAGTTGTGAGTGAATATTGAATTATAGTAGAGGACGACTAACAGTACTGACACTTCGAAGACTTTATTAACACACGATGATTTGGGCAAATTGCTCTCATACAGGCATCGCATTTACTTCGTGTATTTTTTTGCACACAAAGCAACCCTTAACACTTTGGTCATTAAGTGGAATGACTGCAGGATTAGGGATTTTGAATCCAAGAATTTCAGCGGGTTGTTTGCTTTCAGATGGAAGATTTTTGTTAGCATTCCGTTGGCACGCAAAATTGTACACTAATTGGTAGGTTAGATCCTTCAAATATTTTCGTCTTTCAACTGCATTATTGTCAAACTTGCAGAGTAAGTATCCATTATATGCGGCAACATCGAGCATGTTATACCAAACCAAGAGCGGCCATCGGACAGTCTTTCTCTTGCATGTGAACTCAGCTACGTTTTCATCCAGTTGGTCTACTGCTCCTTTTCCCACGTTGTAATCCATAATCAATTGCGGCTTGTTGTTCATTTCCGGTACAATTCCGTTTCCGCTGTGCGAGGAACTCAACATCAAAACATTTTTGCCTTTTTTCGGTATGTATGACACTAAAACGATCTTATTTTCATGATCATGAATAAAAATGCTTGAGTGGACAGCTCGCTGCTGAGCTGTTTTCATGTGTGCCGGAATTTCCCGTCGATGCGATCGAATTGTACCCAAAAGAGTGAGTCCATTTGACAGCAAGGTAACAGCCAGTTGGTGGGAGGTGAAATAGTTGTCGGTAACGATATCCCGACCAGATCGATAGAAAGGCTCGGTGAGATCCAGAACAACATCTCGACCAATGTTCGTGTGTGGAGGCTCACCTGGGCGTCTTCCTGAATAGATCTGCGCATTGAGAGCGTAGCCAGTAACAGATTCAGCTAACCAAAAGATCTTTAGCCCGTATTTGGCGGGTTTAGACGGTAAGTAGGTCCGGCCGGGAATGCAACCCCTATAGCCGAGGAGCTGCTCATCAACAGCAAGTGTGTCGCCAGGAGAGTAGGGTCGACGTAGATTACTGACAAATTGATCCCATACGTCACTGATAGCCGCCAACCGATTCACCACCTGTCTTTCAGCTCGATTTCTGAAGTTGTCGAATCGGATGCACCTCAAAAAGAACTGCATTCTGTTCAAAGACGTCACGGCCCTGTAGAAGGCCGACCTTCCTTTGGATTCCAGAGTTCAGGCAAGCTCGTAAAATTGTCTCGGTCAAGCCCGGCGAGCAAAAGGATTCCCAGGCACGCACATATCTCATCATAAGTGAAGTGATTCATATAACCAGTGATTCTGGTAACACTGCGGCGAATATCTGTTACTTTCCTATTAGTGCAACGCAAAACTTCACGAATTATTCCTTCTGATAAGAACAGATTGAATGCTTCCAAAGCTGACTGCGGATGAGCTATTTGATTGCGTCGTTCAACGATATTTCGGTTCCGTCGACGTGATTGGAATGGGTTGCGAGAATATGCGATGTTATTTACAACAACTTGATCAACAGTATCTTCAGGGGCGTAGCGCCTATAGTATTCTAATAATCTGAGAATAGACCGGAATTTACAAACGAAAATGAAATTACAAATATGTGATGATAGGATTTTGATTAACATGAAGGTCATATAATCTTGTTCGATGTTTCCGTTTTCCAATTCACAAAACTTCTTTAACACAGGCGGAGAGATACGAGTATTCTATCTCGCGACAGAATCACACCTGTACAGCAGTAGAGTTATCAATAGCGCGCCTCTGATTGGTCTGGATGCAGCAACCATTGTAATGATACGTCTCATCTCTGCGTCGCCCTCCTGCCATGTGTCTGCTGTCTGATATTCTAGAATCAATATCTGCTAGCAGAGTGTAACCACCCTCTCCGGTCTTCGCTATTACTCAATTACATCGCTACTTATAACGGAGAATACTCATGGTAACTGTCGAGGAATTGATAAATTTACAAAATTCTCCTTTATCCTACGCAAAGAAAATAGAACTAAAAACTAAAGGAAGAGATAAGCCGATTTTCACCTTTGAAGGAAGGAGAAAGTGCAATCTTAGTGTGCAATATCAAAAATACGAATGGCTGACTGGTTGCCCCATTAGAAAGACACTTTTCTGCTTTCCGTGCCTTATCTTTAAACCAAAAACGACAGTGTTTTCATCGACGAGAGGATTACTCGACTTGGCGAATTTCTCTAATCATGTGAAGAGACATATAAAATCTCCTACGCATCTGGCCGCGATCACCTCTCTTAAACTTATTGGCAAAGTAAGGATCGATGAAATGTTAAATGAGGAGTTCAAAACTTTGAGAAATATGCACAACGAGGAAGTGAGGAAGAACAGAGAAATGATGCGACATCATATTAAAGCCGCTCTTTTCCTTGTTTGCCAAGGCCTTTCTTTTAGAGGTCATTCAGAGAGCACTGACAGTCCAAATCGTGGAAATTTCATTGAATTGATTAAGCTCCTCAGTGAATTTAGTTCTGATCCGCTGATTAAAAATTGTGTCTCTCCTGATCACAGCCTCCCATTTTCAGGATTATCACCTGATATTCAAAACGACTTGATTAAGTGTTTGTATGATCAGGTTCGCGGTGAAATCGAGAATCGAATCAAAGGTGCTCCTTTTATATCTATAATTGCTGACGATACAACGGACATTTCAAATACAAGTCAAATGGCTGTCAGTGTCCGACTTGTTCACAATGGATCGGTCTTCGAACATCTAATTGACCTTGTCAATGTGTCAGCAGACAGATCAGCTAACAATCTTGCCTGTGTAATATGTGAAAGTCTTGAGTCCGTTGGTGTAACCAAAAATACTTCAGTGATCGGCCAGTCATACGACGGTGCAAGTAACATGATGGGTAAGCACAATTCAGTGCAAACTAAGATCAAGGAGATTTGGCCCTCAACAAACTTCGTTCATTGTTATGCACACAAATGGGCATTAGTAGCACAAAGTGTCAGTAAGAATATTCCGTTGGTATCAATATTTTTCGGATTTTTGCAAAATTTGACAACATTTTTTCGCGCTTCACCAAAACGTGCTTCTATGTTATCCAGTCCATTGCCTCTTGCGTCAACTACGCGTTGGTTGACGAGAGGAAAATCTGTATGTGCTATTTCTTCTAAGTATTGTGAAATTTTCAATGTTTTAGAAAATATTTCTTCGGAGTCCTCTGCTTGCTCAATTGATTGCTACACCCGCGCTGAAGCGAAAGGATTGCGATATCAATTGGGAAATTGTGAGAATGTGTTTCTCTTATTCTTTTTTCGTAAAGTTTTCGCATTATCCGACATGATGACAAAGAAACTTCAAGGTGTGATGATTGATCCAGCTGAAATATCTTCGAAGGTAGCAGACTATCGTGCTAACTTGTGTGAACTACGCTCTGAAGTTTCCTTTCAAACGTTCGTCGAGGAAGCGAAGCAATATGAGACTTACTTTTTTAATCATGAAAAGAGAGTCCCACAAATCAACGAGCAACATCTCCTTGACAGCGGTTACACTCCAAGTTGGCCTAAGCCATCATCTTCGTCATCCCAATTTGAGAAGGATAAACTTAAGCGATTAATGTACGAAATCATCGATACACTAATTTTTCAGTTAGACCAACGATTTGAAAACATCGAAAGTCTTCAGTGGATAAAACTATTTCAGCCATCGAGATTTGATGTACTGAAAGCTGATGCATTTGAAGTTGTACGACTTGTGAATGAACTGAAGAAACATCACCCAGATTTAGTTCAAGAAGAAGAAGAGAAGTTGCGCAACGAATTACACATTCTATTCACTGATTCAGATTTGCGAGTGGCACTTGGAGAAGCAAATGATCCTTCTACCCTCCTTAAACAAATGCATTCCTTGGATTTGTGTGACGCTCTACCTCTTGTCTCCAAAGCATTAATGGCTTCACAAACAATTGCTCTAACATCGGTGACATGTGAAAGAACCTTCAGTGTGCTTCGGCGAATCAAGACCTACCTGCGTTCCACCATGACTCAAGAACGCATGAAACAACTGGTATTTTTGAGCATCGAAACTTCTCTTCTCAAACACTTATCAGGAGAGTGTTCGTTCGTTGACACAATTATCGACAAGTTTGCTTCAATGAAAGATCGTCAAGTAAAGTTGTTATATCGTAAGTAAATACATCAGGTTATAGTGTTATGATTTACCTGTATTGTTTTTGGTAATGACTATAAGTGGAAATGGAGTTGTTATGAAAATTGATTTTGCTCTTTAAATTATAATAATAAAAAATATATTTTGAGCAATGCGCCTAAAGGACTAAAAATTGACTTGGAATTTACATGTAGGCCTACGTTCTTTTCCCGGTTCTTTCATTGGACTCAGATTACCTCATCTGAGGTGGTCTGCTACGCCACTGAGTATCTTCATCCAACGTTTCAGAGTCAGAGTCCGATCCGTCATCCACAAATACAGGAATGTCCCCCTCATCACGATCATCCACTTCTGAGTCGCCAGTTGCTGCGTCACCATCTTGATCATCATCGAATAGATTTTCCTGTTCTTCTTCATTTACAGCGCCATGAGCAATATTTTCTTCCTCCTCCTCGTTAGAGATAGTTGAATCTTCATCTGTATTCCAAATAAGCTTCAATGCTTGCGCATCAGAGTAACGGGTGGTTCGAGGCATGTTTACAAAGTGATGTGGCTTGGTAGTTCGATGACCTGTATTCAACAGCAGCAGTCAGCGAACCAATCAGAAAACGTCGAAGTGATATTGCGATTCGATTTGATTGAGATTCAACTCTCAAACATAGAACATTACATGTCTATAATAGTGCATTACGCCATTGAGTGTTCAGCGTTCCCCCCGGCTCACAAGCTTCTATAGCAACAGTCTATTGCTTGTCAGATCTCTAGGCCATGTGCTGAATGTGTCGCTATTGTAATCACTCCATGTCATTGACAGTCTCATTGATGAATATTGTTACTGGCAATTTGACTTGCATTTATGACTTCTAGAATATGAATTATTGAATGCAGATATCTATGCCATGCGTTAAATTTGTCTCCACTGTCGTCACTTCAATTCATTGGCGATCACGTTGATCTTTCTGGTGGTGCAAAAGCGATAATTGACTGTCATAATTGAATGAAATATCTATGGTAGCTTAGAATTTATACATGCATTCTATTGATTGCTGTGAGATCTTGATGAAGGGTTACTGGGAGTTGTTTTTCGTATCAATATTCAGAATGTAAATTACTGGGAGTGAAACTATTTTCGGTACTAGTAAGCAAGATCTGAAAATGATTTCAATACTTTCGATGGCTCATAGAGTTGCAAAAACTTCATCATTTGTGAATTACAATGTGACAGTAGACGTTACGACAGAATATATAGCAGTCAAGCAAGTTTGAATAAGTTGAAAGTTTTAAGTTTTAAATGCGTTAATAGACATTGTGTGTGGTCTATGATTGAGAGTATAGTCAAACTCATATGATTTCATCTTCTTTTTGGCTCACTACAGAATGTAGGGGATGCGAGGTTGAGGTAGTATCTATGAATATTTTCTAAGATATACCAACTGCAACCAAAATTTTGTAGGTAGATGAACTTTACTAACCTATGCTCATCATTCTATAATCCCAGTGTTCTAGCATTGATTAGTAAAATTTTATTTGATCTTAAATTTTGCTTTACTACAAAATGTAGGGGATGCGAGGATAAGGGTTAAGTTGGGGTGCTGTGAATTCAAAAAAGAATGAAATTTATCTATATTCTCAATATCATCAAAAACATCTAATATGTCATCGACATGCCGTCTACAAAACCTGGGGGCAAATGCTTCATTCATCCAACTTTGCTCAAGGTTAGAAAGAAACAAGTTTGCTAACGTAGGACCCAATGGTGAGCCCATACGAACGCCATTGAATTGGCGATATACGTACATTACCATTAAAGGATAGACACCCGTTGACTGCAAAACCTAGTAATTTTTTGAAAATGGTTCTATCATATTGGGGCTTACTATTGCTATTTTCACTATAAACAAGATCTGCAGCTAAATCAATTACTTCTTTTACAGGTACGTTTGTGAATAGTGACTCGACGTCAAAGCTACACAAAAAATTGCTTGAGTCAAATTTGTCCTTCTCAGCCTCAATTTCTTGAATGAATTGATTAGATGAGCTAAGCACATGCTTCGTGTTGATTTGCATTTTTTATTTATTTCGTCCAACTTCTTGGCTAAACCGTAAGCCGGAGTGCCAATGGTACTGACAATTGGTCTTGCTCCTTTGCTTTCTTTATGAACTGTAGTTGTACCATATAATTTACGTATTGAGCTACCGGAAGGCAGTATTTTCTTGAAATTGGTTTTAAATATTTGTTCAAAAAGTACGTTAAGCTTCGTTCATCTTTACAGACTGGGCGATTATCTAAATTATTTGGGATACTTATTTTTTCGAATTTGGAAGTATCATTGACAAGAGCATCTATTTTTACAGTATACTGTTCACTGTCCAGTATCACCACACCGTTGTCTTTATCATACTTACAGATTTAAATACCTTCATTTTTACCTATGTAGTATACTGAGAGTGCTGTGCGTCTTTTTATTTTCATAGCTCTTACATTATGTTGCATCCTTTTCGAATTCTTTAGTTATCATTACAAATTCTTGTTTTATGTCTTTCGACAAGTTGTCACATGTACTAAGTGATTTTTCAATTTCATATCGCAATTTATATGTATCTATCTTTCTAGGTAGGATATGGTGTTTCATACCATAACGTAATGCTCGTTAATTCGTATGTGCTTAAATTCAATATCGCTTTGGGAGCTTCCAATCTTTCTTCTACCCAGAGTTTTGTAAGTTTTTTGTTATGTATGTCACGAAGCATATGGTTAGTGATTATGAGCGTTCGTATATATTGATGGTAAGTGGCTTATCCACCGAATCCGTAGAGGGTTCGGCCCTGACATTTCAGGGAGTAGACGATATCCATATCGGTGACAGACTTTCTCTTAGCATGTTCCGTGTAGGTGACTGCATCATGGATGACGTTCTCGAGGAAGACCTCGGGTCTCCTCATAGATCAGACCGGAAATATGCTTAACACCACCTCGTCGAGCAAGACGACAAATAGCGGGTTTTGTGACACCTTGGATGTTATCACGCAGCACTTTGCGATGACGCTTTGCGCCACGCTTTCCGAGACCTTTACCTCCTTGCTCATCTAATCATCAATTTCATTCAAGAAATTGAGGCTGTTTCTTTCTAACCTTGAGCAAAGTTGGATGAATGAAGCATTTGCCCCCAAGTTTTGTAGACGGCATGTCGATGACATATTAGATGTTTTTGATAATTCTGAGAATATAGATAAATTTGATTTTTTTTGAATTCACAGCACCCCAACTTAAAGTTAACAGTCGAGAAAATTAAAAACATAATTTCCTTTTTGGATGTTGAAATTTACAAAAGTAATGGTCTATCCACATCGATTTTTAGGAAAAGTACATATACAGATCTTTTAAAGAATTATAATGCTACCTTTCCTATCCAATTGAAACACACCCTCTTGATAAGAATGTTGCATGGAGCGTATAATGTATGCTCAAGCTGGAAACTTCTTGACATAGAGTATTAAAAAAAAATTACAAAAATTCTATCAAGCAACCGAAATTCCATTGACTTCATCAACTTGTTAATAGAGCAGCTCAAAGAAATGAAATATAGTACGGATAACAAAGCAACGAAGAAAGATGAATGGGAGGATACCAAGTTTTTGATACTTCCGTTTATAGGTGAAACATCCATAAAGCTCCGACGCAAACTTGTTAAAGTATTTAGGAAATTGGACCATGATGTTAAAATAATATTCAACACTTGTAAAACAGGACAGTACTTTAGTCTGAAAGATAAAAGAAATAAACTGATGTGATCATGCGTTGTGTATAATTTTGAATGTCGGGTTGATCCTGATACCCAATACTGGGACAAACGAAGCGCAGATTGAACATACGTCCAACCAAACTATAGTAATGACATTAATAATTGTTTTTCTGTTAAATACACAGGACGTAGTGAATTTGAAACGCGTTTAGTAGAAGCGTTGTTAATAAATGATGAAACTCCTAGGTTAAATCAAACTTTAATAGAAAATCTCTTTTCTAAAAAGTATTCGAATAATTGCTTTTGATAATTGTTATTATTTTCCTTGAATCGTTGTTCTTCATTGTCGACGTGTGAGCTTAATTATGGAGAAAACTTGTGCGCAATGATCTGAAGATTCTTCGAATTTGATGGAATTGTGGCAATCGAAGCACTTTGCTGGAATTCACGGTCTTCACGACTATTTTTCCTATCTCTGTAAAGTATGAGCATTTCCTTTTTGCCCACTTTGTAAGTTCCTCGATGTCCCGCGATTTCGAATCAATCACACTTCTAGCAGACGAAGCAGAAGAACAAAATATCTAATTCTGTGGACTCCACAAATTCGCCAAAATATTGACAGTAAATGTGAACAACGGAAACTGGTAGCTTGAGATCTCTCTCTCACAGCACGTAGTTTCAGTGTCCCCAGGAATGATGTTTGCCTTCTGATTGGCTAAACTTTGGGCAAATTTCGTTGAGGTGAAATTATGCATTATGCGGTTTTAAATCAGCAACATGACGTTTACAATGCTGAGTCAATCACAAACCTCCAATCCTCGACCGTTCTGATAGCCTACAAGCAGTTTATGAAGATGCCCAGTACGTATTGAAATTCGAGCAATGAGTTCCTGATTACAATGAAATCAACATAATACATCCAGTATTTATAGAAAGCCAACAGTATATATAAAACTAAAATTCCTCAATTTTTTATAGTTGCAGTGTATAGTTGACAACTTTGCCGCAATCAAATTTACGAGTATCATTTTCCATATTTTCAACCGCACGTATATAACTGCCAGTAAATGAGCACATGTGTCAATCAGTAAAGAATTTTCAAATGCATTTTAAAATATCTCCAAGTTTTGCTGTTGATCATTTAGTTTGCTATTCTCTTTCTGGCACGAATAGGAAACACTTTTTCAATTGGTTGAGAATAGTGCTGTTTTCGAAATTCACCAATTTAATTTTTATAGTTTCGATTTTGAAAACGTTTTTATAATTTCTATAATTTCGGAAATGAAATCTAGTGGTGAAATGCGAAAAAAACACTATGACAGTGCATAATGGTGATTGATCAAAGGAAAAAAATGCCCTATTCATCCTGCTGTCATTTTACATTTCAATTATTAATGGTCAATATTGAGAAAATTAGTTTTACCCATGAAAATGTGATCAGAAGTGATCTTTAATCCGTTAGGCCTTGAAGTTATTAATCAACGGTCGTTGGGTTTAGTTACAAGTGGACTATTTAAATAGTTATTCAAATAAATGCAATTATTCAAACACGTCCTTCATATAGGCCTATTCAAAGAAGACTATTTAAGTTCAAATTAGTTAAGGAATTATCTATTTCTACGGTTATTTAGTGAGTATTCATTCATTTTTTGATAAATGCATATAGGTTATTGATTTAATGTATATAGTAAATACGGCTGTTTTTTACTAAAAGAAATTAAAAAATGAAGTGCTTTTCTAACTAAATTCATTATAATCACTACCAAAAGACCCATACAAAAAATTGTAATCTATGATGAAAGTTCACGATGGCATCTATAGAAAAATAGTAATTTATTATGAAAGTTTCATTTCAGATTTCATATATTTCGAATGCAGGCATATTATGACATGGTGTCGGAAGGCGCCTTCGCCTTTCGTGTACGGTCTAAAATAATTAGAGTCAAATGTCATGTTGTCATGGGCCTGACTTACTAAAAATGATTCTGTAATTTCAGAAATTTCGATTTCGAAAACGTTTTTATAATTTTTATGATTTCGATTTCGATTTCGAAAACGTTTTTATAATTTTTAAAATTTCGATTTCGAAAATGAAATGTAATTGCGAAAACAGCACTAGTTGAGAATGTCGAGCAACTTTAGTCGAAAGGAACTTACACCGTAGTTGATCACACTTGCCTATCGTTGAGAATGCGAGCCGGCTCGCGAAATTTTCGGATGTAGATGTGATTTTTAGCAATAAAGTGTGAGCAATTTTAGCAACAAACCTCTTCTTGGGGCGACAATATAAATCGACCTTCAGAATGAAGTTAAAGTGTAGTAGTGAAACATTATCCTGTTTATTAAAGGCGAAATTCCGCATAATTGATAGCAGACAGTAGAATTTAACATTGCGCCCTTTTATTTCCATGATTGTGTTTTGATCTTTTCAGGAAAGCGCTGTGAGACACGGCAGACATATTGCACGAATTCATCTTGTGGTAATGGAGGCACATGCGTGGATGATCCCGCAAATGCTAGTTTCACTTGCATTTGTACGGTTCGTTATGAAGGACCCAGATGTGAAAAGAAGAAGAAATTGTGTAAAAAATCTTCGTGTCCTCTTCGTGCGAAATGTATTGCGAATCTTGCGAATAATACCTTCACATGCAAGTGTCACCCGGGCTTTTCCGGTAAATCATGTTCCAACAGAACAGCAATAACGTTCGGAAATGGTTACTGCTTGCGCTTCAAATTGATTCAGTTTAATGATGAAACTAGCAAGCGGTCTGACAATGAGTACTGCGATGGAGTTCCTTTCCTATCCATCAAACAATCTCCTTGTGATACCTTCTTCCGAGTTTGTGTACGAAATAGCGAAGAGAAGTGAGTGATAGCATGGGAATTTTCCACTTATTGAACGAATTGAGCATTCACGCGTACAAACGTTTTACAGTGATCACTTGAATTCACAGAAATCTGACCTTTCGCCTTGTTTTAGTTTGTGGGACTACATATTATTTATTGAATGAAGGTTTTCACGTCACTACTCCCCTCAGCTAGCTTCGACGGTGCTGACGCAGTCAGACTATTCTGGAGCTCTGTGATCTTTTAGTCCGGATGCCCTTCCTGCCGACCTCCAATGACACTTTCGGGCTCGACCTCTAGACCATAAGATCGCTAGTCCAAGCACGTAACCACTGTGCCGCGGAGACTACTGCTTATCACTATTATTTATCGCCCATGGCTGCCAACACATGAGGGTGGGGGCAAAACCAGTGCAAATAAAAAAATGTTCATCAACGGGTTTCATTATCAGTCGGATGTTAATTTTGATCGGAGGAGAAATAAGTCATTTACCTCCTACTTTTTACGTACTATATTTTACGCCCTATTTACAGAAGGAGTTGTATTTATATCAACTGTGAGTAAAGTAGGCAATCAATGAATGATGAAGTTTGTTCAACAAACTTGAGCGTTCACAGAAGCAACGGTATTTACTTGGAGCCAGTGCACTTGGTGCCGGCCTTGGTACCTTCACTGACGGCGTGCTTGGCCAGTTCACCATGCAAGAAAAGGCGAACAGCTGTTTGGATGTCCCGAATGGAGACGGCCGACTTCTTGTTGTAGAGAGCAATTCTACTGCTCTCGTTGGCAATTCTTTCAAAGATGTCATTCACGAAGCTGTTCTTGATAGACATGGGATTGCTGGAGATACCACTGTCGGGCTGCACCTGTCTGAGCACTTTGTAGATGTAGATAACATAGATCTCCTTACGCCTGAGCTTGCGCTACTTGTCGGTCCTTGGGGCCTTAGCCTTGCTGGACTTTTTCGCAGCTTTGCCTAATACTTTTGGTGCCATCTTGCTGTTTTTGTGAATTTTCTGAATACCGCATTGTTTGCACTTTCTGTGGACATTCTTACAGTGGGGAATCGTGATGCACCATGCGTTCTAGATTGCGTAGTCATCTTCATCTCATGTTTATCTCAATTTCCTTTCACACATTAATTCTTCCGCATTGAACTTTGTCAAACGGTCGCTTTACACCACCAAATTTAAGAACTTGGACATATGCCGTGCTGTTGAAGCGACTGAGATTAACTGACGTCTACCTGAGCTGAATGTAATGCGTCCATTGTAGTCTATTTTTTCATTTTTATCCAGTTGAAGCTGATCGCGAAACGTTGATTGATACACATCCATTTTCTCAGTCGAATACTGATTCCTCTTCCGATCAATAATAAAGAAATTCAAATGTCAATCACACTTGTTGGTCACATACATTTGTTCCTACGTTCACTTCACAATTCTTCTTCATTCATCTCTGTCCCGCGTCATTTTTCCACTCAGTGATGTTCTTTCTCTCCTCTACGCCATTGACTGTTATTCATAAAATCCCAAATGAGTACTAGAAAGAACCTGAGCACTAACTAAGTACGACCAAGAAATGAGTCCCAGAATCTAGTACTCCATGAGTTCGAAAGCATTAGCATTAATTTTAGAACGTTCAAATCCACAGCACTTAATTCCTACTCATTTTAGTACTGATATACTGAGTTACATTGAACTAGCACCTACATAGACTATACCGAAAAATGCCGCAAAAATGACTAAAATTACTGCCCCAGAGGATGGCAAACGTTGGCAGGACTCGAAGTACTGTCGAAGAAAATGATAGACGTTGGCAGGGCTCAGAGCACTGTCGGTGAGGATACTCTTGATACAAATTGATGTCTTAGGTTCATTGAGAGGATATCGATAAATTGTCATTGATTGGTGCTTGCAGGATCGCTCTTGTCCCATTGTGTCCACTTCGACATGCAGGAGCACACCAAGCCGCCATTTCCACAGCATTCGCTACCTGAGACAGAAGCGACCCGACTGATAATTTAGCTACAAGAGATATGAACAAATATGTTGACCGTTTGAAAGGTGTCACTTGTTCCCACAGTCACTGCTCGTCAACAATGCACACTCTGTCTAAGAGGATCAGACAAATGGTCTATTATATCGAAGAGCACGGCGTCATTACCAGCTGCATGCTGACTCACTGAATTTATTGACACTGATGCCTCATCATATTAGTACTCAACAAGTATTCTAGCACTTCTTTCAGTTTAAGTTCGGTAATTCTAGTACTCTTTTGTATAGAACTCAGATTCATACTTAAATAGGACTTTATGATTTACAGTGCACAGTTCTTCCATCGCATCCTTGGGTGCATGAGCTAGCACCTGCCTTCCACCTGCGCTGCCTCTTTCCTCTTCGGTAGTCTCTCGTCCCCCTTTCTCTGCGTATTTCTTAATCGATCATTACTTAATTGATCTTCCTTAATATCGTATTTTGAAATCCCATTTCTCGCCTCTTAAAACTATTCATTATGCTTCTCCTTTCTTGTTGATGGTTGCATACGGGAGGCAGTTTTCTAATTTTCAGTTGTCAGAAGACCAGTTATTCACTCCATTTTTATTGACGGTAAAATGAAGTAAAATAAGTAAGGCTCTCCAGACTTACTCCTTGAGAAAACGAGCCGACTCGCGAAAGCTCGGAAGTGAATATAGTCCGGCAGCCAGAACGAGCTTCTGCAGGGAACGAGGCCGAAAGTGAGACTTTCACAGAATGGTGTACACCCTATGCCTACTACGAATCGACACGTCTGCCGAGTTCTAGTGAGTTCCTCTTCTTGTCAGACAGGATCAAAGAAAAGCACATGTAAATCCAATGGGACGCAGATTGCAGTTTTTGGATAGAATGAAATTTTGTATGTTTTCTCTGATTAAAGAAAAAGTACTAAGCCCATAGTCATAATTTTTGGCATTGGATGTCTTCCGGTCATTTCCTATGATGTGCATATGCTTTTATCATGCATCTAATCGGCAATGTATGTGAGAATGTGGTTGAATGTGGATAAAGTTGCTCAAAATGTTTGTGTTTGCCGACATTAAGAGGCTCGCCAAATCTAAATGTGTTTAGCTATATAGACAGGGGTGCTTGAAAATGAAAGGAAATGACCTGAAGACATTCCATGCCAAAAATTATGACTCTGAGCTTAGTACTTTTCGTTTAATCAGAGAAAATATACAAAATTCCATTTTATCCAAAAACTGCAATCTGCGTCCCATTGGATTTACACGTGCTTTTCTTTGATCCTGTCTGACAAGAAGAGGAACTCACTAGAACTCGGCAGACGTGCCGATTCGTAGTAGGCATAAGGTGCACATCATTCTGTGAAAGTCTGACTTTCGGCCTCGTTCCCTGCAGAAACTCGTTCTGGCTGCCAGACTAATATAGTCCTTAGCAATGAAGTGTAAATAATTTTAGCAGCAAGCTTATTCATTGGGAGACGAGTCAAATTGGTGTGATATCCACAATGAAATACTTCTTCTAATTGCCAGACAGAATTGCGTCTCTCAGTCAGGATGGACTTCAAATAGAAACATTTTTCGTACGCTATATTGGCGATTTTTTGTTTACAAATACTTTCTCCAGTTTGAATTAGAAAATTTTAACTATCCTTTCACTAGGGATGCGGAGTCCTATCATTTTGATAGGACTCCGACTCCGGGTGGCAAGTTTACAAGCCTAGTTTTTTTGAAAAATTAACTGGTAGCCTACACCATAGATCATTATAGGCTTACCTGAACCTATATTTGGTGATCATTGCATCAATTATCAATCATTTTCTATGAAAGTTTATCAAATGTCGCTTTAAGTTGAATGCATACGACTTGGCTCCTCCAATCTTCTTGATGTGTGCTTCACACGGGTTTTCTCCAGTCTCTATCAGGCACGAAAATCCCCATCTTTCTTCAAAAAATATGAGTACACTTTCGATATTAATGTGCGCTTTAGAGGAGCCATCACACATGATTAACGTGAGGGTCAGAGGTAATGTCCCAAACAAACTAGTATTTCATTTTTGTCTCTCATGTGACCTTTGGCGCGTATGTGTGATCGAGGCTAGGAAGGCTTGTCTTCTCTACTAAATCACCGAGTGAAAAGACAATCCTTTTTCACTGTCACAGTTCATTCCCTCAACTATTATAAGCCTTGCATACACTGCTGTCTCTGTACTTTTGTTTGACGGAGAAAGTTGACATCAAGACAATGACAGCTATATGCAAAAGGATAAATAATTTGTTTGCATTCTATTTCGGGTCTAGTTATAGGCCGGAGTCTGGAGTCCTATCATTTGATAGGACTCCGACCCAGCAAAAATGATAGGACTCCGGAACTCCGACTCCGACTCCGCATCCCTGTCTTCCACGCCACCTGAATGTCGTGACATTTGAGATAACTGGCAAAGCAGTACTCAATGCATATGCTACGTAAAACTCAGCTACAGTCCACTTTCGAATTCCTTTTTTGTAGTAACTAGCAGCACTTGATCTGCCGTCTCAACTTCCCTTCTTTGGCTTCTGTGGGAGACTTTCATCTGATCATCAAATCCGATTTTCGCTTGATTATGAATGCATAAAAGTAAATAAGCAGTGTTGGCTTTCTTTGCCTTGTACTCAAAAAGAGGAATGATACCTGAAAACAACAAACTCATCACATACAGCTACTGCTCGCATTTCTACTATTTCAGATTTGCCTATTTGCGGAATTTCACTACGATTGGCACGAAGTGTACCGGCCACACGAAAATGGTAGCTCGTTTTCATGGAAGCAAAGACGAATTGAGCTATCAAATCAGATCTGTAATAGGACTCATTTAGAATTTATTCCCAGTAGCAGATAACGTTTTGGTAATCCATTTTCTTGACGACTTTCATTTTTTTACAATGTATGGGGCATTGTTGAAGATTTTGCTTCGAAATAGTCGACTGTTAGATGCTGGTTTAGCAAGAAGTAGTGAGCATAGAGTCAGTATATAGGTAGAGTGTCGACTATAAAAGTATACAGCGAAAATTTTCATATCAAAAGATTCAGTTTTTTGCGGAGATTACGTTCCCATGGTCCAAAAAATTATTGAGCACTTCTGAAAAAAGTCAAAATTTTGCCACTTTGTATACTACCGAGATGACTCTCCTATATAAGTAGTATGAAACAAGTTGGATATCAAAGGGAATGAATATTTGCTAATAATCATCCCAACTAAGCGGAAATCAAGCAGATTATCAAGGGAATTTCATGCTCTGTATTATAATGGAAGTCTTCATGAAAAAGTCGCGATATTATACGTGCTTTCTTGGCTGAAAAGTTTTAATTCATTCAATTTTCACCGACTTGATTTTATGATTCACTAAATTCATGTTTCATTTCTTGAATCTGAATAGTGATGTAGAACCATTTCCATCTTTCAAAGTTAATTGAAATCATTGTCTTTGATTATGTGATTTTGCTCTGCCAGTGGCAGGTTGCCTGATCACGCTTAAAAAGATTCCCTTGAGTTTGATCATGAAAGCGCTCAGGTCATCGAGTTGACAATTTAACAAACATTGCCTCACCAAGGCTGTCAGACACGGACTATCTGTAAAATAATATGATTTCTTTCTGCTTTATGCTATCATGATCAGTCAATTCCGTTGTAATTTCTTCAAAAATGCATAAATGTGCATATCTCAAATTTGGAAACATTTAAAAATTTTGAAAATTTAATAAATGTGGAGTTACCACTCTACCTAATATATCTACTCTATGGTAGTGAGAAAGCTCCACCGCAGTGGATTATGGTTGTAATTGCCATCAAACCGTAGAAAACGGGAATAGTTGCAATGGCGATGCGTAGGCCTACCACAATAATAAATAGGTACGTTATCATTTGAATGTCATAATGAACACAATGAATTGTAAAACTTCGTATCAAGCATCTACACAAAATGAGATTAGGGCATTTATCTGAATGTTCAACTGTGCTATTCTACATTTTGGAAAACATTATCATGGGTCAATTGATCCATTCTGTAGTTTTAAGGTCAATGAATGTCAAATTCAGTCTAGAGTTGTATTTGTATTGTAATTGTCATTTCAATTACATACAATATAGGACAACGTAAGACCTATAATTAGACCACTACACACTGATTTCTAATTGAATGTAATTAGATGCAATTTCACTTTCTGAGTAATTGACACAAATATGACAAATACCAACTTATAATCTTGAATTCGAAAACTCGAGATTGAGAGTCGAAATCGAGATTGAATTCTCTAGCTTTACCCCACAGTTTACACCATCGTTGGTATTAGCTCCGGAGTTTACTTCGGTGTTCACACTGAGCTCGGGTAAACGGAGTAAACACTAAACCGATTAAGAACTCCTCTGTAAACGTGGTTCCCGGTATGTCTCCTAAAATAAGGACGCAGACCTCACAGGTTTGTGCATATAAATCTATAAATCTTGAACCACACACTCAGAGGGCTGGGGACCATGAAATCTCAACAGAAAAATTTAGTTTTGTAGTCAGCGCACCAAATTTCGCTGATCGCCTGATGAACAGTGAAATTGGGCATTTTAGTGATGGACTAATTTTCGTGCGTTTAACTGGGCATCTTTCGTAGAGATTTGATCAATAGCTTACTGACTCAAAATATGGCTCTCACCTTGAAGCATATGTATCTCAACGATGAATTAAATCGGTTGTCTGGTTCAAAAGCTGAGTTTATATGTAAAATAAGATTTAGATTTCGCAAATGTTCACAATGATTAATGCCATGCAGCTGAGGTGCTACATTTCCCCACTCTCTTGTTGAATGCATCGATAACGTATGGTATGTCGCTTGAGGGAGTTTGAAACAAAAGAATTGCAGAGTCGCTTGAGAAAGGCCTACGATGCAGAACGGGAAATTGGAAAAAGAAAACTGATCCTCTTTTTCATGAGATAACTCAACCAGAATGTTGTATGTGTTATTAAAAAGGTTCTGGACACATGTTGCTGCATATATCTGAAAATGTCGTGACTAAATAGCATATTTTGTTGATAGGGTGCAGTCAAGAATGATTTCATCCTATCATATTTATTAAATTGATGCAATCAATAACAATCATTTCTCAGTGATCATCTTCAAGCGAAAACTTTTTCCCTATCAACAAAAAAATTGCTCTTTATAATTCGTCGATGATCAATAACTTTTAAAGAAGCACTTTCAGATTCATGAATATTATTTTGAGGAATATTAAATTTCAGTTGCGTCAAGACTGGCTACCTGGAGAATCAGGATATTGCTATCTATGGAGATATGATCGGCAAGACCGAAAATCCAATTACTTTTCACATGAAATCATTTGAGGTAAGATTGTGCAGTGTCTGTAGCTTCATGCATATGTCACTAAGATGCATCTTCTTTTAGGAATCTACGCTGTTCAATGTGACGGCTATTGACCACGATAAATACACTGCTACTAACAGGATTGATAAATATTCTGTAGACAAGGTCACTTCAACTATGGAGAATGTTTGGCGATCAATGACATTCAAACATATTGTTGGAAGGTAATAAACAAATATATGTGTGCCTGATGTACATTGTCTATCATTGACTACATATCACTCGATCGTGTCAATTGAAAAATTGAAATTATATTTTATAATAATAACTTGAGAGACAAAAGTAATATTTTGACAAGTACCTAGTTGCATTTCATTCAGAAAAAGATCGCGGTAACGACTAATTAATAAATATAATCATGGCACTCACATATTTCTTTTGATATAATTTTTTTATTGATATCCAATGATACAAAGCCTTTGTCGAAAAACCAGTAAAACCATATAAATTTTAGTGTAGTAAACGCAAGACTACCCAGATTCATTTTAGAATGAAAACTATTCATTTTGAGGGTCAAACATGTTTCAGACAAAATTGGTCATCATCAGTGACGTGAGAAGCAGATATTACAATAAAATGGAGCTTATGTACTATAAGATTTCCTTCTATATAATATAACTTTCCTTCTTTTGTACATAAGCTCCATTTTATTGTAATATCTGTTTCTCATGTCACTGATGATGAGCAATTTTGCTTAAAACATGTTTAACCCTTAAAATGAATAGTTTTCATTCTAAAACATATAAATTGTGTCTTTAATAAGCTAAAAGACAACATTGAGGCATCAACAAGCCTAAATTATCATAGACCAACAATGCATTCAATAGATGCAATCCATACAATGCAACGATACTGCCAGAGAGTTGTACGCCAATCTAGTTGTCAACTCTGCATTCCTTCGACGGGCTCACACCTGACATCCGTGTCAAAAAATAATAATCATTCTTTTAGCGTTGACTTTACATTATTCGCGCGGTAAGCACCATTTATAAAAGCATGCTTGATTTTGTCTTGCTCTCAACGGCTTCCATAAGCTACCCGTATATCATATTATACATAACATCTATCTCATTGATTACTTAATATATATATATGAATATATAATAATATATAATAATATCATCAAATTTCAACTCTTGATTATCATAGATGTTAGTGCATATAAAAGTAAATGTAAGTTAAATTTTTTAAGCATACACTAGGTGACTTGCCACACTCAATTACGCGTAATTACACATGACCCTAAACATCCGTGGCTATGCGTGACATTGCTGAAACATCTGTCGGCAGTCCTACTATATAGACTTTGCGTCTCAAGTGCCTACATGTATCAGAGGCTAAACAATGTGATAGGACCTCAATTTCATGCTCAGGGAAGACAGAACATGCTTAGCGGTTCATCCGTGGTTCAAGCGGCAACGCAGACAACCGTAGACGACGCGCAAACTATAACGCTCGCCCGCGCGCATTCATAAACATTCTCCATGTTTTAACAGCATCAGATCAAGTGAGTTCTGACTCTTAGTGCAGCGCGTATGTACGCGGGTAGAAGAATAGTACCAAGGATGTTTGGGGTACTCGGTAATTACGCGTGGCATGTCACCTAGTGTAATATTAGATTAATTTAATTACACACAAAATTATGAAAATTTGTCGACTTTGTCGTTCACATAATATATATTCCTGTCTTCAACTTTTGCAGTTTGTATGCAAAGGCCATCATTAATTGCTGCGACCAGACGAAAACTGGATTTAATTGCGATAAAGAGTTGGCTCCAAAGACAATCAAACTTCTTCAAGTCTATTTCAAAAGTTACCTCAATCATGATAGCAAGCTGAAAAGCGGGGTATTCTGTGACCATGTACCTCTCTTTCCCGGCTATAAGACTTCTAGTTGTGATCCAGTCTTCACTATATGTGTTGATGCCATGTAAGTAAATCCTGAAGTACAAAAATTCATTGTTTGATATTTTTTATCCCTTAAGTCCCCAAGGGTGGTGACAATCACCACCTCGCTAAATATACAAAGACAGTTCAGTAGTTTTGCCATGTTAGCGAAATTCCTTGACTTTGTTCTTTTTTGACGTTCTACCGTGTGTCCGCAAATCAGCGCTGAAGACAATTAACATCGCAATGCAATTCAATGGTGCACCATGTATCTCAAGTACCGTGTGTCCGCAAATCAGCGCTGAAGACAATTAACATCGCAATGCAATTCAATGGTGCACCGTGTATCTCAAGTACCGTGTGTCCGCAAAGTCTGGAAAAATTTAAAATTCAAGTATTTTCAAAAGCGAAAGAAGTGGAGCACAACATTTACTCACACGTTTTAAGTCATTACGACAATACTATGAAAATATCATTATTTAATGTCTATCTTCTTTATAAATTATAGAGATCATTGCAAAAAACAAACTATATAATCCAATTTGAAAAACTTTATTCAAAGCTACCGCCACCAACTTCTCTCAAATAATCAAGTCTAATACGGATATTGGACACTCCAGCTGACAATTCTTGCGGCGTAACACCTTCACACACTTCTACAATTCTTTTCTTCAAATCCTCCTTCGATTGAGCAGGCGAGTGAACATCATTCTTAAGCCAAGCCAAACATGTCTTAGAAACTGTTTCAGACAATGATCTTGGTCTTTCAAAAACTTTTTTGTTTGATTGCAGCGCCATATGACGTCATACGTTACTGTTAAACTTCCCGATTTATCTACTAGCTGTTCGCTTATATCAGTCATGGTATTGTCTTTTTGCTTTTGAAGCATTCGTCAGACTGTGGTATTTAGTTAGCTTATGGAACTCAGCACGAAATTAGAGCTGCTAGAATGTTACATTTTGTGTGACAGGAGTCCTACAGCTGCTCTTCGCGAATTCAAATGCAGGCACAATATGATCCGAGACCCATTTTCTGCAGCGATTGTGCTCAAATTAATGACTAAATTTTATGAAACTGGTAGTCTGCATGATAAGCCACGTTCCGGTCGTCCTAAACTAAGTGAAGAGGATGTGGCCTCTGTGCAAGAGGCCATCGCTTCTGCCGAGGGAGAAACTTTCATTCTTCGTTTGTCAGTGGAGACTGATATAAAAAGACTTTATTTCATAAAATAGCCCGGTCTTGTTTGCAGTTATGGCCCTATTAAATCTCATTACATCAGCAATTGCTAGAATCTGAAAGAACAGCACAACATGAGTTTGCTGATTGGTTGGAAGCAAATGAGGATCAACTTCCGAACATCCTGTGGAGTGATGAATCTAACTTTTCTGTCAATGGAGCCATCCATAGACATAACTGCCGCATATGGTCAGACTTGAATCCTCATGCTTCGAGATCACAACCTCTTCATTCTCCATATATCACTGTGTGGATGGGTTTCGCTACCCAATATGGACTGACGCCGTACTTTTTTTAATGGAACAGTGAATGCCGATAATTATCTCACAATGCCTAAGGATCACGTAATCTCTCAACTGAAACAACGACGTGCATTTAGTCGAACAATTTTCATGCAAGATGGAGCTCCTCCACATTTTGCTACGAAAGTTCGACAATTTTTGATGCAACACTTTGGACATCGAATAAACCATCCGAGGTTGTGATGTACCGTGGCCCGCACGCAGTCCGGACCTCAGTCTTCTTGATTACTGGTTTTGTGCTTGGCTCAATAGTAAAGTTTCACGTTTCACTCGCCTGCTCAATCGAAGGAGGATTTGAAGAAAAGAATTGTAGAAGTGTGTAAAGGTGTTACGCCGCAAGAATTGTCAGCTGGAGTGTCCAATATTCGTATTAGACTTGATTATTTGAGAGAAGTTGGTGGCGGTAGCTTTGAATAAAGTTTTTCAAATTGGATTATATAGTTTGTTTTTTACAATGATCTCTTTTTACTTTTGTGCTCCACTTCTTTCACTTTTGAAAATACTTGAATTTTAAATTTTTCCAGACTTTGCGGACACACGGTACTTGAGATACACGGTGCACTATTGAATTGCATTGCGATGTTAATTGTCTTCAGCGCTGATTGGTGAACGACGTTGCGGTTCGCACAGAGTATCTGCATAAGAAGCAAAGCCACGAACCTTGGTTGATCTGACTGCTTCTTTTTCAATTTCTCGATGAAATATCGCCGGCGACTGATGCCTCAGCGTCCTTGAAGATGATACAAGACTTGAATGAATATCGGTTGAACTATTTGGTATGCACGTTAAACTGTAGGGGACGAAATTTCGCTTGAATTAGGCACGAAATTTAGGCATCAATTCTAACCAACACAAGGCACGAGTAGGCGCAATGTTCATAGTGCCGATTGATTTTCCTTCGATTTCATTGGATAAACAAACATTTGGTTGGTGCCTAGTGGCGCCTCGAGGAACTAGAAATTTAAATAGGCGCTAACTGGCACGAATTTTCAGCTTCGTGCCTAAGTTAGTGCACCTCAGTTTAGAGTGTACGTTTACGGAACTAAAGCATGAATGTATGTCGACCAAATGTGCAAAAAGGGAACAGCTAGATATTGAACTTTACTCTTGTCTATGGTTCACTTCCAGAACGTTCTCAATATAACCGGTGTCAACATGGGTAGTCTACTATCCTTGCCATCTGCAATCCTAAATACGAAGAAGATAAGACAAGAGATAATTCCTTACATTGAATTTCGCAAAATTTATGTCCAGAGATTATAATGCATAAAAAAGCTAACCAGCGTACTGGTACACTGTAAATCGCTGGATACGAAAATTACATACAAACATATACCAAAATCACATACAATTTGAAACTAACTTCTCGTATGTTTACACAGATTTGGTATGTTTTTCATACGACATCTCACTTACTTTCATATGTGATTGGTATGTAGCGATACGAGCTATTCTATCAGTGATTGGCTGTTTTATACTAAAATACGAATTGTTGGTATTTTTTATATACGAGACCCGATGATAATTCATCCTCATTCGTATGCCTCTGGTATGTCTCTGGTATGAAGAGCTTTAAGTCACATAGAATAAATAAGTTCTACTGTCAAATAACATTTTTCAGCAATACCAGTCGTGCATGTTTTTGATTGATAAAGTGATATTTAACTAGATTATATGTATTGTGAATTTCATGCTCCATAAGCATGTCGTCGTTGCTACTTGCCTAGCAGCATTAATAGGACGCCTGGTTAGCTCTACTGTATGATCCAAGTTGATTAACATCCACTCATTCAAACGCTATCCTTTGCGCAACCATGTTGCCTTATGTATATCTCAAACATAACTATTTTTGCGTGCATGAATTATAATGTGTTTTTATTTCGGATTGATAATATGCTTAATTTCAAAATTTCATAATGCATGATTGTTGATGGTTGAATACCTATTGATTATTTATGAAATACCTTAGACTTGCATGCATTGAAATCGAATTCAGTATTGTACGTTTGACTCTTGAATGTCATTATCTCACTACTTACAAAAGACTAGTCACATTAGTGTGATCTTTATTGAGAAAAGGATTTAAATCAACATACATTAGAAATCATTGATGCTTTCCTTTAACATTGTGTAGTTTGGCTTTAGTATGTATAGCATACCACACTTGAAATAACATACGAAAAGCATACAAATATATACCAAGAGAATACAGAAATATACCAAAAAATACTTTGGTATGCAACCTTGGTATGTGATTGGTATTGAGCGATTTACAGTGTAGAAATTCCACCAATATTTCATGAATTAGAAGGTTTATTGTGATACAAAGACTGGGAAGGACAGCTATCGCATACAACATGATATTTCTGACCGATGTGTTGTTTGTTAAGCAGGGAAACGGAAATTGGCAGCCAACATTGTAACATTAAAATATGGCTCTGTGTATGTGTCTGCCCCATTAGCCTATAACACGAGTAGGGCCTACTTCTAGGTTTCTTAGTGTCGCTTGTAGGCTTCATGATTAGGCTATGACAGGAATAGTGATCACTGAAATTCCGAATGCGTGTTAGAATGTTTCACAATGTTATTTGAATTCATTTTGATGGCTTGAAATGGTTGCTTTTAGTTTTTTGATTGGGAGGCGAAAATCACAAGCCTCGGGGACTTATAGGTTAATGAACCTGCAAGTTGGTGACTTTCATTAGTCGTATCCTCAACGGAGAAGAGGGATAAATTTCCTGCCATATTTGTTATTGCAACTCATTGAAAGGTAGTTGTCTTTCAATTTTAGCGCACTATTTTGTAAATGTGATTCCATAAATCATCTATGTCATTTATGTTTATTTATCCTCGCAAAGAGCTTGATAACTTTGAAGTATATGGAAAGAAATTTGGGGAAATACCTTGACTTATGAATTCAGTTTGATGGCTAGCGAATGATTCTATAAGAAAATCGAAGCTCTGAAAAATGAGATAATAATAATAATAATGGAGCATATATTTGAAAAGGAATAGAAATCAAGTTTTACGAAATTATTCCATGAATATTTGCAACATAAGAAAAAGTCATCTTAAAAAAGTTCATTTTGAATTAAATAATCTTGACATACAATGCACAAATGAGTTTAATCTACACATTGTGGAACACAAAAGTATATTTATTCTGCCACTAGGAAGTAGATCCGGCATGAGAGGATATAAAGGATGATCTGAATCTTCCTTTTGGTGTCGGAATAGCTTTGTAACCATCGTTTCCTGTACATTGAAAAAATCAGATAGAGATCGATATTTGCAGGGATTTCTGCATATGATTTTGTGACAGCGGCGTTCAAATTTGCGCACCAGGTCTTTCTCTTGTTCAAAATGCTTCCAATACATATTTCGCAGCCATAGTTCAGCGCAGGAATTAGGGATTTGTACACCTGTATTAATTGTGATTTCGTTAAGAACTCCTTTGAAATTCTCAAAATGTTTACTTGAAGATTTGAGTCTTTCTTCTAAATGGAGCGACCAATTCAAAGAACAACTGAGCTGCACACAGAGAATCTTTATGCTCTCTTGGAAAAGTAAAATTGCTGCAACACTGCTAGTGTCAAACATTATATTCTTTTTGATTAGCATATGCACTATTTCGTCTTCATTCAAGTTGAGACTGTGCGTACTTGTCCAAGATGCAATGTGCTCGATGTGCTCGATTTCATTTATAATCTCAAAGAATTTACACCATCAGCAGTATGAGCAACACATAAGACTACATCAAGACCACAGCTAAAGTCAGAACAAGAAACAGTCTGTCAAGTATGCTGGCAGGAACGACATGGGGAACCAATGCTGAAACTTTACGAGCCTCTGATTTTGCGCTTTGTTATTCTGCTGCTGAATACAGCGCACCAGTTTGGAAAAGCTCCACTAAGTGCAGCGCAATCGATGTTCAGCTGAACCAAACCATGCGTACCATTAGGGGCACAATCCGGTGCGCCAATACGGAATGGCTACCAGTGCTTTGTAACATCCCCTCCAGCACTCCGAAGGGAGAAGGCAACATCAAACCTCCTGGAGAAGCTTCAACGCAACCCCGACCTTCCCATTCACGAAGACCTACTTGGCTTGGAAGGAGAGTTGCAGAACAGCAATGCACTCAACAAATTTCTGATCGACGATCCAACAATGCGAATCCCTGGTTTTGATCTTCAACGAGCCCAGTGGATCCTGCTGAACCGTTTCATAACAAGTGTAAGGAGATAACCTTGTAAGGATTCTCTACATCGCCGGGGAGTTCGGGAATCCCCTTTATGCACCTATGGAGAGGTGCAGACGATGTCGCACATCGTGGAGAACTGTCCGATCAAATCCTTCCGTGGCGGACTGAAAGATCGACACCTGGCCTCCATGACGCTATCATGTGGATGAAGAACTTCAGATTTTGACTGGTTGTATTTCTGCTTTTCCTTTGTACTGTCTTCTAGCACACGAATATGTATAGGCCTATATATATATAGCACATTTATAAGATCGCCCTTCGAATAAAGGCGTCAAAATGTTCACGAAAACATAATACACGGAGGGGAACAAAATGGCTCCTTTAGGAATACTGAAAGGAATAACTGAAATGGAGTTGGAAATCCCATTGTAGTATGTGAACTGCTTACGTCCATGAAGATAGCTGCAATACCACGTGATAAAACCCTTAGGTTGGTACGGATCATGCAATCGATTTATTAACTTTTCGTGCGAAATAGCATCGATAGATGCCAAGGAGATCTAGATTGCTACAGCAGGCGAAACTCGTTTTCAGTGTTTGCACAAGTATGCGGATGACATTATTTTATGCATTTTTTGATATTCTTCAAAAAGTATTAAAGCTATGACGCTAATTTTTTGAGACATGTAATTTTAACGTATCTTTGAAATCCACTCCAAGTATTTGTTTGTTGATAAACTGTAATAGTTCAGTGTGATAGTCCTTCAGAATCAAATTCGGAAGGATATCAAATATTTTAAGTTGGAATATTGAAAATGCCTGAGGTTTACTGATCCCACGTAATGATTTCACGAGAGCGAGAACCTAATCGTTTCAAATGAGGACATAATTTATTTTATCCAAGTCAACCCACTCATTCAGATTGATTTTCAAATGTAACTCGCTACTGTCCACACTACTATGTAAGACATGTGAGAGATCGTTGTTTGGATCGAGAAGCGCTAAAAGTGATTCTTTCGAGATTTTATAAATCCCTCAGGTATCGTTGAATTTTTTTCTATGATCATTAAGATAACTCACCTCATCCTCGAGCCCATGATTTGCTCTAGATCCTGGAGACATTGCACTTTGTTAGCATGTCGGGCGCTGGATGTGGATTTCGAAGATCGTTCCTGAGGCTGAATCAATGACTGCACTAAGGCTAAATTTTTGTTTTGTCCTGGAAATAGCCCTTTCAACCGATAAAGTAGATGTTAGTACAAGAAGTGTAAGGCCTGGTAGCCTTTGATCTTCCTCAAGTTACTTTACGAAATTTTCGCCGTAGACTTTATCAAGGTAAACGAAAAGATGGACATCACAAATAGTTTTGAGCAGTTACTAAAAATTCTAAAATTCACATGTAATGTGGACTGCATATATCATGGACACCTAGATATATAATAATTTTCCTTTCAAATTGACTGGATGCTAACTCCTACGTGCATGTTGTCAAACAACTAACAATTGTCAATTTGAATTGAAATTTATTCGACTGTTTCACTATATTGGTACCTAAGAAAAGCTACTGAAGCCCTAGGCCCTACTTATTAAAGACGGCTACAAAGGATGAGAGATGCCTGATTTTATGTAATAGATGTCACATTTAATGACCTACAATTTTTTATTACTATATTAACCAATATGTCGACACTGCTTTGTACACCTACTTGTTGTAAATGTGCTTTGCATAGGTGCTTTATGCACTTATGGGAGCAATGAAATAATGATAAAATAAAAATAATTATTATCATTTGTATCTTAATCGCCTTATGCAATTTTCATGCTAGTAGCCAAGTCTAAACTTTCTACGCAAAATACATGCAGTTTCCTATTTCTTTATTACTTTTGTAAAATATAAAATATGGCTTGAAAATATGTTGCATCCATATTTGAAAAGTGTAAAAGATTTTCAGATATGTATTAAATGTCCATATTACAAATGTGAATAAATATATGTTACTTTTTTACAATTGTGGGCCAAGTTTTCCTATAATGCCAAAATTTCCTCTCATTTCGAATAGAGCGTTTGTAGATTCAAGTCTTTATCAATTTCTAGTGATTTTGGGTATTGTTCGACATAGATGCCTAGGTATGCCTAGATTGATGAACAAAATCATCGAAATCTTAATTGAAATTTTTAACGTGGAATCGCCCTTCTAACAACATTCATTTTTTTGCTGCATAGGTAATGCAGAGTCATAATTGACAAAGACGACTTTTTTAGTGGTTTTCTGATAATAATTGTAACTGACATCACCATTTCTGATAGTGATGGACAAATGTAACAATGATAATGGCCTACCAGAATTAAAATAACCTTTCCAGCTAAGTTCAACTCCCTGGATGTCTGCTCTATTGAATTGATGCTTTGATTATCACTGTTTCTAGTCATTGAAATGGATTTGTACCCAAGGTCCGTGTATGCATGAAGAGTTCTAAGTTAGCAGGCTATCTTGAGCCACGTGAGAATGTTCTTCAGATAGTCACAGATCCAGCGCACGAATTTGTTAGGGAAGGTACAATCGATGAGCTTTCAACGATCAAATTACAGTCAATGGTGTCAAACGCGCTTGAGAGATCGAAGATGGCTAACGCTACACCAAATGTGCAAGGAGAGTTCATTTGCCGATTCGTGTAATCCGTTAGCTTTACAAAAGCTGTAGTTGTTGACGCGTTTGGTCGAAACCCAAGTTGTTTTGGTCCAAACGAAACTTCGAAAAAAGTTCAGGCACTTTTGATCACCAGTTTCTCTGAGTTCTGCAGATGTGTAGGTAAACATGAGATGAAGCGCAACTTCTCAATGTTAGGAGGATTGGTCTTTGGAGTATTGCGATCCCCCTTTTCCAGCCTAATGACAGGATTCCGTCGGAAACAGATTGCTTGCGATAAATTTTGCAGGATACTTGTAAACTTTATTAGATACTCCATCATGCTCTTGCGATTTGGATACATTGAGTCGAGAAAGTAGCATCGTACTCGCTGATATTGATATTCCAGGGATATTAAGAGGACATTCGCTTTTTCAGTGAGTCATGACAACCTTCACCGAACGATTAGGAAAGATTCCCTTCAAGTTGAGTTGATGGAAACAAAGTTAGCATCACATAATCTGACTTTTCGAATGATCAATCGTCCTCAACGTCACTCTCTCCGTAGATGTTCTTCAGACCATTAGATATCAAAACATGATCAGGAATATTATTGAGTCTCGTGGGTCTGGCATCTATATCCCATTTTTTGGGACGTTCGCTTAACCCCTTCAGTACCATGACGCATGGGTGCGTCTTGATATAAAGGGCAATGTTATGTGAAAGAATTGACATGTGGGAGCTTGGTAGGTTCACGTTCTTCATATTGGCGATCTAAATGGCTGGTTAGTTAACTGGAGATAGCCAATCAGCGTCAAGCAACGGCCAGACATGAGTGAAGGCAGTGAGGTTTATGAAAGCGCATGCGAAAGAGACTCAATCTGGCGATGTAGTCATGTGACGATTGTAATTTCTATAGCGTGTTATTGGTGAAGGCAGTATGCTAAATCATTTCTCTTCATCTTCATTCGAAGAACAAGAAGTCTTTAACTTGTGAAGCACTTGTGACCATAGAGTAACTATATATTAGGTAGAGTGGTAACTTCGCATTTATTAAATCCCCAATGTGTATAGTTTCGATTTGAAGAAATTACAACGGAATTGAGTGATCATGATTGTAATGCAGAAGAAATGATGGCATTTTACAGATTCTCATGATAGGCTTGGAGACAAAGATGTTTAATTGTTTAAAAGGGCTAGATGATAAATAGATGCCTAAATTTGAACCCATTTTAGTACGGTCCTTATCGTGGCAAAAAAAGCATTACGGCAATGGAGCGAAATTGCTGTTTTGTTGGCTGTACGGTGTGCAATGCGACAAAAAGCCTTGGAAATGGCACATGATATAAAGCATAATTCACTGATAATATATGATAAGTTTCAAGAATACTCGTCCAGTAGTTTCTCTGAAAAAAATTGTTAAAGATGACAGCGGTAATACAGCAATTTAATGCAGTACTATTAATTTGGAAGAAAAAATATTCGAATGAAAACTCATGGGGTGCTGATGACCACTCAATTCCCTCTGTAGAATTCATGACTATTAACAATTTCAGTGAGAATCTGAATATTACACTGAGGAATTATGGCTGTTAATAAGGCTCAGTCATGTCAACAACGCTCTCGAGTTATTCACCATGCAGGGCCCAGGCTGAAACTATTTAATATGGATCTTTTGTATTGCAAATAATCAACAGAGGACATTTCAGGGCCAACTGGAATCGATCATCGGATGTCTGTCAATGGCAAAGATGTTGTCAATGTATATTGAATAACATGCTTAATATCTGTCGTTTGTTTTTATTTGCTTAAGCCAATTTTATGTCAAATTTTCTGATAATTCATATATATATTTTCTGTTGTATCATGTAATTTCTTACCGCAAAATAACATTTACACGTTAGATTATTGCCAAGCTTGGCAATCGCGTTTGGCGTGGCCGGGCAACGGTGGGCATGCACAGCAAAGACTTCGTACTTATCACAAAGAAACAATCTGCATGATCAAAAGTAAAGACGCAGATCATTTTTCTGTTCAGAAAAGTCATTTAGTCATGCATCTGGTGAATTGTAGTTGATGAACTTTACTCTGCTTTCATCTAAAAATGAAACAAATGGTTTTCATTTGTATTATCCCTATATAACATGCGCTCTTCAGATCTAATTATCAACTGCCATAAAATAATGCAATAAAGTCTATTTTAAAGAACTGTATCAGCAATGCTCATATTTACAACTGTGTTTTGCAAAACATCTGAAAAAATAGAATGATATACTCTTTGGCAATATTTATTGCAATTTGGACGTTGCTTTGAGACATATAAAAATTTCTTGATTTATTATTAAAAATGCGTTCTGCAATTACTAAAAAGAGGCAATATGAAGGAATATTTGTTACTCACTCACAAATATTTTTAAATTTATGCAATATCAGCTGATTTTCACTGGTTTCGTTGCACACAATGTAGAAACACGTCTATTTCCTATCTATCCCTTTAAAATATTAAATATCTTTGCTTGGAGATTTAATGTTTGTTAAATTAGCAATTCGATGATTTCCTATCACTTTCATGCTCAACCTCAGGAGTATTTTCTTCAGCGTGATCATATCACAGGCAACCTGCCACTGGTACAGCAAAATCACATAATCAAAGACAATGATTTCAATTAACTTTGAAAGCTGTAAATGGGTCCACATCACCATTCAGATTCAAGAAGTGAAACATTGATTAAGTGAATCATAAAATCATGCCCATGAAAATTGAATTAAAAACTTGAAATTTCAGCCAAGAAAGCACGAATAAGATCATCATAAAGACTTCCATTATAATGCCGTTCATTAGATTTCCTTGCTTGATTTCCGCATAGTTAGGATGCTTATTATCAAATATTCATTCCTTTTGATATCCAACTTGTTTCATACTACTTATATAGGAGAGTCATCTCGGTAGTATATAAATTGGCAAAAATAGGACTGTTTTAAAACTGCTCAAATAATTTTTTGGACCACGGGAACGCAATCTTCGCAAAAAACTAAATCTTTTGATACAAAAATGTTCACTGTATACAGATAGTTTTTTGGGTCATAAATATATTCATGTAAATAATATTCAATGAGAAGATATCGTGTTTTTTCAGCGCATTGATATGATAAGTTTTGCGGAAACTATCATGGAAAAGCTTAGGACAATGTAGGACATTTGAGGGCGCGTAAGCACCTGAAAATGTCCTTCATTGTTGTCCGAAAAAAGCTATGTTAATACTATTGTGCGTAATTGAAATGAAGTGGGCAGCAATGTAGGAAAAAAGCGGGCAGCAATGCTATGAATACACATGTAGATATGCGCTGATTGAAATTTCAAAAATGTCTTTCACATGCATAGATAGAGAAATCATCATTACGGGATATATTGTTGCCTTCCTTTTTCCACATTATGCCATACCTAAATTACGCACAATGTATTCCATGGCCTCTGGCATAGACTTCTAAATTTCTCTGGACAGATAGGTAAGCAAAATTTGAAATCATTTTTATACATGTTCAGGCCAACCAACATTCGTGTTGCAAAAGATCGAATTTTGCAGCTTGTTTGAATGCAAAATGCAAGCAAATGCAGTATACCGTTGCTGGCTGTGAACCGAAATGCAATGACGGTGTAACACAAATACATTCCTCTGCCTGCATAACAAAGAAATTTGAATTTGTGATTGCATCGATTTAGTTGAAAGTATTATATCCCAACTAAACATTCTTGTGCAACCTTGTGTGACGTCTTGTGTAACCTTCAATTCCATGAATCTGACCAATGCTACCACGAAGGACATGGATGGATCATAATGCCAAGCAATGAAACAGCGTGATCTAAAGTACAGTGCGATCAAAATTCCTTTCTCTGTCTAGATACTTCTCCAAACAACTACAAAGCCGCGATCCGCCATGGCCACGTTTTCAAGTATATGTCCTGGCAATGGAAACACAATCGGAAGATTTCTTGTTATGACAATTTTGTCTAAAATTTAGAAAGAAACCATTCCATCTGGGTTTGTGACATCTCAAAACCATAATGGACTAAAAATGGCGATTATAAGTTGAAATCTTCCCCTCAGCATCGTCGCATCATTGACTGTCGAAAAATCTGCGAATATTTGCATCTATCACAGAGAAAAATCCATTCCAAGCAGCACACAATGTATCTATCATCTATCCCAAGTTTTCCAAAGTTGTCAATCTGATGACTTCTGGATAATCTCTGGATGACCAGCCAAGAATAGAAATTCGAAATTGGATTCAATTATGTAATACTTGGGAAAGATTGACAAAGTTCCGTGAAGTCGAATTCAACGGATGGAAGATCCAACCGAAACATTGACCATTGTTATGTAAGGGTCAGTTTCGAGAGGAAAAGAGAAGCCACCGATTTCCACACTACGAATGTCCTGGAATGAGGGGGAACATAAAAGTGAACTATGCGGAGATCCTTCTTCGCATTCATGATTTTATGAAAACAATCATGATGGACACAATAAGCATTTGCAACATGAGCAGCTACTTCTATAAATAGGTCTGAACAGTTATCAGGCGATCCGACCTGTGATGGAGATTCTTCTGAGACCAATGACCAATGCTCGGAAAAGCACAGCAAGATCACATTGATAAGGGTTTTAGCTGGATACGTCAAATGACTAGTGCAAATTATTTTATTTCCATGCGTCACCTTACAGAGAGTGACAAGAAAATGAAAACAATAGCTTTATTGAAGTTTTCCGGATTTAGTCTGAGAAGTGTTGATGATATAATATCATGCAGTCAACCACAAAAGATGATGTGTATGCAGGAGAATGTTTGCATACAAAAACTGATTTCAATATGAATCCTAATAATCGAGTGGTCCTTGCTGCCCTTCACTCCTGAAATGTAATAAATGTGATTTTTGTCGTCAGTGTACTGTCACAAACAGTGAGTTGGCAATGTTCGACATCCTGAAGCTGCAAAGTTTTTGTGCAAAATTTATCATGGGAAGTACCAAACGTATCTGTGCTTCAACTATACATTACTTGCTAGAGGGTTATGCAAGATATAACTGAAACTGAATAATTGTCTAAGAAAATAGTATCTTTATTTAAAAAAATGAAAGGACGATGCTCAGACTATCGATGAATATCATCAAATTTCCGATTACTTCGTAAAATCTCGCTGTTCGCACGTACATGCATCAGATTTCCGAAATTTCAATGACATTTTTTAACAGCATGTGCAAGATATTTGTTCATAAAATCTCAAATGTCTCAGTTCTGAGAAAGTTGGTAGAAAAAAATTGCAAAATTAGCAAATAACGCGGAGGTGTAGCACATGCGTTTAGCGCATAAGCATGTGTAGTCTCATGCGTCCTAACTCCTAATGTACTTAAATATACATACATGCTGTGCTGGCAGGCAACTTAATGACAACTTAGACTGCTTAATGACAGTCTATGTGTTAATAGGTCAGAGTCTTAATGTGTCAGGGGGGGAATGCTGCCTCTGTTCTGACTACCTTACCATCTGCCAGGGACTTATTTGAAATTTTTGAATTTTGTTAGATCTTGTTCAATTAATTTTCGTAGGTGATAAGGACTTAATTTCTGAGCTAAGGTAGTTTGTGTTTGCAGATTATTTTCTTGTATTTTTGGTATGTACGCATTTCTCTTGAAATAAAACTTTATCAATTGAAAAAAAGTCTATGTGTAATATTTAGGAATCCATGCCTGATCATGTATAAGCCAATTTCAATCTATCTGTCCAGAGAAATTTAGAAGTCTATGGCCTCTGGAAGGCAAAAATGTAGATTTCTGAAGCCGCGCTTCAGATTTCTACGATTTTCGTGCCTGACAGAGACCATAGAATTTGATATCTTCTAATCTCTATGTAGCTAGCTATACGCCTTAATTATAGGCTAAATCCTATCTATTGAAATTATATCCTATCTGCCTTAGACGTCAGGATAAATTTTCCTGACTGCTGGCGACTGGAAAAACATAGCACGAGGTTAGAAGATAACCTTCTATGACGGTGTTATGATTTGCATTTTCTAGCATTATACATTTTCCAGTAGCAAAATGTGCGTTATGGATTTTAATTGAGGTACAATTTCAGGAAATTTTATCGTGAGTGGGAAAATGTAAAATTCGACATTATTTCTCTATACTTAATTCTTCAATTACATCAACATGTCAGCATGTACCACAAAGTGCACCAAAGAGCAATATAATGTGCGTAGTCTGCAAGACGGAAAATCTATACAATCGGAAAACTAAATTATAATTACATTTTCTTACTGCGGAAAATCTATCTGTTATTCTGTTTCTGATCAAAAGTCAAATACGTAGGAAATTCTAAAATATAACACCGGCGATCATTCTTCGTCTTGATTTCTATGGAAATAACATCGATACAGTTCGTTCGTCTTCGCTGCTGGAACCAACTGAGTCGACACGACATGGATAGAATCATTTATTATCATTTTTCACCACGTTTTTGTCTTTATATACTTACTTACTTCCAGATGCCACGTGGATTTTGCCTCATACACGGATGCGGAACAAATTACATTTGGTTCAAAAGTGGGTCAATTCACCAATCCTATGGAATTCGAATTAGGTAGAGATGTGAGTTCTGTTGCTTCATTAATTCAATTTACAATCATTCTATATTGATAACACGCCGAACGACAAAAGAATATGAGAATTGACATGCCGTACCTACGGACGTTGTTCATTTACATTATTTTTATGTTGCCAAGACCATGATGCACTTATCAAAACAGATCATTGCCGGTTCTAAAAGGGTACTAATAAAATCAATTGCAACCACAGAATTAGATTGTTTTAGCAAATCACTTTGATAGGCGTACAAGCTGAGTCAAAACGGTGACACATGCAGGACCTTACAAAGTGGGCAAAAAGACATTTTAATATTTTGCAGAGAGAGGGAAAATAGTCGTGCGTCGTTTGCGGATTGCTGTGAATTCCTTCGAAATGCTCCGATCGCCACGATTCCTTCAGATTCGAAGAATTCAGATCATTGTGCACAAGTTATCTCGATAATATCGGTCCCTCCAATCATTATCAAAAAATATTGCAGGCAAATTATGATTAGCCAGTGGCTACCAAGATATCCATATAGTCCCTTGACTTACTCATTCATAGATTTCGCGATGCAACCATCAATTTTATAATGAACAATAGGCATCTGTAAATCATAAAATGAAAATCTACACTCTTTCGAGAGAAAATAGACGTTTCCTTCCTTAGCTATCTATCCATCCCTCGCTACGCTCGGGCTGTACAACATAGCTGCGGGAGGAAAAGTTGATATTTCTTCTCTCATGAAAATAGCTATTCTTTGTTCATGACTGTGTCTCCTACAAAGCATGTTTCATGACTGGCTAACAGCTTCTCTGCTTGAATCAATCTACGAGTATGTTCTCTGCCAGAAAAGCATGTGCATGTATTGGTTTTTCAATTCTCACTTCCTAAAGACAATGCAGCACCAACGCAGAGCACTCACCTTGGCTTCCATAGACAAAAAATAATGGTGTACTGATGTATAGGGCGAACAGATCTCTCCAATGTGCACTTTTCAACTAATACTTTAGTCTCACAGTTGACAAGCAATCGCATAGCTCAATCGCTTTGCAAGTTTAAATTTTCAACAAATAGTCATGTCTTAATATTTGTTTACTGCAAGGTAAGTCCTGTAATTTTCATTGAGATAAAAAGAGGTGGAGGCAATTGACATCCACCTCTTTTCCTGACTACAATTTTTCAACTGCACATTTGAATTTAGAACTGCACAAATTGTATCCACTTGCACGTTATAAAACCCTGCCACAGCTCACTGCGATAGTGCATCGTTTGGCCTAGAACACTTTCATATATGCGCATTGATGTGTGGGGATCTGGTACACTTCTTCGACACAGACACTTCTTCGACAAGTTGATATCTATGTTTTCGGACATTTGTTCGACAGAAAACTTCTTCGACACGGACACTTCTTCGACAAGACATTTGTTCGACACGGACACTTCTTCGACAAGACATTTGTTCGACACGAATACTTCTTCGACAATATTTGTTTATGGATTTAACATGAATAGAATTTTAGGTACTGGCTATCTTTCGTCTTTAGGGTAATATCTTAAATTACAAATACGCTTCTAGTTCAATCTATGCGATGCAAGAATTATATTTTTTAGAAATGAAAAAAATTAATTTAAGACAAAAGTATAAAAAAATGCAAATTCTCAAAAAATACACAACCTGAAAAAGAAAAAGACTATAATTGCTTAATAACGAACAAACATCGTGTCGAAGAAGTGTCCGTGTCGAACAAATGTCGTGTCGAAGAAGTGTTCGTGTCGAATAAATGTCGTGTCGAAGAAGTGTTCGTGTCGAACAAATGTCGTGTCGAAGAAGTGTTCGAAAATTTGTCGAACAAATGTTCGTGTCGAACAAGTGTTCGTGTACCATGTGTGGATGTCTCACAGACTGCACCGGAAGACACAGTTGCAATAAATTGTCAATTTTACAAACTTGCAAAGACATGCATCTATGTCCGTTATCGTTAGTTTCAAGCATTCAGATTTCAGATGACTTACATACCGAATATCCTATTTGCTGTTTTGAAAGAAATAATTTACATAGTAGCGAAATGAAATAATTGAAGGGTCGGACGTATAAGGGATAAGCCACATTTTTTTCAAAAAAGATATATTTCACCCCATGTTATGTTCACTAGGTGACATGCCACACTCAATTGCGCGTGATTCACGCGTAAACTACGCACAATTACACATGATCCTAAACTTCCATGGTTGCTGCGTGACATTACTGCAACATCTGTCGGCAGTCCTGTTGTACAGACTTTGCGTCTAATGTGCCTGTATGCATCAGAGGCTAAACAATGTGATGACCTGAATTTCATGCTCAGGGAAGACTTAGGGAAGATTTCATGCTAAGCGGCTCATCCGTGGTTCAAGCGGCAACGCGGACAACCCTAGACGACGCGTAAACATGTAAACGCTCGTCCGCGCTTGTTCATAAACATTCTCCATGTTTTAGGAGCATCAGATCAAGTGATTGCCGACTCTTAGTGCAGCGCGTATGCACGCCCGTAGCCACTGCCCTTAACCACGGATGTTTTGGGTGCTCCGTGATTTCGCGTGGCATGTCACCTAGTGTTCGATCTGGATGCCTCTTTTTACTGAGTTATACGAAGATTGGAGGTTTTCTTATGTGGTTTCCAGAAAGTGCATAAGGGGATAGCCACTATCTGTGCTCTATGGTGCAAGGTCCAAAGCATCATGTCGTTGTACAATGGTCGGGTACAATCTGACGAAAGATAAAAAGTTCAAAAGCAGTACCCACCGTTCAAAGCTGAATACCGTTAATTTTCTGAAAGACAGTGATCGTATAATAAAAGTTTGAGTTTTGAAAAAAGTAGACAATGTGAATAAAGATTTTTTGATTCACTAAATTAATTTAAACGAAGGAATCTGATTAAATACCGTTTCAAATAACATTTTTTGAAAGATAATGGACGTAGATAATGGAATAGGCACTTTTACAATGAAGGAATATAATGTTTTCTTGTCCATGTCTATGAATCAAATCATTCTTCTGTGCATGTCTATGAACAGGGACAACTTGAATAGTCTGCGGCAGGGTTGGAACCGGTCCGGGTTTTTAGCGGCCGGTGGCCGTGCCGACGGCCGGTGCATTCAAAACCAACCGGTCCGAGGCCGGCGTATCTTAAACTGGCTGGTCGGAGGCCGGCGTATCTAAAACTGCCTGGTCGGAGGCCGGCCTATTTAAAATTCTGATGCTTTCATGGTCATTGAAGATCATGAGCGTGTAGATGAGTATTACTACGTGTACGTTCCAAAGTAACCGCATGACATTTTTGATGAGATGAATGTAACTCCGATATGTGAGACTTGATAAAGGACTAGCATAATAATTTAGGCTACCACAGGACTTGACGTTTCTTAATGGCATCAAGGATTTAATTGTCTTGTGTCATGTTTACCCTGCTCGCAATTATTCAGTCTCAGGAAAGTTTAGAGGATGCCATTTCTTGTTGTTTACTTGGTTTACTTGCTACGATATTGGGCAACATGAGGACGCGGGGCGATCTGCATACAGTCAGTTGTGAACTACCAATAATTCGGTGCCTCTACAATGTGGGCCTGTCCCTAACTTTTCCAAAAATAGGCCCATAATTGTCGTTTCTCTGTAAATGCTTGATATGAAAATTATCGACAAGTAGAATGTGTATGTAGTAGCCTAAACTTCACTAGTTTTGGGTCATAGATTTACGAGTAATCAAAGCTTTAATCAGCAATCCACTTTCAAATGTTCAGTTAGTAGGTAATGGCAACACATTCAAGTATAGGTCTATACATACATGTATATATATGGGTAGATATACATCAGACATTATTTTATATATTTGCAGGCTCCTACAATGCTGTAGCAGTGATGCAGTTGGTGATGTCGGCAGTTGACAAAAAGGCCTGAAAAACACCGGCCGGCCGGTATTACTAAAACCGGCCTGCCGGTTTTCAAAATTTGCGGCCGGGGCCGGTTCCAACCCTGGTCTGCGGCCATTGCAGATAGAATAGATATTTAAAGATTTTCAACATTAAAGCAGTCAGGTGAAGAAAAATCAACTTTTCAAACAGCAATGGAAATAGATATTTCTCCATAAACGGAAAAGTTTTCCTACATCTCCAGGATAGGAAAACTTTTCCATCCTTGCATATGGAAAAACAAAATTAGTGGTATTGTGACTTAATTAGATCAATGAAGGAATTTCTACATTGTACTATAGATGCGATACTTCGTCAATAATCACTGAGAAAAGTAGCACATGCTAATATTTTATCCAACTGACGTAGTTACGTTACTTAGGTAGAATACAATTTTGTAAACTTGCAGTTACGCAACTTCGTTTAAAAATCATCAACAGGCTTAATAATGGACTTGCTAAAATGTTTTCTAGCCATGAATGAAGATCAAAGTAAGTTTGAAAAATATGCAAAAAACAATCGAACAGAAAAAAATAACAGAAAAAATGGAAAAACTTCTGTTCCGTTAGTTAGTCAAAATAGCGTCGGTATAATTCTGTAAAATATAAGTTTTATAAATAGCTTCCAAAGACAGAAGTGAATGTATTCTTAGAGAATATCTGCAGCATAAAATAGACTATATGTAGACCGAAGTACTGTATATGAATCTTGTGTTTTGCAGAATATATGACTTCGTATTTTTTTTGTAAAGACAACATTATTGAAGTTCTCTATGGAGACAGTGTTTTGCACGTATCAATTTATCACCTTTATGCATCAATAATCTTGCATTTCCTGCTTTTTGCAGCAAAAAGTGTCAATCAGTGTTCAAATAAAAGATAAAGATGTTATGAGCAATGAGCTGATTTTGCAGAAGAGAAAAATTGTGGATTTGGTTGATGAAAAAGGCTCGATTGAATTTTCTAACTCTGTAGCCACGTAAGTTTTAGATTACTTTTAAAATGCTTCCTGCTTTTTTCCTGATTTGTAACAGAAGAAAAAGGGATTTGTGGAGGATCAATTCATATCCATGTGCTTATTTGTGCTTCTCAATGGCGAGCTTGAAAAATGCTATACTTTCTTCACCGGTTCAGTGGACGCTTATTATCTATCGCTTTCACAATTATCATTTTGCGTATTATCTTCATGAAATGTATTTCCGTGTTATGTTTAGTACAGTGCATGGTGTAGTAATATAGTAATAGAGTATACCGGTATATAGAATACGCTGCCGTCTTCATTCACGTCAAGGACCATTGTCTTCTGAGATATACTTATCATTCGTGGTAAATGTTCATCCTGATATTATGGTGACAGTGGTAAAAATGACTTATCTTTCAAAGCTATATGGGTGTCAACTTTTGGATCATGAAGTGTCTACACTGTTAAACAAGATCGTCCGTATTGAAGGTATGAAAGGGTACGCATCCATCCCGTAGGTCCGCAGTCACTATCGGGACCATATGATCCGAATTACTATGGGACCCGTTTTGAAAGTCCAACGGGGTCCGCATGGTGACCGTATAAATTAAAATGACTCTAAGTATATTATGGACCGGTTGAATTGTTCTTCCATTTACTACATACCGGTACATGCATATTCAGATGCTTATCTATACTGTATAGGTACTAAACTAACATTTCACCTTCTACCAATTTACCAGAAACTCATCAGTTGATTTGTTAATAGCCTACATATAGAATATCTTACAAAATGTATGCAACTAAAATTTCCAAGGAAAATAATAACTTTTTATTTTTTCTAGAGATTTTCGAATTCTGACGATCACTCAATGATCATTAATAGAAGTAGTTCTAGATGACTTTCTTCGTCATTTCAATTTTCAAAGGAGCTATTTTGACAAATCTGAAATATGTTCAGAACACTATTTATAAGTTTTGTCGGACCCGCTTCCTATTTTGTGCCTCGAATACGTATCCGATCCATATTATGGACTGCATTTGTTATTTCGGACCTATGTTTGTGCCGAAATACGGACCTTATGCAGATTTTATGCGAAAGTGCATCCTTATAGCAATTTTTCTTTGGATTGCTCTACATAATTAATTATTTTCTTGTCATACATGGACAAATCATTTACAAAGAAGATGCTATTCAGAAAATGTGTCTGATAAATTTCGGACCCTTGTTATACCCTTAATATCAGGAATCTGGAGCGGTCAATTTTTAACCGCTCCGCTCCCCTCCTCTCCAAGGCCCTTTCCCTCTCCACTCCATTCCGCTCCATCTCAATACTGTAGGCCCCTCTCCTACTACCTGATTCAAACATAAATTGATTGTATGGGTTAGCTTACGAATTGCGATGGTCTAAGTTTTATGTGAGGCTAGCCGTTCTACGTAACATATTGGTAGGCCTATAGGCCTATACCCATGCAATTATCAAAGTTTGTATTTTGAAAAAATAATATAATGTAATTACTTAAGACAATTGCTTACTTCTACAGAATGTAAAAAAAGTAAAAAGTAATAGGAATAGGAAACAAAGTTCTTTTATGTCATTGTAATATGTCACTAAAAATATACATAGATACAAATTAATTATAACAAACTTTTATTCTTTACTAACAGCGACACCAATACCAAACTACAGCAGTACAGTTCATCATGAAGCCGCGTGCATGAGTTATTGAGATAACTGATCGGCGTTTCAACAGCGATGCGTCCGTTTTATTCAATTGTATCAAACTATTATTCGGGATTTCATCAAACAAACACACATCAACATGCAGAAAATAGTAGTAATTTGTTTTATGATTTCCAACGTATTCCATCTTTCATCAAATAAATTATCGACCACTCCGCTCCGCTCCAGATCCCTGCTTAATATGGACCATTTTGTCTGACAATGTATGCAATATAATATTACAAGTAATTTGTAAAATGCTAAATGCATACTTAAATATGCTCATTTTTAAAGTTACCGTATGCAAAATTAAAACATAAATCAGCTGACGTAATCATTGATTATGCCCAAAAGTGTTGTGGCGAAAAGTTTTGGATGTGAACAACAAAAAAATTAACGGTTCCTGCTTGATCCGCAATTCTTGATTTTCCAGCGAAAAGATGAATTCATTTGTCAAACTAAGCCTATGTTTGATCAATAGGAATTAAAATGCTTCTTTCAATTTCCATCATGATGCTGCAGTTCTTTGTATTTCTATCAGTGCATTTAAAAGTGGTTCTTGCATTAACAATCTATGCATTGAATGCTTTGAGATATCATTGTTGTTCTTCGCACTACACTAGGTGACATGCCACGCGTTATGTACGTTCACAGTGTTATGTAACGTTTATTTTTTATGTGATCAGTACATGCCTGTAACTACAAATGATTGAAATCATTTGAGTCTAAAAAACATCTCTCTCATTTCAGCAGGTGACATGACACGCGTAATTCATGCGTAATTACCGAGCACCCAAACATCCGTGGTTAAAGACATTCTTCTACGCGCGTACATACGCGCTGCACTAGGAGTCACTTAAGGAGGAGTCACTAAGAGTCAGAACTCACTTGATCTGATACTGTCAAACCATGGGGAATGTTTATGAACACACGCGGGCGAGTGTTCATAGTTTTCACGCCGTCTGCGGTTGTCCGCGTTGCCGCTTGAACCACGGATGAACCGCTAAGCATGTTCTGTCTTCCCTGAGCATGAAGTTGAGGTTCTATCATGTTGTTTAGCCTCTGATACATGTAGGCACTTGAGACGCAAAGTCTATATAGCAGGACTGCCGACAGATGTTTCAGCAATGTCCCGCATAGCCACGGTTGTTTAGGGTCATACTACGCGTTGTCTACGTGTGAATTACGCGTAATTGAGCGTGATGTCACCTACTGTAGAGCAAGAACTCAATATCATGGAGGAAATACGAGTATAATACCGCATAGCTTGTCGTGCTTCCACGTAACATAGACATTTCATTTAATTCTGGTGTAAGCAATGAAAGCTATGCGGTAATCAACATTAAATGCTGCCCGTGACAATTTGCTACTGCTATTACATGTACAGTCGTCCCTCGTTTCGTCAATTGGTTTCAGACTCAATAATCGTGTTCACTGAATTTCGGCGATGTGGGATCATTAATTTATATATTGAATGCTTTCCTAGCTGAAGCATAGAAAACCTAGCATCAAACTTCTGAAAATCATTGAAGCACTCAGCATCCATCTATTCATCGCTACACTCCTGACGAACAGAATCAATCATAATTAGAAGAACTGCACGGTGTTAGACCAACGACCTGCATGTATCATAGCTACACACATTTGATAAGACAATGTCAAGTCCGTATAGAGATTGAATCGTTTGCGTGTGGCTTAGTCTACACTTTGAGTAATTTTGGTTCAAATCCTTCTCCAAAAGGCTAAGACACATCCACTTTCCATGTCCCATGAAATCGAGAAATCAAAATGGTTTGTCCGATGAAATCGCAGAATCGAAGTCCAATGTAAAAAGCCAATCCCAAATTTTAGCGACAACCGCACGGTGCAATTTCGCATGTGTGGCAAAACAGCCCTAAGAAAATTGATTCAAAAATAGTTGCTACTCACTTCACAGGCCTGTCTGCAATCTGACCACTGAGGTTCATGGGTTCGCTAAACGAGTTACTTCTATAATGCGCGTGCTTTGCTTGGACAATCACACAAGTCAAAGAGAGGCGAATACGAGTATCTATGTCATTTCTAATCGTTTGCTGTCATCACATACAATGGCTAGGATAGGATTGTGTCCGCTCTACACCATTTCCATTTTATTTACAGAATTCTACAGTTATATTCAAGAAACTAGAGATTTATTTCAGCATTTCAAGTTTATATTTCAAATTAAAACATTTATATTTCTGATATCAACACTTTAATTTCAGAGAATTATTTTGTGTGTCTTAATATCATTTATATTTGCAACACTCAGGTTATGTCATTTTTTATGAAGAAATAGACTATATATTTCAGAAATGATCATATATAATTCATTTTAAATCATTCATGTTTCAGAATTCTAGAAAAGACTATATATATTTAAGGAAGTGTCACTTACATTTCAAATTTGCAGTTTATATCTAAGAATCGGCTATTTCAATTTGAGATATCTGCATTTATAACTCAGAATGCGTCATTTATATTTCAGAAATTAACACAGGTCAGGGCTGGGATCGGTTAACCGGTTACATTTTCTCTTAACCGGTTAAAATCAGTAACAACGTTTGATTAGATTTATCTTCTATAATGAAATCCGGTTGAACTATGGATTACACTGCTTTCATGTCGTAACTAGTCTCCGTTTCACATTCCAGTCAAATTCATTCTAGTCATACTAGTCATACAAAGGCGACTTGCAACAGCATGAATTGAACTAAACGTGAAGTAATGTAGTCATACGCAATGAAGTCAAAGGAGGAATTCGGTTGAAACCCAAATTCATAAGGTCCGTAGTTATTGATTAACCTTGACGACCAAATGAATACCGTTACCGGGAATCTCGATTTAACCGATTTTAACCGGTTACAAAAAAATTAACCGGTCCACACAGGCCCTGACACAGGTCATCTCAGATTTCAATTCAGGTCACTTGCTCAGATGTCAACATTTAATTTCAGACACGGTGAATTCTATTTCAGAATACATCAATTTAAGCACTTCTCAATTGTCAGAAAATGCTTGCAAAGATCCTAATAGTGTGCAGCGTAAGAGACTAAGTATGTAGAGGCTAGCACAGATGGTCTGTAAAATTACTGTTGCTGATGATGCAAGTGTCCGATAATTGTGCGATATGTTTGAGACCAATGTCAAAAGCAACATTATTGCGAATCCTGCCATGCATGCATTCATTCCACCGCGAATGCATTGCTCCTATTACGAACAATGTCAATGTTACTTGGGCGCTCTGTCGAGGTGAGGTCGAGGAAACTGAAGAATTGGAGCATGCGACCTGTAATATACACAAAGCCAAGATCGGAAAAGAATCGTGCGGTGTTCAGAAAGAGGACATGATTGGAACCAAATGTGCGTTCGTTGTTCGAGCATTCCATAACTTTCCACGGTGGTGTGCTTGAGAGATCTTCATGTTGCTCAGGAACTGAACCTAATTTTCAGTTTGTGTGAGAGTGAATAGATATCTAATGCTAACTGCCGGGTGAAAAAATCAACTTTTCAGTCCCACGGGATCAAAAAGCTAACTTTTCCTCCCGCAGTTAACTTTTCTGTGTAAACTTCTATAGAGAACAAATCATAGAAGTCTATAAACAAATTGTGATTAGCCAGAGGCTACCAAGATATCCATATAGTCCCGTGACTTGCTCATTCATAGATTTCGCGATGCAACCATGAATTTTATAATGAACAATAGACATCTATAAATCACAAAATAAAAAGCTACATTCTTTCGAGAGGAAGAAAACGTTTCTTCCCTTAGAACAATTTATTGGAGAGAAACAGAAGATAAAAATATGTGTACAAAGCAGTAACAAAAGTTAATCCTAAACATATGCGTGTTCTAGCTCAAAGCGGCCAATGGGAGGTCTTCGTTTCAGGATCGCTTGAGCGTTCCTTCGTACGAGAGTCACTGAAAGCAGACCATATATATTGACTCTCTGCATTCTGAAATCTTGGCATTTGTCTGGGTTGAGAGTCTCTGTGCGATGCGCTCTATAAAAGTCATAGCTTCCACACCGAACCCTCCATATGCACTCATTGCAAACGGGAGGCAAACCCATCCTAGTTCACGACATTTTTCGCCATTTTTAGCGACCTTCCGTGCCTCTGCAGCTCTTAGCAACTCATGAACCGTAGTGTTAGCTCCATTTACGTTTTCTTGATTGAGCGGATGAACCACTGTCACATCAACTGCTGCAGGCCTACCAAGGGACCATTCTGGCACACAAATATCTGCGGGTCTTGAATTTTGATGACTCTGTCCCAGGCCGGCACCGCACTCGAGCTTTGGTCTCAGAAGTGATCCCCTGCACGTCTCGAAAATTACGTCCCTTACGCTGTTGTGTCGATTTACGACGTCACCATCTCTTCGACAGGTTAATGCATGATGGCCGAGTTGGTCGAGTGGTGACGTTGGATGGTAGCTGCAATTTGCACCACTTTCATACATCGGAAGCCCTAACCACCACTTTATGGCAACATTCATCTCATTCGGCTCTATTGACAGACCCAAACCGGGAGATGGAATCACACGAAGCCAATCCGCTGCATCCGGCTCTACAATGTTCATCAAACGTATTTGATCACCTGGAGAGGTTTTAGCAACCAATCCCTTCCACGATGTTTCATCTATTTTGTCAGATAATTTATGCTGAGTAATTGATGTATCTTTTGTTAGTTCCTCCTCTTTGAAGCAATCTCCTGCATTTACGCTTTCATTGCAGTATTCGATTGCGTCATGTACGTATTGGTAAGTTGATGGATGCACACCAGATTTCATAAAGGAAGCAATAAATGCTGCCCCAGAATGCTGGGAAACTGATCGTAGGCCAAGACCTCCTCTTCGAATGGAAAGCTGAGCTTGTTGCCATGCTGCGTCTGAACACTCTATTGCGACAGTCTCCTCAAGTGTTTCGCGAATGTCATTATAAAATTCCAACAAAGTTTTGCTCGTTATACCAACTGGAGTCGTTCTAGCAAGATGAGCAAGTCGGCAGAATCCAGAGCAACGACGTAGAATGGAGAGGGCCACTTGTGGATTGTATTTAGTCTTCAACTGTTGCAGCAAAAGATTTGCTTCCTTGACTTTACTCCTGATGAACGAACAACAAAACTCATTGTCTCCAATGGGTGCCCCAAGAATCTCAAGATTAGGGGAACTGCTTTTCTTTATTCCATCATTCAGCTCCATCAAGCTTCCTCTACTGAAAGCTTCACACTTAGACAAGTTAACATGCAAACCAGTAGTGCTCGAGGTCGATTGAAGCAGAGCTAGAACTCTCTGTATAGAATCTAAAGAGCCACAGAAAACCCCGTCATCCAAATACCATGCCTGTGATATAAGAGGAATATTTTGCGAGATGCTCCGTATGACAGGATTGAGTGCCATAGAAAAGAGAAGTGGTCCAAGGGGATCTCCCTGTTGAACACCTGTTTCTGACTTCAACTTTCCCAGTCGATGCCGCAAAATTGGTTGCTGTGAATAACAACTTGACAGCCAGGGCAAGATTTCAGGTATTTCCTGCGTACACTCATCGAAAATCTGTTGGCGGGATACTCGATTGAAGGCATTTTGCATATCAACCTTAAAAACTACAAAGTCTCTGTCCAACCAATGTTCATCGATCGACCTTAAGTTGTGGATTATCTTTTCTGTACCTGCACTACAAGCCACTCCAAATTGATGAGGTCTGAGAATGCTTTCCACCTTAGTTTTCAAAGTAGCACATACACATTTACTAACCAAACGTCGCAAAATTTCTCCTGCAGCGATTGGACGTACGTCTCTCTCGCCTTTGTTCAGGGCAGTAAGGTTTGCACTAGCCAAAATACATTTTACTTCTGAAGGAGCGTCACCTCTGAGAAGTAGATTGATCACACTCCGAAGTGAAGAATAAATAGGAACAGGCAATATTGCTTCCGCTGATTCAATAAGATGTTGACAACGCAGTCCAGTTCAACCACAAGCGGTGTCTAATGGAAAGGAGCGCAGGATGCTTCGAATATCAAAATCACTTGGCAACTGAATAGGGGGGGGTATCCGTAAACTGTTGCATGGGTTCTCTTGCCGCTGGGTGCTTTTCCGATAAAATTCTCCAAGTCTTTTCAGTATTAGGAACTATTCCAGTTGAAGTAAGAGTGCGAGCGGCTTTCCCATAGAGTCCGTCTTGTGCGAAACTGATGGCTGCCTGAATCTGTGTATCTTTATCTTTAGCAAATACACTGGACTGTGACTGCTTGCCTTTAAAAGTTCTTGCACTGTTTTCTGCCATCTCCCAAAGCTCCCTCCATTCGCCATTTGCCCATCGACGACAGAATGAACTGATATCTGGGCGCTTCACATTACGACCTCCACGTTTTTGCGACGGCAGAACACATTTTGGAAGCATGAAAAACTGCGTCCATGCTTCAACAGTGTTAGTTGAAACTAATTTGCGTAGAGCGCCAGAGAAAACTGATGCGAATGCTTGACGAGATCTCACTGGAATGTGCTTCAATGTTGGTCGAGGCAGGCTGAAAACATCTTCTAATGAAGGGACCGTTAAGGTTGAAGAGGATTGTGAAGTAGCGGACGGTTGGTCAGTTAAACATGCATGGTCACCTCTTCTCGGACATTTATGCGAATGCGATGACTCTAGAAATTGAAATAATACGATTGCAAGTACATATGATTTTCTGATGCTTGATTAGCCACGTCTGGGGAACACTACCTGGTAGTACACCGTATGAATGCCTCTCCATGTGCTTTATGCCTCCTGAGGAGGTGTACCGTGCCAGGCAGCCGCACACAACGGCATGTAATGTGCCATTACATCTGCTGAAATCGAACTATTAGTGCCTTGAGAATCGTCAATGAAATCTGGCTTGGAAATTTCGGGATTTCTATCCTCCACTGGCGCCATACGTCTAGCCATGAGTTGAGTAGGAACTGTAACTATGAAAACATGTTCTAGTCCGAGAAAAAATTGAAGATGACCAGAAAATGAAGATATCCAGCAAATAGGAGCTAAAAAATGAGCCAAAAATTGACAAATCTGCAGGGCAATAGAAATTTTAAACCAATTTGTAATGCAAGTATATAATTATACAAAAATTGCACTACAGAATTACAGCGACTCAGAGTCCGAAAGTGAAAACTGGAAAATCGAATCCACCACCACCAGAAGTGAATCTATTTTGCAATTTGTCCCGAAAAATTATATTATATCTGTCTTAGATATCTTAGATATCTGTCCATCCCTCGCTGTGCTCGGACTGTACACCATAGCTGCGGGAGGAAAAGTTGATATTTCTTCTCTCAAGAAAATAGCTATGTCTTCATAACTGTGTGTCCATTCATACCCTGCATCCCAGCTTTACGAATGATATAAACAATATACACTCTTTAGCAAAATTAATGTTACATCACTGCAACTCTATAAATATCTCAAGTGTCTACAGCCACTCAGTTCATTTGATTACAAAAGTATCACACATCATCTGAAAGGTATTTATTTCCTCTTGGGGATTCACTATGATTATTGGCTGCATCTTTGAACGGTTGTCTACCACATAAAAAATTGTCAAACACAATTACTTTTCTTTAATTGAAAGTTTTGGTATCAAAATCATAGGTTAGAAAAATGAAACACAGATCAGTGTACAGACAGGAGAAAATACTTTCAGAAAAGTATTTGGACTCATCCACAGGACAATTATGCGCGTTATTGGATACATAATCATTTCTAATGTTACATTGCCCCATTGATTTGTTAAGAAGTTGGTAACATAGGCATCATTTTCATTCAAATTCAGCTCATACCAATCTAATGCATACCGGTACATGCATACGCTGTGTACATAGATAGTGAGCCTCAGCTAGTCATCTATAGCGTATAAATACAACCATAGTTATCGCTAATTACTGCTTGTTCATTTATCAAATGATAAGAGTTTATGGTCATGGTGAATCGACAGACTAAAGACAGTGATTTTCTTAGGGGATGTGCTGTTGGTTCAAAGTGAAAACAGCTTAAAAGCCGAAGAAGTGTGCGCCAAGACAGAGTCTCTGGCGTTGGCAAGGAGGATTTGGTGTTAAGAAATGTAAAAATGGTATTCGATCAGGACGGAAAAGAATCACGACATCTCGAAGCAACCGACATCTAATCAGATTGGCTGGAATTCGCAGATTATCGTCTGCAAGAGAGCTTGTGTGTCTGTGGAGCCAAAAGACTTCAATGTAGACTGTACATCGACGTTTGCGTAATTTCATCTTTTAGGATGATGCACCAGCTCACGCAGCGAGTGCAGTAAAATTCTTCAAGAGACAACGTGCAATACGATCACTGCCCTGGCCTTCCGGCAGCCCTGATTTGAATCCCATAGAGCATGTGTGGGATTTCCTCGGTGGGAAAATCAATTGTCTTTCCACTCCCGTGAAAACAATAAAAGAGATGAAACATTGGCTCGTGGCAACATAGCAACTGATGCCACAATCTATTGTTGACTCATTGATAAAGAGCATGAATGATCGCATCTCAGCAGTGATCGCAGCTCGTGGAGGTATCACTCGATTCTGATTACCTATCGACTTAAAACATCTTCAAAATATATACATTAGTTATCGCAAAATGTTCTTTTCACTTCAACGCATCAAAGAACATTACATTATAAGACAGGAAAAGAAAGGTAAATTAAATTTGATTCAAGTGATAATTCTGCATGCAACATTAATTTTGCTAAAGAGTGTACATAGTCTCCGGATGAAAAAACGCTTGTTCAAGCTCACAAAGTCAAATGTACAAGATTCGCAATATTGAAGCCTCCATTTTCTTGAATATGCTACTTCTGATTTAAAGAAAACAAGTTCTAAAAAATTTAGACATGATCAAATTAAATTGATGTGTTATGAAATACAATTCACCGTGTCTGAAATTAAAACTTGACATCTGAACAAGTGACCAATTCTGAAAATGATATGGTGATTTCTGTAATATAAATGACACTTTCTTCATACAAAATGACATAATCTGAGTGTTGCATTCCCAAATTAAGTGATATTAAGACACACAGAATAATTCTCTGAAATTAAAGTGTTGATATCAGAAATATAAATGCTTCAATCTGAAATATAAACTTGAAATGCTGAAAAAATCTGCTGGTTTCTTGAATATAACTGCAGAATTCTGTAAATAAAATGGAAATGGTGTAGAGCGGACACAATCCTATCCTAGCCATTGTATGTGATGACAGCAAACGATTAGAAATGACATAGATACTCGTATTCGCCTCTCTTTGACTTGTGTGATTGTCCAAGCACGCGCATTATAGAAGTAACTCGTTTAGCGAACCCATGAACTTCAGCAGTCAGATTGCAGACAGGCCTGTGAAGTGAATAGCAATTATTTTTGAATCAATTTTCTTAGGGCTGTTTTGCCACACATGCGAAATTGTACCGTGCGATTGTTGCTAAAATTTGGAATTGGCTTTTTACATTGGACTTCGATTTCTGCGATTTCATCGGACAAACCATTTCGATTTCTCGATTTCATGAGACATAGAAGGTGGATGTGTCTTATCCTATTGGAGAAGGATTTGAACCAAAATTACTCAAAGTGTAGACTAAGCCACACGCAAACGATTGAATCTCTTTACGGACTTGACATTGTCTTATCAAAAGTGTGTAGCTATGATACATGCAGGTCGTTGGTCTAACACCGTGCAGTTCCTATAATTATGATTGATTCTGTTTGGCAGGAGTGTAGTGATGAATAGATGGATGCTGAGTGCTGCAATGATTTTCAGAAGTTTGATGCTAGGTTTTCTATGCTTCGATTTCTGCGATTTCATCGGACAAACCATTTCGATCTCTCGATTTCATGACATAGAAAGTGGATGTGTCTTAGCCTTTTGGAGAAGGATTTGAACCAAAATTGCTCTGAAGGCAGGGTTCAATTTTTTTCTTGTTTTCATCGAAATCAGTAGGAAACTAGTCAGAATATCTAAAATTTATTACATAGCTATGATATTCAAAATCAGCATAAAATATTCATATATCAGCAATTTTGTCTCGCCGTCCGCTCTGCGTAATAGACATGCAAGCACATTCGGTAGACATGTAAATCCTATTCCATCAGTTCATCGATGAAAGTGGTCGATTGCGTCATCTATTCATAGCGCAAGTCAACAAATTTTCACGAAGCGACCACTTTCATCACATCATCAATAGGAACAACTTTCACAATCTACTGCATCTATTGTCAATATCCGCTGCTTTTGCAAGTGGTCCAGTCTAGCAGGGGCCCTCTGGGAGTCTTGCATGCTATAAAAATAATTCTCTCCATGGCGGAAGACATGCAAATCATCAATCTCTTCACATTCTTAGGATCAATTCTTAATCACCAAAATCCCAGCACTGACTGCTGAGAACGAAGTCAAAATGTAAATTGGTGACATGGACTGACTTCAGTCATCGTCGATTTCACGCACATGGAAGGCATTATTGTTTGACATACATGTATGCGAAGGTCAATAACCTCAACACGTTCGAAATGTGTTATTTGTGATAGAATCGGTTCTACTGAACGAAATTTAGCAATTCGGAATGCGTTAAATCACCGTAACATACTGCACTCAGAAATGTTCTCATATTGACACTATTTTCTACATCGCTGGTCGGTCGAAACTCAAAATCGCCTCAAAATTGCGCGATTTCCAGAAGAGTTCTTGCGACAATTTATCCGCTTTTAAAACGCCAGACATGTGTAAAAAAACTCCATAGGGTGTTATGTTTCCCTGGAATCCGCGCGACTATGCTATTGTCTTCCATGGACATAGCCTTTCAATTTATTCTGTTGGCGATTGTTCTAAGGAAAGAGGATTTGGAAGTCAAGAATTCCTCTCCATGGTGGACGCCATGAGCAACATCAACGTCTTCATATTCTGGGGATCAGTTTGGTGTGTGAATCATCAAAATCTGACCACTGGCGGTTAAGAACGAGGTCAAAATGTTCGCGTAAATAGTGATAATGACTGACTTCAGCCATTGTCGTTAGCACGACCATTTGCTGCAGTATTGATTGATTTACACGAAGTTTGAGAACATCAACACTTTGGAAATCAAAGATATTATTCCAGATAGAATCGGTTCTACTCAGCAAAATGTAGCAATTCGAAATGCGTTTTAATCGCAACATCATGTTGAACCATGCACAGCTAGAATACTATCACCTGGACTGATCGCTAAGGCAGTTTATCAAATTTCCAATACCACCGGAGGTCTATGATCTGGCAATGATAATTTCACATAGCTTCCTATAAATTATTTAGCGACTATGATTTCATCTTACACATAGACATATTTTTAAGTTATAAAGTGTCAAAGCAAAGACTTCTAGTAATCATGTGTAATCATAGAAGTGGATAATAGTACACTGGAATGGAAGTTTGATATCTTGTCTATGTGCAATGATGGTACATGGAAAAATCTATGGTTTGTAGATCAGATTCGATCTAAAATATTGTATCATAGTGAAACTTTTTTCCAAGTTGGTTGTGAAAGTTGTTGACACCTAATTGCAGGATTTTCATGAATGGAACTTTAAGTGAGATGGCAGCATTGTTTCATGCGAATTAGCTTACTATTCGAGGGATTAATATAGTGTGTTTATTTGTAGCAGTCACTGACAACTATTTTCCAATGTTTCAATATTAGAATGCGAATTAAAAATTGGTTCACAAAGTCAGAATTGAAAGTGGTCGGTGTGCTGTTTGTGAGAACATCTGAAGTATTCACAGATAGAAAGTCTAATTATTGGATAATTTCTTCTTCAAGCGGCTAAGAAACCTATAGCTTTTCTGGAATAAACACATTGAAGGTTTCTTTACCGACAATCATTTCTCAAATAAAGGAAATGTCGCTTGAACATTTCAATTAATCATTGAATGACACATGTGATATTTTGGAAACTGATATTCGAATGCATTTAGAGATTTTGAAAATTATTCAAATTTAGTGAACAGGGGAACCCTTTAAAGTAAAATGAATACTCTAAGAGTCTCATATAAGAGTGCATAAGAGTCTGATTATACTATTGATAGATTATCGGAGCGATATTTCAAAATGATGAACGTACAGAACGTTTAAAAGGATTTCCTTCTTTGTCATCCTGTCGGCGCAGCATTTTGTAAATTCACTATTGCTTCTGAGTACATGGTCTTTGGACAAGGGACAACAATCCAGATCAAGAATTGACCTGATAAATATAAATGCCAATCAAAAAACATGGAAGCCAGATCGCACAAGTTGCATTTTGCCCCAACTAAGTTCCCCCGGCGTGTGCCATAATTTTCATGCAATTTCCATTCTAGGACTTTCTATGGTATTGTTAATTTCTATGTGTGTAATCCACAATCATATAAGTAGACTTTCTATGATTAAACATCGTAGCGTTGAATTTTGTCGTACACCAGTCACTCAATCAAATATTGCAGAATAAGAAACGAATTAAAGCTGTTTCTTTAATGAAGTACTCTAATTTAATTTTTGACGAGATGCATGAATGTCTCGATGTTAAATCACTTCTAAGTGCCGAAGGCATGAATTAAGTATCGAATATGATGATATCTAAATTAAATGAAGAGCCCGATGCATATAGACCTATTGGTTCAAGCAGCAAACGTATTCTGAATTATATTCCGGGTTACGTTCCAATAAGTGTCGGCAAACAATGCACAGAATACAATCGCCTTCTTGTTTCTAATTCTGAAGCTCCATTTTCACTGTTTGAAATGTCGCACAGTATCAGAATGCAGTGAATAGCGGATGATTGCGTCATCCGAGTCATTTTTGTATTGCATTTCTTTGAAATATTGGTGTATTTTTTGATGAAATGAAAATAGCCAGATGCTGCCTCTGAGATTTTGGCCCTCGATAGGCATCGAGATGCACTTTTTGTGAAACTTCTAAAACGAGTGATTTACTGACGAATCGATAAATGAAGTAATTTTAGGGAATATTTTATGTTGTAAGGGGTTTGACGCTCTCGTGAGAGTTTCATGTTTTTTTTACGTTGTAGCAAAGAACCTCTCCATGGAATCTTCAGAAACTATGCATAAAAGAGGAAAATCACTGCAAAATGCGTGGCATTTTTTTTACTTTCTTCGATAAAGTTTGATAAAGTAGAATTGTTTTTGACTACTTGATTTATTGCCTGGATATCTGCAATCAGTCCATAGATTTCTAGCTGTCCATGGCTGAAAATGTTCTCAATTTTAGATGATGTGTGAAAGCCTCCATGAGCAGTCATGCAAAACAGCCCTTAGTGATAAATTCGTCAAATGGAAGTATTATTCATATCGCTCGATTCTCCACGATCTAAACTCACGGACTAATTAACAACAATGAAATTAAATAAACGATAGATCAAATTGCCATGCAAAAGATGTGCGGCTGGTAGGATTCGAACCTACGACCAAGGTTAACTAGACCTGCGCTCTAACCAACTGAGCTACGAGCCACTTACGCGACTCTGTCAATTGGCAGGATCAAACCCTCACTACCACACATCAGTTGTCAAGGCAATAATAATCAATGAATAAATAACTCGTCACAATTGTGACCGCCGATATTAAGGTACGTTTAATATTGTGTCCATGTTCTAGTTCGTCAGAATTCATCCTGAGATTCGCATTACGTTCAATGGATTATTGATCTCGAGACTAGTTCTGGTTGTGACCATAACCTAATGAGGATAGTCATCTCTAGACAAAAACACGCGGAAAAGGCAATTTATCTCAGTAAAAGTCCGTGTCAAAGTTGTAGGCATCCGTTGAAGACCACAAAAAGTGCAGAAACATATAAAAGGCTTTACTGGAGTGTAGTCGATCAGCGCTGTGTTTTCATCTGCGCAAGGATGCTGTTGTAAGGTTCCATCGCTCCATCAAGTGAATTTCTAAAGCGAAATGGACGCAGCATTTGTGGGTCTCTTGTGAGAGACGCTCAAGGTGAGGCAATTTCCTTTTCATCCTTCGGCTGATCCGTAGAGTGTCGACTCAAAAAGTATCTGTATACAGTTAAAAATTCTACATGAAAAGATTCAGTTTTTTTGCGGAGATTGCACTCCCGTGGTCCAAAAAGTTATTTGAGCATTTTTAAAAAGGTCAAATTTTGCAAACTTATATACTACCGACTTGGAGGCCCCTTTATAAGTAGCATGAAAAACGTTGGACATCAATAGGAATGAATATTTGCTAATAAGCGTCCTAACTAAGCGGAAATTAAGCTATTTTGCAAGAGAATTTCATGAGGCGCATTATAATGGAAGTCTTCATGAAAAAGTCGAGATCTTATATTGCGCTTTCTTGGCTGAAATCTCAAGTTTTATTTCAATTTTTACTGACATGATATTAATATTCACTAAGTTCATGTTTCATTTCTTGAATCTGAATAGTGATGTGGACTCATTTGCATCTTTCAAAGTTGATTGACACCATTAAGTAGTAAGAACTGCGACTTTTTCCATGGCCACACTTGCTCTCTATTGTGGTACACATCAAGAATGATAGACAGAACATGCAGGAGACGCAAATGTACTGGTAAATACAGTTCAAAATCACATGCATCAGAAATTATAGAAGACACGTCATATCGGGTCTGTTTACGAATAAAGTTATCATAAATTGTTACTGAATAAAATATGAAAGTAGAATGTCAAATACTGTAAAATAGTGCGAAGGTATGAAGTAAAAGGGGAGAAAGAAATGCATGTTAAAAAGCGGTTAGCACAACCGGAGAAGGAACAGGCGTTCCTTCTGGGCACATAAATCCGGCTTGAGCTGTCGAATAGTCACACTCTCCATAATTAACAAATGAAGGCGGTCTCTAGCTTGCTTGTGGACACGGAATCCCATATCTTCCGTGAGCAGAAGATTCGCTTTCTGATCGCACGTCATGAGGTGGCGGGATACTGCTGACTGAGGCGGGTTCTTGGACTTCGGTCTTGTGTTGGAAGTAGTCAACCAAACGGGTATGTGTTCTCTCTTCCGCACTCTGAGGCACCGTTCACTCTTGCCAGCGTACCTTGCTCCGCAAGGACAAGTGAATAAGTAAGTTACCAGGGGCTTCTGGTTGAGTGGAACGATGTCCTTGATTATATTTGGTGTGAGCGTTCGAGTTCTATAGACGGGGATGACACGTAATTGGTAGAAACTATCTTCAATGATGCAGCGGATCTTCCCTGCTATAGATTCGCTTTCAGGTCCATAGTATTGAATTTCGAAAAAGAAGGGCTTCTTCTGGAAAAAGTCGCAGTTCTTACTAATTAATGGTGTTTATTTATAAAATCGCACCAACCAAAGGTTTATTTACAAAAAGTTGATTGAAATAATTGTCCTTGATTCTGGTATTTCTACCAGTGGCAGGTTGCTTATGATATCATCTCGTTTAAGAATATTCTCTTGAGGTTCAGCATGAAAGCAATAGCAGGTCATCGAGTTGCTAAGTTAACAAACATTACCTCTCCAAGGCTGTCATGACACGGACGATCTGCAAAATAATATAATTTCCTTCTGCATTACTATCATGATCATTCAATTCCATAGAGTAGATATATTAGGTAGGGTTGCAACTCCGCATTTATTAAATCCCCAATGTGTATAGGATTTTCGAATTTCTATTCGAATTTATTAAATGAACTCAAGGAAGATGCAGGTGGTATTGTCACCAAATGTATGATATGCACATTTTTGCAGTTTTGAAGAAATTGCCACGGAATTGACTGATCATGATAGCATAAAGCAGAAGGAAATGACACTATTTTACAGATCGTCCGTGTCATGACAGCCTTGGAGAGGTAATGTTTGTTAAATTAGCAACTCGATGACCTGCGATTGCTTTCATGCTGAACCTCAAGAGAAACTTCTCAACGAGATAATATCAGAGGCAACCTGCCACTGGCAGAGCAAAATCACATGATCAAAGACAATTATTTCAATTAACTTTGAAAGATGTAAATGGGTCCACATCACTATTCAGATTCAAGAAATGAAGCATGAATTTAGTGAATCATAAAATCATGCGGATGAAAATTGAATTAAAAGCGTGAAATTTCAGCCATGAAAGCAGAATAATATCGCGACTTTTTCATTAAGACTTTCATTATAATGAAATTCATGAAATTCATGAAATTCCCTTGATAATCAGCTTGATTTCCGCTTGTTTAGGATGCTTATTAGCAGATATTCATTCCTTTTGATATCCAACTTGCTTTATACTACTTACAACGGGGAATCATCTCGGTAGTAGATAAATTAACAAATTTTGGTTGATTTTCATCTCCCCCACCCGCAGATTTATCCCTTTCCGCGAGATCAGAGTCAGTTAATAGATCCGAATGCGTCCTCTATCTGCACGGTGACCGTGACAATAAACCGCGAAGCAGAGATGTTAGTGAGGGACTGCACGATGTGACTTCTATTGAATGTACGACTGCAGGTATATGGTCCAGCATATCCATGCGCGTGTGCAAAAAGCTGGACCACTATGCTGTTATGTACCGTTATGCTGAAGTCGGGTAAGAAGAAGCTCGTAGCAGCGAGGGACGACTGTATTCTCTTAAGTGAGATTGCTATGTTGTGACTGTTAGGTCAGATACTCTAGTGATTCATCAGCCCGATAATTTGCCCATGAGTGTGATCGAGTAATTTTTCTTTGCAGTTTAAAAATTGATTGGGATATCGGATATTCCACAGGCTCTGGGTAATGTGTTCACATGAAATGCGTCAACAAAGAAGCAAATGCCAATGTCCAATATATCGACAAATATATCCAACAACTTTGACGTTTCCTGATATATGTGAGACTTGACATTTTCATTAATGAAGAGGCTGATGTGCATTGATTACTTAAATAGAATTTACGGTTACTTTTGAATTTAAACGAATGTAAATGAATGGCTTTTAATTTTACTCTTCTCAGACTGATTTGTCTTTTGACAATAGCTGTTCAAGGCTTGTTTCTTTGTTTAAAATCAAATATATATCTGGTTGGCACAATTTGAAACACCTGTATCAACGTGAGGAAATGCATATTTCATCATTACAGAAAAGCTAATGTTCATGGAAATATAATGACTCACAAATACTATCACGTTGCTTTTTAATTCAAAGAGTCATGATGGATTGCATGGCCAAGGTGCTTGGGATTCAGTGTACATGTAATGATTGCTTCTCTAAGTTTTGTAGAATGCAAGTTTTAATGCATAGTTGGTAATCATTTCCTTTCTTATTAATTGCTGTTGGTGGTCTCCATCCATTCTCTCCCTCCATGCTGCCGCGAGGGGCATCAGGTGTAGTTGAGAGAGAAATACTGCTCCTCTTCCCAGTGGCTTATGAGGTCCAGATATTTGACGGAGGTAGCCCGCATGTTGAGTGCGTGTTGAGTGCGTGAATGGATGCTAGGAGTGGATCGAAGGTATATTTTATGGTATTCTCTGGTATCTATGGCATCTAATGGTATTTTATGGTTGCTGTAAGTATATTTGCGTAGAACCGATCTGTTCATGCGATCTAGCTTACCACAATAATGCACATGAACTATTTCATGATTCGGTATTTGCAAATCTCAAAATCAACAAATTACAACACTTACAAGCTTTAACAAGCGATGATAAACAAGCGAAGGAGCTTTGCAACTTCATCCTTGAACAAAATGAGTGGGATGAATCGTTAACCTGTTGAGGACGGGGTTACGAATTTAATCATTCTCTGAAGTTCCGACGACGATCTGTGGCCAACCGATATTACAATAGGACAACTGCCGAGTTGTTCAACACTTATACTCCATCAAGTACCGACGACGAGCTTTGCTCGTCCAATTGTTTTGCTCTAGAAACTCATTAATGCATGCACTGTATTCATATAATGATATTATCTGTTATTAACGGCAATTTTTTTCATATTAGTACTTGTATATTACAAATTTTACTTTTCTAGTATCACATAATTTCATCATTAAGTCATTATAGACATGTTATTTCTAGATTTATATCGCCTTTTTATATACAAGTACAGCAACAATGCATGTATATTATGCATGCATAATAATGTATGTATGCATGTATATTCGACTATGCACAAGCTGTATGATACTTGTATAATATCACTGACTATTCATGGAATATATTGAGCATATATTTTGTGTATCATAAATGATAAGGAATATACACTTCATATTCAAGAAGCAACTTGAATATATTCCAATTGTGTGAGACACATGAATTTATATTACAAATTATGAACTATCGTCTTCATATATTAAACAATGAGCTTCCCATTCATCAAAACATGGTGTCGAAGCACAGACGGCAGGATCACCAATGTACTTTGGGCAATAGAATACTATCTCCCGTCTAATCCCTCTCTTCGCGCAAACTCTGCATTTTTTGTTGACCTTGGACGATTTTCTCGAGCTGTCAATCCTTTTGGTGCGTGAATGAAAACATTCAATTCCACAGGATTCCATGGGATTCGATGGCGTCCTCCATTCGGACCAGTGACACGGCCTTTTCCTGTTTTCAACACAAACTATGATATGAATTCATTCAAGAACAAAAGACAATCTTTCGAGCCTCCTGATTTTGAATATACAATCACTGCGTTGTGCTTAAGATTAGCAAAAAATGAAATCCTAACTTTTGAAACGAACGGAAAGATTTTCGTTCCAGCTTGTAAGGATGAATAGCAGAATTTACAGGGTGATTCAAAAGTCGCCATACATAGGGAAAAACCTCTTTTTATCCAGAAATACATTTATTAGAGCAACAAAACAAGGAAGTATAGCATGTAGTGAACTAAATCAAGTGCTATATATATGAGCACCCTCCAGTTAATGGCAGCTTCGAATGCGTTCTTCCCAATTGCGTCGCACTTAGGTGAGAATATCAGGTGAAATGCTACTGCAGGCCTCACGAATCCGGTTCTTCAGGTGTTCCAAATCTCTCAGCTTGACGCGATACACCATAGCCTTCAAATGTCCCCACAAATAAAAGTCAAGCGGTGAGAGATCTGGTGACCTCGACGGCCATTCCACTGGACCTCTGCGGCCGATCCAATGGCCCGAAAATTGTTGGTCCAACCATCGACGAACACAAAGTCCATAATGGGGAGGAGCACCATCCTTTTGGAAATACGTAGGAAAATCTCCGTCTTCTGTCAAAAGGGATGGCATGACATCCTCTGCAAGAAGCTTCAGATATCTTTCAGCAGTCAAGCTGTCTTCGAAGAAAAAAGGGTCCAATTATCCTGATATTCCACAATCCGCACCACACCATCAACCTCTGAGTACCTTGCATCTTCGATGGATCCATCCAGTGCGGATTGACATCACTCCAGTATCGAATGTTTTGCCGGTTGACTTCTCCATTGACATAAAAGTTGGCCTCGTCCGAAAAAAGGATTCCATTGGAGAAGTCAGAGTCCTTATTCATCTCGGAAATGGCCCACTCGCAAAACTCCATGTGACGGTCCGAGTCGTCCTCGGTAAGGTGCTGCATCATTTGGATCTTAAACGGATGCCACTTGTTCTCCTTCGTAATGCGGACGATGCTGGACTGACTGACTCCGATTTCTGCAGACAACCGACGTGTACTTTTGGTTGGACTGTTGGCGAAAGCGGCCAGAAAATTCGTAGCGGTGTCCTCATCAGTTGATGTACGTGGACGGCCACTTCTTTTTCTGTCTTCCACGCTCCTAGTTTCCTTGAACTTGGCGATGAGTTTTGCGACAGCATCGTGAGTGACCTGTGAACCGCCGCTGTGCCGTGCGTTGAATTCTGCAGCAACCTTGCGACAGCTTCCCGTTCCAGATAGGAGAACAATTTCGATACGCTCTCCTTTGACAAAGGCATTGCAGAAAAGACAAGAGTGACCTGACTTTGCATTCACCTGACCGCATTCTGACTTTGTTTCAACCATTTCGATTTCTACGAATACTAATCACCTCTCAAGACTCAGAAGAACAATATCGAAATCAATGACTACGAACTACGAAGCCTTAGCTTTGGAACAAAGCATGTGTGAATTCAGCACCATTCATACATGCAACTCTCGATAGCATGCGACTCGGTGCACATGAATGTCAAACACGTCCTATCAAATCTACCACACTGCAACCAAGATGTGGTTAATCGGTCAAATTACTTGTACAATAATGAATTCTAACGTAATTCACGGAAATACACGTATATCTGTACAAATAATCTCAAGATTACAACACGCAAGAACTTGGCGACATATTTTTGTATTTTCCCTATGTATGGCGACTTTTGAATCACCTTGAATCACTTTAGATTGTCAGCTCCATCCATTCCCTTTGAATACGACGAAGTGGTGACAGACTTTGAATATGTCTCCTGTCCACATCCTTTGACACGACGAGAAACTTCATTTCTTGATGCGGTGTTTGCTGTGGCGATGAAGTAAATGATTTTTTTCCCGAAGCTTTTCTGTCTGTTAATTCCACAATGAGGACGTTTCTATCACGAAAAAGGTCTGTACTTTTCAGAGGAACATCTATATCTTGAACTGTGGGTGGAGCACCTCGAGAAAAATAATTGTCAACATGTAAAACATACCCTTTATCGAAAAATCCTGCCATTAATTCAGCAACAACCTTTTCGCTGAATGACAAGCTCAGTGATTCAGTCACATTGATGGCTATTTGGCGATTTTCGTTCGCTGTCGCACAAACCAAAAAGCTGTATGCGTTTCCACTCGAACTCTCGTAAAGACAATATTCCATAGACATTGACAAGATTCCATAACGAGCCCTTTTTGTAAGGATGTATCTTCGTAACACTGACCGACCTTTCCACTTCAGCAAAATTTCATCCACAGATACTCGACATCCAGGAGTATAAATGTGTTGATTAATAGTGTCAATAATAGCGATGAAGTCACGAACTTTATACAAGCGATCATCAGTTTGCACAGTATTTGGATAACTGAATCGAAGAAATTGCATGATTTGCATGAAACGATCTCTCGAAAGACACTCTAATTTCTGAAATAAATCTGATTTATAAATAATATCTTGTGATCAGCATACTTCATTTCCGGTTTTTGATTGACTGCCATCACGAAAAGTATTCCTATAACCCTATTTATTTCCATAATGGTGCACATTTTCTGGCTCCTGAATGTGGTATTTCACCTTCAGGGCCAATATCATCAAGAATTCTATCCAGTTCGTATTCAGCCTGTAAGTTTACACAGTCAGTAATGTGTTTGAGAAGTGTATCCGTAAAGAACAGGTCAATAAAGAAGCTGATTGGTTCGATGCCATTCGGCAAGTTGATTTCATGATTCTAACCATGTATACCACTGAATTGAGGATATTCGTCAAAGTTGTCATTGCAAGACAAGAATTCCGGAACAAGCGATTCCAAGAATTGTCATGAGAGCTGTTATGACTGTCATCCAAATCATCTTCGGAACTATCGGAAGTATCATCATCTTCGTAAGAATCATCACTAGATAAGTTCATTATTGCCGTTGCTAATTCAGTTAATTTAATTTTTCGATGCCGACGCATTGTCTTAGCTTGCAAGTCAGAGTGAAAATCGTTAGCTAGATAGCCTAATATCCTGATGATTTGAATTTTTAAAATGTGAACCACATTTCAGACAACACGTAATTGACAACAAGTTTATAGACAGCTTCCTCAAGTCTGAATGAATATCAACTCTCATTCCCCAGTCAGAATAAATATCAAATGTGAGCAACATTTCAGACAACGTCAACTTATTTGATTTCAATTCTGGTTTTGAGCGATTTTATTTAGGACGAGCTGTGCTCGCCGTCGGCACTTGTGACCATGTTGTATTCAATTAACTCGTGAGCTGACATTAAGAAACACGTCCTCCGTCCTCAACAGGCTGATCTCGAAACTTGTATTCTCCAATGAAGCCGTATTCCACATAAATCGAAAGGTTGGCAAACAAAACGTACCTACAAAACGCATCTCTTCCATCGACCGACGACTTGTTCCACCTCAACTCTTGTTTTCCTCACTGACATATTGTATCTTCTTTGTTGAGCAGTTTGTGGGTTAAAGTAAGGGGTGAAAAGCCATTTTCTCAAGGGATGCCCGAGTCGCCAAGAATAATTCCCTTTTGCACGTCTTCATTTTCAAGACGATGCCAAAGGTCACTGTTTTTTAGTACGAAAGAATCGTGTGAGCGCCCTGGCCATGTAGCATCCAAATGGATGAACTTTCCATAGGATCCCGCTACCGCTTGAACGTGGATGCTGGATGCTGTGAATGCTTTTCCTGTTCAAATAAGACGCCTCATCGTATGCTAATAGAGATATGAATTCCATCAATCAAGCCAATAGTATTTGGCATTCCAGCAATTGTTTGGAAGTTGTTTTTGTTCGCGCGAAGTTCTTCATCTGTGGTTGGAAACTTGATGAGCTCATCTTTATGACGAACGAGACGATTTGTGAATCTGTCGATGATCAAAGAAACAACAGACTGACTGATCTTTAAGGCATTACCAATGACAATTCGGAATGCGGTCGAAGCTAAGTATCGAAGAGCAATCATTACTTGAGAGGGATGCAAAATAGGACGTCCTCCGTCATTGTCAAGTGCAGGAAGATCATCTTGTAATATGTCTACCAACTGCTGAATCCATTCTGAAGTATACGGAAACCGTCTGCAGAGTTCTTGTCTCCATATTCACAGAGAGGATTGAATATATCACCATATCGCTCCGTTCTCCGAAGTTGACCGTCAGTGATGTCCAAATCCAAAAACATAGCCATGCCTGAACAATCGATTGCTAATATAATTCCATCAAGGCGTATCAGCCGTTTCAATGAAGTTTTCCAACCATAGTTGTAGCATCATTCTCCTTTAGTATATAATATTTAAACTTTTTCAATATCGTGTGCGTCAGTTCACGATCATATTTATCATATCGTCATCAGTCTCGTTTATCATATTCATCAGTCTCAAAGTATAGGATGCTCCAGCGGTAGAGATGAGATGGAGATATCCATCGGCTTGTCGACAACCTGTATGGTGTGCAATTTCACTTTATATTTTTAGAAACCGCTCCTTTTTACCATAGATAGCTCTGAAAAACTGATGTGTGATACCTTGAATGACAGTCGTATCAACACAAGAGGTCGAAATATTCATTCATTTGTATCCGAGGAGGGAGTTAAGACGTCGCTGCCTAACATGAACACCGGTAACTTGTTCAACGAAGAAGATACTAAATTGCTTATGGAGCTATATTCTCAAAGGAGAGAAGTTCTTCAAAGCTGCAACAAGGCAGCAGGAGTGAGCGTTCAAAGGGAGCAAGCTTGGAAAGACATGTAAGTATACCCAATCGTGAAACATCTTATCCTAAAGTAGGATCATACTGATCAAAATTGAGCTTGACATGCGTAACCCTAAATCTTTAATCGCTATCGGAGTGCTTCGCCAAAATGTTTCCTCGGAGGCTTTGCACACTTTTCCAATAAGGGTTAATTAGGAATGTCATCGGTTAGAAAACGGTCGGCCAGTTTACCTTCTTGTTTAAAACAAAATAAAACACTGCGTGAAGACATGTTATAAACTAGGATCCGGGTCGACAAATCTGACCTGCTCCAACTGTTCCGGGCCACATGGGTCGAAAAGTATACAGTTGGACTAAAATAGGTCTATATTAGCCATGATTGTCGGTTTGGAAAACCATGAGTTGCCAACAACATAGTTCATACATGAAGAAAACAGAAGTGAGGAAGATGGTCCTTAAAAAGGAATACATAATTGACCAGGCACCGGGATAGCTTAGCCTACCGTTTGCAATAAGACAATTCATAATGTCCAACTCCCAGGAAAGAAAATTTTGTTCTCAAAGCGATATAAAGACTTTTTCAATAAAACCGTGACGGGCCTTCGGCGTCCAGCACCTACTGAGGTCGATGGTACAGTATAGCGGTATAGTACAGTATACATATGCAATCCTAAAATATTTCGGAAATTATTAAGTCAATTAGAAGTGGATTGAAATTAATTTGCGCCAACCAATCAATTAGTTTTAATTGTGGCAAGAAGCAATTATGATATTATGCCAATCAATTGATCACAATTATTTGTCATACCATTTGATTAGACTGATATCTTGATTTTAGTCTTCGACTTTGATGTTTAAACAAGTAGGCTATATTCATAGGTCTGCTAAACAAGTCGCATAACAGCTCATTATCATATTCGCCATAGAGTAGGCATAGCCATTACTCGTGCATGAAATGCATGTAGTAATTAAGACATCATTCAGACATCCATTCTTAATTGGATGTCAATATTTATGCATTAAATTACAGACTTCAGTTTATGCATTATCATTACGGTGAGGAAACAAGTGACCGAGTAGCCTACACTGGTCGACCAATTTGAGGAAGAATTGCAATTTATCAATCGGAATTATAATTGCAATCCATTGCTATTAATTACAATGTAGCCTACCACCCTCACCTTAATTGCAGTACTATCAATCTAATCGAATCAAAGTGCAATTTCTTCAATTTTAAGAAGCGATTAATTGCGATTTTTTTAGTAATTAAGCCTTTTAAATTTAAATTTCATCAATATCTTGCCACAATATACAGTAGGTATATTTTTTATTACTAAAATGTAAATATCCCACGTTCACAGGATGTTCACATTCTATTGATAATTTTAAAGATACCCTCCTTAAAATTTTGATGAAATTTACTGTTGATCAAAGTCATCCTGCTGCGAAATGCTCCAAGGATTAACAGCAGAAAGAACTCAATGCTGCTAAAACCAAAACATTCGGACGCAGTAACAAAGAATCGCACTAGAAATTACTTCAACGACTCACCTCATAAATAAATGTCGGTCAGTCGCAAGTTTCTGTACCATCGATTGTACTGGCTTGGTAGAATCCGTTTTCATTTATAACATTTCTTTATGAGAGACAACGATTCCGCTCTGAAATGCGCAATAAAGTTTTTGATGCAAAAAATATAAGAATATGTTTGACATACCAGAAGGACTATATCATAGAGTAGGTATATTAGGTAGTAGTATATATCCCTACTCTATGGACTATATAGAATTTAACAAAATTGAAGAATAGGAAAATGACACTTGCATTGATCGATCTTTTATTACAAGATTAACATGGAGATAATTTAACTTGATATCATAGTATCTTTTATCATCTCAATAATTTACAACAACACGAATTAATCCACAAAGCATTTTTCCAGAGATGACAACATGACATTTAAACAGACGGTGCAGATATGTATTCATGTTAGATGATTATCGGAAGTCAGTCAATCAGCGAATTGAAAGAAGATTCAATCGTTTTCCATACAACCATCTTTCAAATGAAACACCCGCAAATGAGTCAAATGTGACACTCAAATGAGTCACATGGACCGCGGATTCTATTCGACAAAATGCAATATCTGGAGAGCGTTTGCAATTACTTTACTTAAAATAGAGGAAATTCATGTTTATTCACCTAATCTACCTAATCTAACAATCATTAATCTCTCATTTTCATGGACCGATGAAGTGTACTCGTACATTAATAAATGATAACATCGGAGAAAGTGTCGTCATAAATAATAAAACCGGTTCTAGCGAGCATGAGCACGGATGTACTCCACTACTTTCTTCTCAAAGGCGTCACTATTCTGATGACACTGATCCGCAGCAGCAGCGTTCAATGGGTCGTGGAAATCAGCCAGTTCATGAAAGAGAGACAAAATTCCCCACACAACGTCCTTTAGCGCGCGATCTGTAAAATCGATGGCATTCTGACGTAACAGACTGAGACACACCTGGCCGTCTTCTGATATGTTTGAATGCCACACTTTGGTGAGGCAATGGAAGTTTGGAGGCGCATTGTTGTAGTCGTCGGGTACCTGAACACGGAAGCGAAATCGTCCGCCCTTCCAAATACCGTGATCAGGACGCACTAATATTTTAGTTGGTGGAGCATATTTGGATCATCCCAATGCAGCTTGATTTCAGTATTCAATCCAACTGATTCCAATTCGGGCAATTTCTTCCGTAGAAGCTGGTCACGAATAGAAATCGATCGTTCTCCACTAGCCGTCACTTCACCGCTGACTGAACCCTTTCTCTTCAACTTCGCCTGGAGACTTAGCATCCCATGCAATTATTGCAATAAACACCAAATTTTTTGAGACCGTCAAATACGACAAGAACGTTTGCAATTACAATATTTAAAATAGAGGAAATTCATGCTTATTTACCACCCCTGTTTTTAGAAAATACGAGTATACTTCATGGCTCGATGATCAATGATCATCAGTCATGCGATTAATTCTTCAAAGAATATATATTCTATTTGGCAACATGCAGGACATTTACATGTAATTTGAATGGTTGGCTTTAGAATATGTTTATTGACACATAATTTACAAGTACAATTTATTTGCTACTCACGAGCCTGAATTGACGCACCATATACACTCCATTAGTAGTCCATTTGGATACTCGTGCATGTATATCAGCGGTAAGTGGCAACATTTATACCTTGATTATCTACAGCGAAAACTCAGCGCCGGCAGCCTTCACTTTGACGAAGTGGATCGCACCCATACACCACATGAGGAATTCGTGAACTGACTGATGAGTAACGAAGAAATACATAGTAAAGCTCGGAGTTGGGAGGCTCGCCATCATGATAGCAACTCTCCCTGAGCGCCTTTTACGGACTTCTAAATATAGTTCCCGAATACTATGGTTTCAGAAAACAGATCAGCATCCGTAGCGAACGGTCGGAAAAATTTTCCATCTGTCGTTTCCTGCAATATGCATCACGTTTTTGCTTCGTCTCTGAAATCCTTCTTCGACCATCCCATATTATTTTGTATCAATGCATTCACCGTAATCTGATTCCGCTCATCGATTTCGCTACTGATCAATTTGTCTGATTCTCTTCGATCTCCACATGCAGCTACACATCGCTTTGTGTTGTGACTTCCCCAAATTACCTCCCTACTACGTACGCATCACTCATCGCTTCCTTTTCAAGCCTTCAAGTCCGTTGCCCTCCCATAACGTCGGAGTGCATCTCTAAGTGATCTCTACACAGCCAAATGAGTTACAGCAGAGACGAGATTCTACGATTACGCAACCCTAATCTCCCCATTTCTCGCACATTACGAAGGCGCCTATGGTTTCACAAGATTCTAGTAACACCGAGGGCCAGAGTAAGCGGATTCACCTCTCTCAATGGCGCGAGCGCAACTCTCCACTCATCACCTAATCTTCCCACTACCGTCTCCGATTCCCTATCCATTGCTTCTGTGAGTGCCAACTGTACAATCTTGGACCCCTCACCATGCCAACGAAATGTTTCCGACAATTGGGAAATTCCTGTTCGGTTTCCCTTTCGAGAGATTCTACTCGTCACACCTATCGTGGTTACGGCGTCTACAGGCCGAACCTTATTCCTATTCAGATTCTTCCGAATCAGAAAACTATGTCTCAGCGTCACCCCTTCTCGATCTATTTCGATCTATCACCCCTTCTGGAATAGTCCCAATGACCACGAAGAGGCCATTTCCTGTATTATTGATATTATTGACCACTGTTTCACCCACCAGCTTGATCCTATCGAAGCCAGAATTGTAATCGCAGGCGACTTCAACGATCTTCGACATTACTCTGATGAAATTTCTCAACTTACAAACACGAAAGCAATTGTTGGCTTCAGCACTAGAGGTAAGAATACCCTACATCAAATCTACACGAATTTTGCAACTGATATTTCCCCTCAAAAATCCAGTCTTCTTGGAAAAAGTGACCATGCTGTAGTTTTATGGATTCATGATTCTGAAAGACCCCCTAGTATGAAGAAAAGGGTACGCAAAATGTCGAACAGCAATAAAGCTAAGTTTGGTGAGTTACTCCACCGATATGACTGGCTGCAACTTGTGCTTTCTCAACCGACTCTGAATACAGCGACAGACTTATTTCAGAATTGTCTTTTCTCCCTATATGATCTTTGTTTCCCTCTTCGAACAATTCGTGTCCGACCATCCGACCCTCCCTGGATGAAGGATTCACTGAGAATCCTCATTGATGACAGGGATAAGGCCTATAACAAAAGAAATCTGAACAAGTATAATCGTTTACGTGAGGATGTCATCCAACATTGTAAGACGCTGAAAGAGAACTACATCTCCTCTGCCGTTTCTTCTGGCAAGACAAAAGTAATATGGGACGCAATAAAGAATATCAGTCGAGCTTCCGTTTTATCCAGACCACAAACAACTTTCACAGCCCAAGAATTCGCCGATTATTTTTCCTCAGTTTACAGACCGACTTCTCCATCACCGGATTCATCCAACCACCAAACGATGCCGTTATTATCACACAATACTGGACTTTCAGTGTCTGTTAGAGAAGTGACAACACATCTGATGCGTCTGAAGAGAAAAAGCTCTGGTCCAGACGGCATATCTTCTTGGGTCCTCAAAGAATTCGCGTACCTCCTCTCTCCAGCAGTTACGGCTATTTTTAACTGGAGTATCAATGCTGGCATCATTCCGGACAGTTTCAAATCTTCGATCATAGTGCCTATCCCTAAATGTTCCATTCCCACAGCAGTCAATCAATTTCGTCCGATCTCACTCCTACCTATTCTCTCAAAATGCTTCGAGAAGGTAGTATCTGAGAAATGGATCCTACCCATTATCCGCAACAAGATTGGTGCGACCCAGTTCGCCTATCTTCCCGGCAGAGGAACCTCAGTCGCCTTGACCTTGTTGTACGACCACGTTCTGCAGTTTCTTGACGGACATTCAGGATGGGTTCGTATCCTTACTGTGGACTTTTCGAAGGCTTTCGACATGTTACCTCATTCAATCATCCTAACTGCCTGCGAAAAGTTTGGCATTCTACCTTCTATCATCTCGTTGATAAAAAACTTTCTATCGCAGAGAGTTCAGTTTGTCCGCGCAGGCAATTCCATCTCTCGAGGTTTCTCTGCGTATCACGGATTGCCACAAGGAAGTATAATCGGGCCATTGATGTTTTGCATGGCGATGAATGATTTTTCTGTCGTTCATACTAACACCTCCGCAATAATGTATGCTGACGATCTCACGTTACTGCATTTCCTAAGAACATCCGATGAAGACTACCTGCAAGACGAGCTTGAGAACGTTTTATCTTGGTCTTCATCTACGGGTCTACCTGTGAAACTAGATAAATGTGCGGTTCTCAACATCACCACGAGAAGAGACTTGGTTGCGTCTCCCATACACTTACAGGACGGTGTCCCCATCACTACTGTGTCATCCATTAAACTTCTTGGTGTGCATTTCTCGAGTGATATGAAATGGAATATCCATATCACAAGTGTTGTATCCAAAGCATCTCAGAGGCTTTTCATTCTCTGGAATCTGAGACGTGCAGGGAGTCCAGTCAGTGTGTTGTTCAAAGCTTACTTTGCTTTTATTCGCCCTTTGTTCCTATATTGCTGTCCTGTGTTCGCTAACATCCCGAATTATCTTAAGCTGAAAATTATGGGCAGAAAATTACGTCGGGCTTCCAGGATAATCGGGCAGGAGATCGTACCATCTATAGACACAATGATTGACAAATCCTGCTCGACGTTGCTACGCCAAGTATGTGAGGACTCTTGCCACCCGCTCAGAGCTTGTTTCCTTACACGAAAACGATCCTTACGCAACGCTTGTCCGATCCGTCCTCCGCCCACAAAAACACTTCGTCTGAAATCTTCTTTCCTGCGTTATTGTACATAATCCCTTTCTTTTGTCACTTGATGCATCATTATGTCACGTTATGTGTTATGTAAATTCTAGTCTACCGAATCATGTATGTGGACTCAATAAAGTTTATTATTATTATTATTATTTCTTGAGAACAGTTAAAGCACGTTCGAAGCGATTACAGCCAAAGATACAGCACTTCAATACGATCTCAGTCGGTGAATTTTCACGAGGCTTAAAATGTTTCTTTGTTTTAAGACTAATATCATGACATATTAAGTAATTTCTACAAGGATAACAGCGTGGCAATATAAGCAATGTGGAAATAAAACAAACAATTCTGATTCTGGAGGCTCACAAACAATATACAAAATCTGATTGGCACTTTCGTACTGAAACTCCCTGTGGGAAAGGATCGTGCTAATCGCCGGCAATGATTAGCAGGCTAAAAGCATGCCGGATTTCAGTACTTTTTATTCAGCTTTTCGCCAACTATGAAGCCGGTCAATATCTGATTTTTCGTAAGCTATTCGCTCGCAATAATACCTACTTTTAGCTAGATAATTTTAGGTTCGTACTCGCCATTTGTAAAATTGATAAATTAAAAACAATTCAGGACCTGTTAAATTATGATTAGCATACCTGGGGAAGCAAACATATCCAATTAGACGAAGCTGGTTATTGTCAAGAGCCTTTTGTGAATGAAACCCTGAGTAATATCAAGTGTATATCAACTTCGCTCAGGATTCCAGAGAATAGAGGCTTTAACAAGTAATTCAGGGGCATTCAATGGCATTAGAACGACATAAAGATTTAGAAAAATCAGCCGAACAATGTCAAAAGATGCCGATGTTAGATATATTTGACCATGATCAAATTTGATTTCGAAGAATATCTGAAAACCCACCTGAAATATGAAGAGAACTGTTTATAAGGCATGTATGAATGAGATGAAGTCATATAATTATGATAGTAATACAACTACTACATTATGTAGTAGCTACATCAAAATACCAAATAAACATAATGCATGTTGTGTATACTTCCCATCTACTAGTACTCATTCTATGTACATAAAGTTCCGAAAAAAATTGAAAACTTAATCGCAGATATACGCATTTGTCTGATACTAGAGAGTGAAGCAACACTGCGTTGATCAAACATCTCCAGAATATCAATTTTCTTTATCACATGCAAGAAGACAGCCGGATGAATGATATATAAACCAATCAAGGCCAATGTAAATGTAAGTGATTAGTGACGACATTGAAAATCACGATTGAAAGGTTATCAACCTCCGTCATGAAATCACAGTAAAATCAAGACAAATTATTCCAGTCATTTTTGTCATGTTTCCTATGACGGAGTGACTATCTATGCGAAATCTAGAAACCTTTTGAGAATTAAACTTATATTATTTTAAACTTATTTCATATTACATCTGTAATGATTGTCTATCATACTAGTCAAGTAAGAAATGTGTTGTTTCATTCAAATTGCTAATTTTGATATCGACATGGCTTTCTCAAATATCACATCTCAGATTTTCAAGTCACTATCTATAATTAATTGATAACCAGTGTGTTTAAGCGGATCAAAATTTCTCTTTCGCTCGCTTCATTGCTAATTTGCCCAAAATCACTTTATCACTCGCCCACCCCTCATTTCCTCGTAATCGCCCTTTCGCTTGCTCACCTGTCAAAACCTTCACAAAATGCCACTCGCTCTAACACACTGGATAAGACATACAATTGTGTGAACTATCATTCCCTTACTCGATCAACTTTAAGTTATAACAATATTTACGAAATGTTGTATGATGACAAAAAGTATTAATCCAACGCAACAATTTTACATTAGACACAATTCCTTGTAAATATATTTAACAACAGGTTTAAATAGATTCCTAGATCAAGTTAGAGAAATTATATCTACAGGAGTAATAGCTTTTAACGCAACAGAACAAAGCGACTTAAGGTAAATATTTGCTCATTACTGATTTATATTACAAAACGGAATCTATGTAAACTTCAGACCGAACAAAAATGTCATGCGCATAACTGAAAGCAGTCATTATCTCAGATGTCAAGTATTTCACCTAAATCATCATCCAAACAAATAGAACTTATAACACCATCTGGTTTCACATTCTCACTATGCCTTCGTTTGAGTCTGTTTGAGTCTGTCGTCGATTTGCAACAACTCTTGATGGCATCTATAACTTCGGCTTCCGTTCCACTTCCAGGTAATCTTCTTACAACATCATCTACAGATGAAATTCGTGTATAAAATTGACTTTAATCAATATTTGTACTCAATATATGCACATAGAAATAAAAACAAAGGATTTTTCATGCTTTGAAAATTCCCAAGACACCAATTTTTTAAAATCAACTTTTTTTCTTTTTACCATAGGCGAAGTGATTACATCTTCTACTTTTGATCAATATTCAGATCTGGTGATACAGTAGTAGGATATTCTTAATGAATACACTGTTAATCCTCCCATTCTCTCTTTGATTGAAATAATACAATGAAAGGTCTGAAACTTAAAAGTTTAAACTAAATATTAAGATGTTAGCTAACAGCAATCAACAGAAATATTTCCTTACATGATATTAACGGCCTGAGTTTTTCTAACACTGAAAAGTTATAACAACGCTACCATTTCATCGTTACTTGGTTAGTCTAGATTTCCAGGCAGAACACTTACTTTTGATACCCTTTGCAATGGTTGCAGGAAATTTCGTGCAGCCACAAGATCCGTCCCAATTTAATTTGAGGATCACATCATTTGAAAAAATGCGTCGCACACAATTAAAAGTAAACTTGGACGTTGTAGTTCCACCAATAACTGCCATTGTATCAGCCTGAAATGATGTTTGGACAATTATTCTACGTAGGATTGAGAAGCAAAGCCTGTTATAAGTATAACAACCTGTGAAGATTGTTGTAAGTATAACAACCTGTATAAACCTGTGAAGACAACATATAGCAACAGTATAAATTACTTTTACAACAATGAATGACTTTCTATTTGTGTGACGGTGAAATCAAAATTGTATCAGAGTGGATATGAATTTGTAATGCACGAAAGTATGGAGCTGTAGATGTGAAACATCGTTTTTTTGTTTTCTAGGTATTTCTTATTTCTAATCATAAAATATGTACATATATAGTACATTGATATGAATAGGTTGTAATTTGTTAAAATTCAAAGATATGAGAGTATATACTTACAAAGCTGTCAAATTTTTGATGGTCTTCCCGCATCTCTGTATCAAAGTTCATTACTGCCTCCAACGAAACCAATGGCAATCGATTCCGTAGTTCGTTGTTATCACCGCGATTGATTTCCATTACAAATTCTCTAAGCAACACTTGCTCTTTTCTTAGTTCTTCTGGCATCTTTACCAATGCTTCTGTCCTTGAGTTTATCAAATTCAATTTCCTTACCAGAAAAGATGTGAGTGACTTACTCTGCTTTTCTGACACATGTACATCTTGTCCTACATCGCTGATTGGCGACGACTGATTGACGCTGATCGGTGGAAGATCTGTTTCGACTCTTTTAGTTGTGCCACAACTTATTACTTGAGATGCAGTTCTCATTCTTACTTTTCTTAGTGGATGTTTCATCCCCGCTGGTAAGGATCTGATTTAATGGCTCATAAATTATTCGCTTTCCAACATGAAAACGTGGTATTCTAATTAATAGGTCGGATAGCTTCTTCTTCTTTTGGTTCAAGAGTGCAAGGCAATCCTCCGTATATTCCACCAAGTCATCAGCACTAAAACCAAACTGAATAACGGTTGGGTTGTACGTTTTTCCAGCGTATTCTGACTTAATATCAATCTTTGCAGATGGATTACCTTCAATTTGCTTAAGGTGCGTTGGAGATAGGGAAGTATCTGATGTTTTGACAATTGCAATAGTTGCATCTACTTCGAAATACACCAGGGCGTATAAACATCGGTCAAACGGGAGCATTTCCTGAAAACATGAGGGTAACTTAGTTAAGGTAACGGAATCACCAGAAATTCATTTTTTTCATTCAATAGGATGCATTTACCAACTGGCAAAACATCTCTAACCTTGAGCCTGGTAAGTGAGTAATAGCCAACATTCAATGTTTGTGAAGGATACGGATACGTGTATAGGTTTCTCGAGAACCTTAAAACTTTGCCACTGATACGATTACAACTGACGGAGGTGATCCATACAATTCTTCCATCTTCGAGGGTCGCACAATTATCAGGTGGATTTTTGGAAAATATCAAACCTCGAACTGGGACATGTTTGTACACTTCTCTAATGTGGAAAATACGGTTCATGAAGCGGGACGAAGTCAGGTAAATGTTGCAGGACATGTACATTGTACGACATACCTCGGAAAGCATATATCTCCGGAAACATTTCAACAAATTTAATCACACAGACTTTTGCGTTGGCATGATACAGACCATGGTATTTTTCAGAAACTAGGCAATATATTTCAAAACTAAGTAACATGAAGTGATCGTACACTTCTGGCTTCATATACGGTCGGAAAATATATGGTCCAGCAAACAATAGTAGAGTGCAGTACTCGGTGGCCTTAAAATGAACTAATTCCTTGAATCCTTTGTAGAATCTTCTTTGGAACTCTCTCGGAAGAAATTTGGAAAAAAACATTAAGTCAGATGACAAACTTTCAATTTGAGAATGGGACAATCTGGATTTCATATGACAGCCTTTAGTGGGAGTAAATGTGTATAACATCATCTTTTTCATCACACCAAGTAACACAAGGTGCATGTATTCAGGAGGAAATCCAGTCATTAAAGGAACAATACTAATTAATGGAGACTCTGAGCATTGATTATTTTCCCCGAAATGTTGATAACCTACATCTGAACGAGGAGTAGTATTTGTTTCAGGAAATATTATCCTATTTTCATGATATTCGCCTTTTTCCCTGCAATAACCACAACCGTAATAAGCGGTATGCGGATGGATGCATTGGATATACGAACGCGCTGGTGCATCGCAAAAGAAACTTTGAATTGCCAATCTGAAACCCACTAGTTTTCAACTGCAATAACTCATCACGCAGTGGACTTAAAAAATCCCGAATATCTGGTTTCCCAACACCCCCAAACAATCCCAATGGCAAAGGTCTATCATAGCCATTGACTAACATTAAAATTGGCCATAGCTGAAAATTCGACCCAGAAAAAAGAGGTAAACCGTCAATGTTTATCTTCAAATGCAATTCATATGGAGACATTTTATCTATATCTTCTATCAAGTTATGCTCAATTAGAAATTTAAGGTTGTCAACAATCGTGAAATAAGCTATTTTTACCATTGCTGACTGTTTGACAATCCATCTCACTATTCTCAGCCCCTTTCATAAGCATGTGAACCGATTGAGGAGCAGGTATGTTGTGCCTATTGAGACTTTGTAAAATAAAGGTCATGCCTTCTCTACCCGGATGATACGTACCCAATGAGCACACTTAGTTGCCTGCACGTGTAGGCAACGGTATCCAAGACGGTTACCTGCACGTGCTATTTGTCGCGGCAGGCAGCGTCGCCAACACGTTGCCTTATGGTTGCTTGAACGTTGCCTATGGGTTGCTGAAGCGTGAAATAAAAGTAGATTAGTGGTTGCTTGGACGTTGCCTTAGGGTGTTCGATTAACCTTGACCTCACGTATCCCTCTACCTTTTATCCGCCATGACGGTGAACTGAAAGCTAAAATTGATATGGCCCCGTGTCGTCATTACATAAAAAGTAAAATTTCGAAAGAGTTTTTATTTGAAAATGTACAAAAAGAACGATGCATACAGAGCATGTACCATATAACAACATTCCGGCAAGACTCGAAACAAGTGGCACATGTTTACTACATCGCCAGCATATACCTATGCAATACCTTAAGAAAACCACTATTTTTGGCGCTGATTTCTCAGTGGTTCTTTTATTAAACGCTTTCCTTTAGCAGTCCGAAAATAAAAAAGCTTTTTAAGAAATCGTTTTGAAATTCATGTCATTTTTTCTATTTTATTAGTCTAAATTCTACATGAGCCTTGTCAAAGTTCTTAATATCTACGAGTGCAATTCTGAGGAGGTTAATTAATTTTGCTAATTAATGATCTCCGAAATTCGTCTAATTTTCATGTGATAATTTTTCACGACTTATGATGATTACTGTTGCGGTCTATCATGCAGGCGCCAGTTAAAAAGACAGTTATGTGCTAGTTGACATTTCAGAAAATTGGCTTAAGGTGCCTACATCACAAAAACTAGCCTTTTAACTGTGCATTTATCACAAGTCACGACCAAAAATTATCACATGAAAATTACACGAATTTCGGAGACCGCTTGATACTTTCTATGCACATCTTCAGAATTTCACGCAGATATTAATAACTTTGACAAGGCTCATGTAAAATCTAGACTAGTGCCTCACAAATAGAAGAAAGTGACATGAATTTCAAAGCGACTACTTAAAAACTTTCTTACTTTCAGACTGCTGTTAGGAAAATGTCTGCAACAAAAGAATTACTGACAAATTAGCGCCAAAAATGGTGGCTTTCTTATACTAAGGCATATGTTTATATGAATTGATACTTTCTATCAGTTTTGAAAACATGTGTCACAAGGATGTGTCGAATCGTGCTGGAATGGCCAACCTCTTAAAGCACAATGGAAAAATGTTCCTTTATTGGATGTACATCATCATAGTAAACATATACACTTACAAAAATCAAGCATTATAACAAAAAGTATTTAAACATAGTCTTCCTAAAACAGTAATTTGACTTCATCTAAGATGCAACAGATTTCGCATGCGACCTACGAGTTAGACTGTCACTTGAATGCTTAAGGATATCAGCCACAATGTTGTCCAGTTCCTTATCCGTTCCACTACAGCCACTCAACCGCGTGGCTGTTAGAATCACTTCATGGATCTTGCAACCACGAAACCCCCGCTTGTCTTTTGATCGTCCTGCCAATGAAAAGGTCATCGCAAGGGACGGTGACATGACCTTCCGGAACACCCTATGAAGCGTATCAGAGGTGTTTCCTCCTCCGATCAGGGCCAGAGAAGAGATCTGGAATAAGAAATGAAATCAAGATTTCTCATCAATATATTTTATGCATTGCAGCTCAAACATAAGTGTAACGAAATCAGAAATAGCGAAATATAAATCAAATAGTCAAAATAGCGAAGTTTGACCTCCTTTTTCCTTTATTTGACCATAAAGAAATTTAAAAAATCCAAACAGAGCCCGACGTTTGGAGCATTCTTCTCCTTCCTCCACGTATTGCCCTTGAGAAGGAGCGAGTGCTCGAAACGTCGGGCTCGATTTGGAGTTTTGGACTTTTCTTCGACAGTGATCTTCTTACCTTTCTTTAAAACATCAATGTGTGATTATATATGGAAATCTATGTCGGAGAAAAGTACTACAATCTTAAAGCATACAGGAGGAGGGAAAGTAAAAGTAAACGCATAACCTTGTCTCAACTTAAACGTTTAATTTTTCGCTTTACTATCAAAATACTGCCTTATATTGCGGCACAACACAAAATATTGGTAAGAGGTCTACAAGACGTCAATCTTACCAGATCTTCTTTGTTTTTATCCTGTTGACACCAATTGTTCAGCAGGTCGAAGTCGTCCTCGTCATGAAGTGGGAGCTCAACAGGCAGGCTCATCGTGATTCCCCGTTTGGCCGCGAAGCGCGACAGCTTGCGATCCATGTCATCCATTGTTGTTTTCATGGATGTGAGAGACGTCAAGATCTGACGTTCGAAGACGATGGCCCTCTCTTCCATTCTTCGTAGTTGTTCTGCAGAATAAAAGGTTTCAAATTTTCATTAAGAAACAACAGTATGGATGAAATTTATTAAAGTGATACTCGAGTGAAGACCTTATTCAAAAAAATACATATAAAATAACAATAATTAAGTACTTTTTACAAATATGTCCGTTTACCTCTCAATCCGATGACAACATGCCGAAGATCTCCGTCATCGGTGCGCTCATCACGTAAAACGATTCCAGAGGCGGACTCCCGATAAGTTTCATCTAACTGAGACCTTTGAGGAGACTACAAAAGAAAGGAGATGAAATCTATCCATTTATAGAGACGGGAGTGGAAAAATATGGAGAAAGAAACGAGTGGGCCCACCCATAGACTTATGCAGTGGGCTCGCACCCAACCATAGTAAAACAGCAAGAACAAAAACAAAGACATGCATCCAAATAACCAGTTTGTATAGTGTAGTGCATGCATTGACCCACAATCATACTGCAACAGAAACAGTGGTCATAGCGATCCCTTTCCTGAAATTTCGTGTCAAGATCAATAACATCAGTTTTAACGTCTACTGGTCCTGGTATATTGTGCAAGTTACAAAAAGTTTAGTTCGATCTTGATGGATGTCCCCCTGATCATATACCAATACAAAAGAAATTAGCCTCATGGCACCTCTAAAATTCGCGTCAACTCTAGGGCCACTGCGGAAATGCGTGGAACTATAGGCCTTTCTGTATTTCCAGGAACATGCATTGACTTCACACAGATACGGGAGACTGGGGTGACTTGGCACATGTTTTGTAAAAACGTCTACATACTATTGCTACCACAGAATTTATTGAGTAATAGCAAAATATGATATGAAGGAAAAATATTCTTGAACGGAAAGCACACTGAATTACAAGCAAGAGCAAAATGAACAAACACTTCATGTGCTAAATACGTCAAACAATAATTACCGTCAGTTCGTGCATGTTTCCTACTACAATGTCACTAACTTCGGTTTCGGCTTCGCTTATAATTTCACTGGCAACTTTCGACCGTTTATCAATGGTGGCCTCATGAACTAGTCGCTTAGGAGGAGCCCTCCTTCGGCCTTTAGCGTAATCAGTTGACTCCCCATCGGACTCAGAGTCAACTTTTATAAGACGCTTCCGTGCTTTTTCTATCGTGCCTGTCAAAATGAAAGAACGAATGGATAATATAAACTGGTGAGGCAGTAAATCGAAAAGACTCCTCAACAGCTTTCATTAAGTGGGTGTAAAATTCAATCAAGAGTATGCCGAACAATAGAAAAATATTCAGTGACAATCTACTATACTTTATCCCATTCCACTTACTTTTTTGGGAAATGACTGAAATATTGAACTCTTCCCATTTCACATTTGGCGTATTCGTTGGTTTCGCATGCCTGAGCATCAGTTCCTCCGCACTTTCATTTGGAACTTGGCACTTGGTCCTTCCTATCAGCCACTCGGTTGATATAATATCGGCGACTCCATCGACTTTATATCTAATAATGGCAAATTGAGGCATCTGAAGAAAAGAGGAATATTATTTTATTCAGTCCGTTTTACTCAAGTACCTTCATATCACGGCATACAATCCAGAGGTGCGGAGTCCTTTCATTTTTTAGGATTCCGACTCCGGGTAGTGAACACCAACTTTAATGAAACTAAAGTGCCAAGTAGCAATGCAAAATATAGGATAAATAATGAAGGTAGTGGTAGGCCTATTAAAATTTGGTTAAAAGTACTATTAGAGATAAAAGGTAATGCCATCTACCATACTTTCACTTGACTTTTGTCTCCACTCGGATTACTTATTGTAAGAAATTAACTTCAATTCTACATTTGGTAGGATACATTTATGATTATACATTATATTGTACATTCATGATATGATACATTTATACGAGTATTTTCTAGGAAAAATAAAATAATGACCACAAAATATTTTTCTTCTGATATTGCGTAAGCAGGGGTGCCACTTAGAGAAGACAAGAATACGTAGAATCAGTAGTTTATAGAAGGACAACTACTGATTTAAAGATCCATAGAATCTTATTTCCACGAAACGATTTTCTGGAAAAATGTTCGCACATGGTATTTAATAGACTTAACAATTTTTAGTCACCTAGTTGCGTCAAAGTTGTTTATATTCTTAGTCTAATTTGTACTTTTGGATTAACTGCGTTTTCTCCGTAGCCTTTGGCTCTTATACTACGATGTCCGACTTTCTTACCAAATTTCTTAAAATTTACAACTCTACTCGAATATTCTCCAGTAGATTCTAACGAGATCTTTTGACAAATATATTTTGGTCTAAGAGAATACGAAAAATCAATTTTGAAAATATAGTTATATCGGTGGAATTAAGACACTTTTTTCCAATGACATTCCTCGACAATCACGACAATGGAAACGATGTTTGAAAAAAATGAAATTGTACATGGACAAGGAAATCAGAACAAATCTCGCGTTAAAAAATGTTTATATTTAATTATTCACATGCAGAATTGAGCAGAGGAGCAATATACGTTTTACATCGATGACATGGGTAATGAAATAAAATCACCATGGTACGGCAAAACAATACACTTTCTTAGGATTTTCTTTCTACAAACAACTTGCAAATTTTTCGATAACTTTGATATTCGGGCTATATTCAGTTCAAGTGAATTCATGGGCTGCACAAAAAAATGAGAAAAAAAAAATACAAGAGATGCATAGGATCGTATGGGAGATCCTTCACCATGTCAATTGGAAGCTGTAGAAGCGGACTAACTCCGCGGTGGTGCCCTTTATCCACTTGTGTTCTGAAGTCGGAGTCAGTTCGAGGACGACCTTCTCCTAGGAAGACGACCTGTTTCGATTCCGTGTCATACATTCCAACAATGTCACATTTATCACAAGACGAATATCCTGTGTGGCTTTTAATACATTTCACCATGGCACGAGCTGGTGAGTCACATACAATTTTCGTCAAATGCATATCACAAGCATTTTCTCCTAAAAATTCATCGATAAATGGTTTCATAAAATCATCAAGAGGTGGTTTACTATTACCACAACAAACAGAAATAACAAAAGGTTTGGAATTGTTCACACAACATAAAATAGGCCAAAATTGCAATTTTGAGCTTTTAAAGAGTGGCAACCCATATCCTAAATAAGCACATACTTGTCATATCACATGCAAAAAGACAAAACTCTAAAACAATTATTTCGGTAATTACAGGAGAGCGTGACTCGCCAAAACTTAGAATTTCACAACTGAAGGCCATTTCGTTGCTCCTCAACTCATTCTTTTGCTAACCTAACTTCCGATCTATTGGATGGATTTTCTTGATATTTCATATCCTAACTAAGCACATACTTGTCATATCACATGCAAAAAGACAAAACTCTAAAACAATTATTTCGGTAATTACATGCGAGCGTGACTCGCCAAAACTTAGAATTTCACAACTGAAGGCCATTTCGTTGCTCCTCAACTCATTCTTTTGCTAACCTATCTTCCGATCTATTGGATGGGGAATGATTCTTGGCTGATTGGATGTCAACAGGGCACGCTGACAATTGATTCAGAAAAAAGGTGCAATTATCATGGTACTGGCACATGACAGAGTTACACGGCAGATAGAATTTTTCTTGTAAGTGAATGGGATGCGTATGTCAAAACGCGGAATCGATGGAGTGCGGTGGTCAAAGCACAATTCTACCTGGTCGGCAGATGATAAACCGAAGTAGCCCTTTTTTTAGAATTTCATTCGGTCGAGATACAAGAAAGATAGAAAGTGGTATTATTCATACTTACCGTCTATGTCGAGTGAAAATTGGCAACTTGCACTGCATTCAACCTCTTCAAGTCTTGGTACTTTGCTTTCCTTGATATCAAGTGCCATTCCTGCTGAAGATGCTTGCGCCACAGCTTCTTGAATGTTGTGGATGATTTCATCTACCTGCTTCTTCACTTCTCGTTGTCGTTTCCTGGCCGACGCCATGACTCCATTTGATCGAAGAAGGAATTTGAATCATATTTTTATTAATCACATTGAAACAAAATAAAATTTCCAATATTATATTCGTAAAATTTATTCGTAGAAATCAGATTGTTTTTCTGTATTTGCCTAGAAGGAGCATCAGCTGAATTCAGGTGGACATTAAAACAGCTCTCTAGCCCGATATCGCCTAGATTTTCTGCATAGTGTTCCTTCAAGCCTATATATAGCATTATATTTTGATTTCTATGAATTTAATTAAATATGAAAACTCTGAAAGTTAAGACGCATGTATTCTTTCGAAGGTGAGAGGATAGAATAAAAAGTATAAAACATGATACAATAATTCAAAATTTCTTCAACATGAAAATACCCTATTGCATATCAGATCAACCATAGAATTTCAAACATCATGCAGCTAGCCATTAATTGTTACACGACAACTTTGCAAGCAATTGTTGCAGTGCTGGTGTATAAGCAATGCAAATGGATCAATGAATTTCGCCAAATGATGTGTTGTAATGGCGACGTGCACACAACGTGCATATAAGCTTAGGTGCATTCGGTGAAATCACCGAGTTAAATAAAAACATCAAGTATCAAACATAGAGTAGGGAATACATTTACTCTATGGTATCAAATATCCACATATTACATCTTTAATTTGAATACAATGAGCATGATGCACAAAGTGACGTCTCCAAAGATTTTTTTATGTAACCAACGTATACATATTTTTCAAGTTTTGTACGCATTTTAGTTATCTTACTTATATAACCTTCAGAAACAGCAAAACAGTGCAGGCAACGTCTAGGCAACGGAAGCACTTCACTAAGATGTGGTGTGTTATCAACGTTCAGGCAACGTGTAAGCAACTGGTCAAAAATAACGGTGTTTCAGCAACCTCCAGGCAACATCAAGGCAACTATGTAAAAAATGATCGTGTTTAACCAACGTTTTGGCAACGTGCAGGCAACCATTTTTGACAACCGGCAACCAAAGGCAACCGTGGCGTCGTTCAGGCAACGTTGCCGACACCAAATTTGGCTCATTGGGTAAGATAAAAGAAACGAAGATCATCGGTTAAGGAATTTTCCTTAGGACATTTCCCATCAACCTCACCGTGCGACAGAATTGTTTCATCAAAATCATCTGATGATCCTGAAGATAAAGAATTACTTCCTTGAGTAAGCCAATCATTCCAATCAATATCAATTTCAATGTCTTCATCAATTACTATCGATTGGTTACTGGCATCTTCCAAATCAACTGGAATACTATCCTTATTATCTACTTCATTCCGATCAATGTCAATGTCTTCATCAATTACTGTCAATTTGTTATTAGAATCTTCCAAAACCACTGGAATACTATCTTCACTATCATCTATCGGCCTATTCTCGCTTGATAATTGCCGTCCCTTTTTGTCGTTTTCAATTTCCTGCAATATCACAGCCGATTCCTTTGTAGCTTGAAGGTAGATTTTTCGGGATGTCATTCTGCAATACAAGTATTGACAATCGAACTTTTGTAATAGGTCTACATGTTACAGTCTATACCATATATAACATTTTTTAGTACTCTCTACAGTGAGCACATAAGTTTGTGGATGATAATTCCTTAGGCATAGAAGAATTATAGGCCTAGACACGAACTCATCGGACATTAAAGGGGCTACATTTAATCTACGCACGACCTACGGAAACTTTCAGCAAATTTCCTACATCAGTCAAACGTTTATGTTGAATCTGGTAAATCGTCCAAAAATTCAATCAAAACATGGGTATGGACATTTGAATTTTGTGAAATATATGAAGTTTTCTGAATGGCATGGAAATAGATATTTGTCAATTGTCTACACGATATTCCTAATTATTCGTGGTTATATAAACAGGTTTCAGCTAACTAATTAAAGACAAAATCGATTTGTTGTAATTTCCTAGCAATAACATCGATGCTCCCGCTCTCTCTCTATCTCTCTCTCTCTCACTCTGTACGGTATTAAGAATAATAATAAATCTCAATAATTCTGTCAGTTAGTATCACAATGACCTAAACACCATGTTCCTTAAAATTGAGTTATGCTCCTAGAGATGTTCTTTAACATGTTTTCCATTATGTGACAAAGGATGAAAGTGATACGTACCTTAGTATCTACTCGTACTTGACAGAATGACAAAACTTGACTTAACGCATGGAAACACACGAGTAAGCCAGGCATTTATTTCTCAATAATTTCCTCTATGGGAATTTTTTCTTTGGCCTGGGGGCTATTTTCTATTAGGTCACTTTGAAACGAATTGACAGAATTATTGTATAACATCCTACAAGGTAAAATGTATGCAAAAAACTTAAAGACTTTAAAATTTGACAAATGACTGCATGCATAGAACTTTAAAAATTAGTATGATGTAGGCCTATATATAATGCCCACCATTACTTGTGCTTAGCAAAGATCACCCATACTCACTCGATCAACAATGTGCGTCGTCAAATACCGCATTCTCATTGCTTATTATTAGACCAAGTAGGCATAAACACATTTTACCCGAATCGACTCGCCTCGTCTCGATTTTGACAAAAGCGCGACTCGCAGGGTCCTAAGTCTTTGTGAATGCATTGTGATCTCAAATTTAATAAAATGGACAGAATGAAATAAAATAACTAACCACTGCCCACGGCGTCTAGTGTCTGTAACTATTCATCGGAATGGTGATGAATTTACTGCATCCGCGAAATTTAGTTTCAGAATGACAACAGTTTATGACAACTGAACGGTTACACCTAAAGGTTTGCAGGTTGTTCATTTCTAATCAGGTTTTTCAATAAAGTACACTAAATCTATTATTATAAAAATGGATATAAAAAACAGATTTGAAAGGCCGTTATCTGTACGATTTTTACATATTCATATATCATTTATTGTACCGGGTAATATGATTTAAACATTTTTATTACATTTATACGATATGCATAAAGCTTACCATTTATGGTCTCACTATTTCATGTTATTCTCAGGTTTATCAGATTTTTTTGTGAAATTATAACGAACTCGGTTTCTGAATTTTACAGACCTACTAAGTTTTACTTATAGGGTTCGTAGTATAAGATCTTGAGGGTGTCATGGAGGACCGACAGTGTCCGGGAGAAACAGGTAGGGCCGAGGGTTAAGACAAGAAAAAAGACGAAAAAAATGTTAAGAATTAAACAAGAAAGCCGAGGAAATGGGACGAGTGGAAATATTGGGCTATTCGAACGAAAAAATTCGTGCTAATAACAGAATTGAGTAGACTCGGCTATTCACACCAAAAATTCGCGTGGGTAGCCACTGCACATTCGAAGTATTAGTTTAGCTAGCCTACCAAGGCCAAGTCTTGTAAGGAACTCACCCGGCCATGAATCTGACGTCTGAGTTTCATTATCAAGGCTGATTTGCCTAACATACAGGTAGGCCTACCTAAGGTTGACAACATTCACGATATCAATATATCTCATAAATACCGTGTTAATGGCGAACTTTGATAAGTTGTCAATCAATGACATGGTGAATTTATGAAGGTAATGTATCCAAAATAAGCTTTACTGACATACTTGGTTTTTATCATAAATAATAGCGTGCAGCCAAGACACCACTGACAACAACACTATCTAGTCACTCAATAAGTGTTATATTTCATGCTTTTGCCTATGTTTTGCAATTATTTTATTCAACATTTTTCAATACTAATAGCGAAATATCAGCTCCAACGCATCTTAATGATACAGAATGATTCGCTTGAAATGTAATATAAGTACAGCTAGACAACGTGAAAAACTGAAAGAATTTTTTGACCATGGGTAGGTACTGAATAAAATCTCATTACATAGCTTAAACAAATTCATAATAAAAAAAATTCAATGCCATCATGTTATCATCTTACATAAAACTTTGTTGTGTAATGCTCTATTCAACATTGATGGAAGAAAAAAAGATTTCGCCAGTACATTTACTTCAAATAACTTAGGAAATACTCATAATGAGAGTCAACATAAAAAAATACTGAAGGATCCATATTTTGATGTAGATCCATGATCATCTTCATAAACAACGGATTCTACAATATAAGGTCTTAGTAATGCAGAATCCGATGTCTATGATCATCTTTTTGGACAAGAAAAGATTTTGTGTTAATCAAATTCTTAAGGGTTACACTAAAGCAGTCAAATTAACCAAGAATGTGTGTGATAAGATGCTGGAAAAATAAAATATATAATTTTATATTTAATTTCGTTTCTGTCCAATTATGGCTCGAATTAATTTTGTCAATTTAGTGTCTTTTTATGATTCTTGACAACATAAACGTTCTAGAATTTGAAGTGGCTAATATGAGACTATTTTAAGCAATTGTTTAGCGGTTTAACCGTTTAGATAAATGTAGGATAACAATAGCCGGTTTATCGCGGTTGAAAGTTTAATTTCGCTATCAATATCCACCTCACCAGATATTAGCCGGCTTTTTGCAGGATACGTTCCCACAGGGCTTTTTTCAAGCTCACTTGACCAAACATTGAATCATAGGTCTTCAAAGTGAAATATCTGTGAATCAATGGCTAGTGCATGAATTTCTCATCGATTCCTGACCAAAAAATGTATTTGAGAAGCTGCAATAAATTGTAACTTTTTAAACAAAGTCTTTGTAATGTTTACTTTGTCAATTGTTTATTGATTTGTTAGTTACTAGATTAGTTCTGTTACGCCTAGAAAGCGCATTTCATATTAGTAACTATCAAAAACATGTTGATTTTTTGAAATTGACGTTGGAAATAAAAAAAATTGCAATTTAATGGGGAAATTATATGAAAATTGAAATTTAACACAGCCTCACTTATTTAACTGCAATTTATATACCTAAGGTAAAATTGCAGTTCTCTCATTAGTAATAATTTATTATAGTTATCATAATTCGCGGTGTATAACAATTCTGCCGCAATTTTGTCGACCAGTGTAGATAGCGGATCTATATAACAGAACATAAAGCATGAGTTTTGAAGGTATCATAAAATATCGTGCATCGCAAGATGGATATACTGAATAGGTTATCCACCGAAAAGTAGTGGTCCAGTATCCTGAAAGCTAACAGTTTGTGTGTAGTTATTGTGATCTCAAAAAAATCAATGAAAATGTGATATTTTCTGACGGCATCTTTCTGACGTAAGGGAGATTCTGCATCAAAACTTACCAAAACATTACTTTTATTAAACAACTGCTGCTTCTCATTGATATCATCAATAAACTGAGATGTGGAATTTAACATATAAAGAGTATTTATGTGTGGTTTCATAATGTTATCCAAGTATCTTGCTAACTTATAGTTATACGATCCAATAGTACTCACAATCGGTCTTGCAGGTGTATTATTTTTAGCTGTTCCACTACCAGAAGGCTCTATGTCTTTGTAAACGGATTCAGATACATTATGTTTAACATATATGTTCAAATACCTGTATAGTCGTCCTTCATCCATGACAATTGGTTTTTTTGATATTATTCGTAGCTGGAAGTTTTTTTAAATTGAGATCATTACATCACTAAGAATAGCTTTCATTTTACTACAATAATCATCCGTGTTAAGGATCACAATACCATTACATTTATCGAAATAACATACTTTTTTATTTTTTGACAGCTTCTTAAGAGTTTCATGAAGACTTACTTCATTACAAACATTATTGATTACCATTGACTTCAAAATTAGTAACATCATTATTAAAAGTTTTCGTTCAAGATTTTTGAAAAAAATTAAAGCAATGAAGTAATCGATGAACAGCATTGTTATCATTGTATTCTTATTCATTGTTTTCTTATTATGCGATATAATTGTGAGCATCCCAATTTATGGGAACTCATGCAACAGTCAAGTTCGACAAATTCATGATGTCATTATAGAATGGTCCCTTGGTAACGAACTACCCATGAATAAGAGTAAAAACAAGTTTCTACTTCTGATTAGCTCCAGAGATTGTCAACCCGTGTATGTACCTGGCATAACCAAGGTTAAATAAATGATTATTTTGGGTGTAGCTCTGAATTCAAACTGTACATGCCCGGGTCGACAAAAATTGGCAAATTTGGTAAAAAATTGGTAAAAGACTTGCATTTTGTAAAAATTTGCCAATTGCTTAATAATTTTGTGAATTATTTAAGAATTTAGAAATAGTTGCTAAGCATTTAGCAGTCTTATCAAGTTAAAGTAGACTGGTAAATTTTTTGTTAAGTGTTAATCAAATGCCTAGGAAAACTGTATGTGCATGTCTCGTATTAGTAGAAGCTGAATTAAGTGGTACGTGCTCACCATAATGATTCGTTTTGTAACTGGACATCATTTTACTTATCTCTAACTAAATTCAAAATCATGTAGTACTGGTGAAAGACAATTTTTCGTCAGCAGCGAAAAGATAAAGAAGCATAAATAATTATTTTATAATTCAAACAAAAGATGCATGTTCAACTTGTGAGTGCAAGAATATATAATTTCCTGCAATTTTAGGTTACCTTTGCTCGTAGAATACTCAGTAAAATTATATTGGTGAATAGAAGATATTTTACCTGTACCATATGGTACGTGACACCTACAAAGTTTCGAACACTTTCATACAGTTCTTAATTTGTCTTAGTTGTACACCTAAAAATCAATGTGGCACTGCATCCTAATCATGGAGTACATGTTGACATCTAGAATTCCATGCGATAAAATATGAAAAAATGTCACCATTGATATCAAGGACTATGTAAATTTGAAAGACGAAAACTTCCTTATCTCTTCATGTTAAAATGTTGGAAGTAACTTATTTGTCCTCAATGTAGATATCGGATCTTATTAATGCATTGAGAGATAGCAATTATTCATATTTTGTACTTATCATAGATATATTTAGTTTCCAAAGTTCAATCGAGTTTGCAGTCTTTATAATTTACATAGTCTGTCTGCGCTTAATATAAATACATGAATTAGTATTTACGATGATAACAACAGCAATAATATTTGCAATTATAATGTTATTTCCTTTTTTTGTACATTTTGGTCAACAGTTCATTTGAAATAAATGCATTTTTTTAATGATTGTGGCAGAAGCAATCATGTTATTTTAATTAAAAGAATAAATTTTAAGATTCATTTGTTTGACTTTATCAATAGATCTTTAATAAGAGCTGAATCTTAATTTGAATTGTGTTTTATTTTCTGCATGCGTCCTAGTGTGGCCCACGAGGCCACTCTGAAGCAGTTGAAAGATAATTTAAAGAGAAAGTTCAAAGCCAATTGCAGGGAAGTCATTTGTTGAAGCTAAAGTCAAAGTAAAATCAACCGAGTTAACTTTCACCTGGTCTTTTCAAGGTTGACCCAGGAAGTGACAAAATCAGAACATGGCATATCGATCACTAACAGAGATTACAGTTCAAACTACCAGGGCAGAGCCAACTGTGACATAAACTCTTTTTGACTACATAGGATTGGCTTGTAGAATCTAATGTACAATGCCTCCAAGACTGACAACATGATACTCGATCGTGCACGAGTTACAACGCTAAAATTAGAACGCTGATCCGAGTCACCCCCGTTGAAAAGGCTGTGGCAAAATGCCAGCATTATGTAAGCATTTTGGATGGGAAGTGGCATTTTTATGGCAGTAGCTAAATATGGATTATAGACTTCCTTTCTAACGATCTATAATGAAGTATCGTCATCATTTTTCTTTTAAGTTGAAAACTGAAGAAAAAATGATTTGGCAATTACATGGCATATTTGTGGCAGAACAATGCTATGGCAGCAATTCACCACATATATGCCACAGGAATGACAAATTTGTGCCTGTTCGTAGATGAGTATAATAATGGATGAGTATAGACTACAAAATGATAGATTACTATGTAAATAGACAAGTTGAAATATTTGTTAATACGAATGACCGAACTAACATATGAAAATATTTGGTAATTAATTGCCGGTACGTTGTGATTAATTGATTGCTTTTTGGCTCATTAATTGTCGTGCTATAATTCATCGAAACGCAATCCATCATGTCGAATGCAATAGTATGACATGACTGGAATAATTGAGTCAACATCAATAATCACAAAAACTGATTTTGTATATTTTCTTGTGGTCAAAAGGATGATATGCATATCTTACTTACTGGTACAACACGTACTTCTCTCAACGATGGTTGAATTCATCCACACATCTTGTGCATTCATATTTTTTGACTTTACTGAAGAGCTACTAATTTTTCGATATTTTCGGTTTTCTATCCGAAACAGTGAGTGAGAGCCAAAAGAAGGTCTACAAATTGTGCAAACAGGTTCCCTCCCTGACCAGTAGTATCATGTATAGTTCAGTTATCTTTGAATATTATTTTAGATAATTCAAAGTATTTCCAACACCAATCGTATCACATACATCTATTTATTCTGTTTGATAACATCCATTGTGATATTTACTTAATTTAATAAACTTAATATCACCTGGTTCTTTTTAAACTTAAGTAATGGCCATCGATAGAATGCTATAGGGTCATTCCACATCAAAACGTCAAATTTCGGAAAAAGTGAGTGGCGAACAGTGGCGTCGTCTCCGTGCCTGCGAGGCCTTCGTCGCATACTCAAAAATAATAATTTGCGTTCACTTAAATAATAATTAATTAATCATAATTAAATTAATTAATTTCCGTTCATAAAGGTTCAAATTGTTTTATTTTTTTGTTTTTGAGAGTATCCTTACATCTACAACTTTACATACACTTTACAGTTTCAAGTCACTACACTGTAAATTGAAAAGGTCTAATAGGGTCTAAATGTCGGTCTAAATCAAAAATTGATTTAATTATTTTATATATCTATGCATCAGACATAGCAACCATAGTTGCTGCCTGTTGTGTAATGACAAGAAAAAAATATCATAGTGGCCTTTGATCCTTTAAAAACAGGATTAGATCTATCATTAGACCAACACTTAGACCGCGGTAGACCTTTTCAATTTACAGTGTACTCTCAAATTCGCTCCGAGCGTCAGCGCTCAGCTGTGAACTGCAGGGATCTTCAAGCAATCACACAATGCACTGGGGTGTACACAGCAAATCACAGATTTGTGTGTTTGTGTGATATGTGAAGCGTGTGCGCTTAGCTCGATAGTTAGATTCGTCTTCTCCTGATAGAAACGAAGAAGCAAATAAGCAACAATGCAAGAAAAGATCTATTTATAAATTCTTAGATTGAGATAGAGGGAGGCGCAAATTTTCCATATTCGTGGCTTCGCCAAATTTTGGAGAAGATGATGACGCGTTGAATCGTCGTGTCTGCGTTCACCAATGGCTGAATGTCGGATCGGAAGGTGAGAAATCGCTGAAAGATACAGCGATGAAGTTTCCATAATTGATGTGTGACTCAATCAGAGATGATTCAGGGCATATTGGTGATACTATGTTGATGGCGGCGATTTCCACAGTGGTTATTTTCTACACCGGCGAGTCGTCCGATGGATTGTGCAGAAAACTCAAAACATCGTACACGAAGTTCATGGCATTGAAATAAAACTAAACCACTATCAAGAGATAGAATATGAGGAGGAGCACAAAAAACAATTTAGCAGCCTTAAATTTAAAACATGTAAGTGATTGACAGACTATAATAAACACCACTAGCAGTGGCGGCTCGTCCATTTGGGCAGGTGGGGCACTGCCATTGACAAGAGTATTACAAGCATGTTGCATGTTTAAAACTACAGTTTGATGTTGAAAGTACGAGTAATGTTGAATTAACTTAAGTTGTGGTCGTCAGTAAAGAAGTGTTTTGCAATATTCCTTATTTTGTAGTACATCATCGTAGGAGATTTGCTTCACTCAAATTATTTCCTCTTTCTGTTTTAGTTCAATGGACAAAGAATCAAGAAAATTTCCTGCAAATTCGATTTGGATCTTACATAACCAATAATAAACAAGTGCCAGCAACCCAAGCAAAGAAGGTCATCAAAGAAATGCCTTTGCTCTTTAAAAACCGAAAGTGGCAAGAAATCCAGGTCAGTGTTTTCGATTATCCGTAGACCACCTGTACATGTTCTGTCATGGACTTACGTTTGAGACTAAGCTATTACTCAGTCAAACTGATGACATATTCAACAGTTACATTAATCTGCGTTTCGTTTGCCTAAGCTCTAAAACAAGGATAGAATAAATGTGCAAAATTCTCAATGATTGTCGAAGTTCCAGGTGCTTAAATTTCGTATACATCTACAAGGATAAATTATATATATATAAATATAAACGGTAATATTTTAGCATTACTCAGGAAATTTTCATGGATCACTGGTTCAGTCATGCCAGGAAAGTTCTGGACTAGTCGAGCTTTGATTCGTAGTCTTATTTGGACTTTAGATACAGATAATTTCATGCAATCAGTCTAGGCCTATTGTTTTTTGTTATGATCTTCATTCAGTCACCATCGTAACTCCATCGTCTCGCTACAACATTGTAATAAACCTTTTGCGTTTCCAGGAATGGTGCGCACAGTGTTGATCGAAGAACTCAGCAGTGAAACAAATGGCAATATGATAATTGTATCATGAACATAATCGTGTTTCTCCCTTCTATTCACAGAATAAATCGTTCATTCAGAGCTGAATGTTTTCATTTTCAAAACAGAATGGAAACAATGAATAGTGATTTCAGATCGTGTTTATATTCATTAGTAGACTTAGAGTAAATCGCTTAAGATCTATCAACTTTCATGTCTCAATCTCAGAGGAATTGCAAGAGATGAAACAAATTCTGCATAGTACATCAGATAACCATAGAAACCCTACCGGCTATACCTAAAAAAGCAGCGAACGTCAGTACATGAAAATTGTAGGTCAGTAATTAATGATAAGTCCTGTATTTGGATACAGCTATGAGAACATATTTTACTTGATTGCTCAACAATGCGCTGACAAACAGACTCCACTTTTCAGACGTGCATGTGTATCTTGCATGCCCAAGCCATAGAGGATTGCGGTAGCTCAGTCACTTCGAGACATAGTGGTAGACCTCCGGAGCTTACAACTTCAAAAGTCTGGTGGTCAACATATTTGACTTGACAATTGGACAATTCGTTGACAAACAGATTCCACTCTCTCAGATGTTGTCAAATTATATCCAATGTCTATTCTACACGCTCCAACATTAGAGGTTTACGGTAGATGAGTCGCTTCGAGACAAGTTGGAGCTTACGCACCTTCAAAAGTCTGGTGGTCAACATATTTGACTTGACAATTGGACAATCCGTTGACAAACAGACTCCACTCTCTCAGACGTCGTCAAGCTTTGCCAAATTATACCTGATATCTTTTCTACACGCTCCAACATTAGAGGTTTACGGTAGATGAGTCGCTTCGAGGCATAGCTATAGACCTCCGGAGCTTACAACTTCAAAAGTCTGGTGGTCAACATATTTGACTTGACAATTGGACAATCCGTTGACAAACAGACTCCACTCTCTCAGATGTTGTCAAATTATATCCAATGTCTATTCTACACGCTCCAACATTAGAGGTTTACGGCAGATCAGTCGCTTCGAGACAAGTTGGAGCTTACACCTTCAAAAGTCTGGTGGTCAACATATTTGACTTGACAATTGGACAATCCGTTGACAAACAGACTCCACTCTCTCAGACGTCGTCAAGCTTTGTCAAATTATACCTGATATCTTTTCTACACGCTCCAACATTAGAGATTTACGGTAGATGAGTCGCTTCGAGGCATAGCTATAGACCTCCGGAGCTTACAACTTCAAAAGTCTGGTGGTCAACATATTTGACTTGACAATTGGACAATCCGTTGACAAACAGACTCCACTCTCTCAGATGTTGTCAAATTATATCCAATGTCTATTCTACGCGCTCCAACATTAGAGGTTTACGGCAGATCAGTCGCTTCGAGACAAGTTGGAGCTTACACCTTCAAAAGTCTGGTGGTCAACATATTTGACTTGACAATTGGACAATCCGTTGACAAACAGACTCCACTCTCTCAGACGTCAAGCTTTGTCAAATTATACCTGATATCTTTTCTACACGCTCCAACATTAGAGGTTTACGGTAGATCAGTCGCTTCGAAGCATAGCTATAGACCTCCGGAGCTTACAACTTCAAAAGTCTGGTGGTCAACATATTTGACTTAACTACTGGACAATCCGTTGACAAACAGACTCCACTCTCTGAGATGTTGTCAAATTATATCCAATGTCTATTCTGCACGCTCCAACATTAGAGGTTTACGGCAGATCAGTCGCTTCGAGACAAGTTGGAGCTTACACCTTCAAAAGTCTGGTGGTCAACATATTTGACTTGACAATTGGACAATCCGTTGACAAACAGACTCCACTCTCTCAGACGTCGTCAAGCTTTGCCAAATTATACCTGATATCTTTTCTACACGCTCCAACATTAGAGGTTTACGGTAGATGAGTCGCTTCGAGGCATAGCTATAGACCTCCGGAGCTTACAACTTCAAAAGTCTGGTGGTCAACATATTTGACTTGACAATTGGACAATCCGTTGACAAACAGACTCCACTCTCTCAGACGTCGTCAAGCTTTGTCAAATTATACCTGATATCTTTTCTACACGCTCCAACATTAGAGGTTTACGGTAGATGAGTCGCTTCGAGGCATAGCTATAGACCTCCGGAGCTTACAACTTCAAAAGTCTGGTGGTCAACATATTTGACTTGACAATTGGACAATCCGTTGACAAACAGACTCCACTCTCTCAGATGTTGTCAAATTATATCCAATGTCTATTCTACGCGCTCCAACATTAGAGGTTTACGGCAGATCAGTCGCTTCGAGACAAGTTGGAGCTTACACCTTCAAAAGTCTGGTGGTCAACATATTTGACTTGACAATTGGACAATCCGTTGACAAACAGACTCCACTCTCTCAGACGTCGTCAAGCTTTGTCAAATTATACCTGATATCTTTTCTACACGCTCCAACATTAGAGGTTTACGGTAGATGAGTCGCTTCGAGGCATAGCTATAGACCTCCGGAGCTTACAACTTCAAAAGTCTGGTGGTCAACATATTTGACTTGACAATTGGACAATTCGTTAACAAACAGATTCCACTCTCTCAGATGTTGTCAAATTATATCCAATGTCTATTCTACACGCTCCAACATTAGAGGTTTACGGTAGATGAGTCGCTTCGAGACAAGTTGGAGCTTACGCACCTTCAAAAGTCTGGTGGTCAACATATTTGACTTGACAATTGGATAATCCGTTGACAAACAGACTCCACTCTCTCAGACGTCGTCAAGCTTTGCCAAATTATACCTGATATCTTTTCTACACGCTCCAACATTAGAGGTTTACGGTAGATGAGTCGCTTCGAGGCATAGCTATAGACCTCCGGAGCTTGCAACTTCAAAAGTCTGGTGGTCAACATATTTGACTTGACAATTGGACAATCCGTTGACAAACAGACTCCACTCTCTCAGACGTCGTCAAGCTTTGTCAAATTATACCTGATATCTTTTCTACACGCTCCAACATTAGAGGTTTACGGTAGATGAGTCGCTTCGAGGCATAGCTATAGACCTCCGGAGCTTACAACTTCAAAAGTCTGGTGGTCAACATATTTGACTTGACAATTGGACAATTCGTTAACAAACAGATTCCACTCTCTCAGATGTTGTCAAATTATATCCAATGTCTATTCTACACGCTCCAACATTAGAGGTTTACGGTAGATCAGTCGCTTCGAGACAAGTTGGAGCTTACAACTTCAAAAGTCTGGTGGTCAACATATTTGACTTGACAATTGGACAATCCGTTGACAAACAGACTCCACTCTCTCAGACGTCAAGCTTTGTCAAATTATACCTGATATCTTTTCTACACGCTCCAACATTAGAGGTTTACGGTAGATCAGTCGCTTCGAAGCATAGCTATAGACCTCCGGAGCTTACAACTTCAAAAGTCTGGTGGTCAACATATTTGACTTAACTACTGGACAATCCGTTGACAAAGAGACTCCACTCTCTCAGATGTTGTCAAATTATATCCAATGTCTATTCTGCACGCTCCAACATTAGAGGTTTACGGCAGATCAGTCGCTTCGAGACAAGTTGGAGCTTACACCTTCAAAAGTCTGGTGGTCAACATATTTGACTTGACAATTGGACAATCCGTTGACAAACAGACTCCACTCTCTCAGACGTCAAGCTTTGCCAAATTATACCTGATATCTTTTCTACACGCTCCAACATTAGAGGTTTACGGTAGATGAGTCGCTTCGAGGCATAGCTATAGACCTCCGGAGCTTACAACTTCAAAAGTCTGGTGGTCAACATATTTGACTTGACAATTGGACAATCCGTTGACAAACAGACTCCACTCTCTGAGATGTTGTCAAATTATATCCAATGTCTATTCTGCACGCTCCAACATTAGAGGTTTACGGCAGATCAGTCGCTTCGAGACAAGTTGGAGCTTACACCTTCAAAAGTCTGGTGGTCAACATATTTGACTTGACAATTGGACAATCCGTTGACAAACAGACTCCACTCTCTCAGACGTCGTCAAGCTTTGTCAAATTATACCTTATCTTTTCTACACGCTCCAACATTAGAGGTTTACGGTAGATGAGTCGCTTCGAAGCATACCTATAGACCTTCGGAGCTTACAACTTCAAAAGTCTGGTGGTCAACATATTTGACTTGACAATTGGACAATTCGTTGACAAACAGATTCCACTCTCTCAGATGTTGTCAAATTATATCCAATGTCTATTCTACACGCTCCAACATTAGAGGTTTACGGTAGCTCAGTCGCTTCGAGACAAGTTGGAGCTTACATCTTCAAAAGTCTGGTGGTCAACATATTTGACTTGACAATTGGACAATCCGTTGACAAACAGACTCCACTCTCTCAGACGTCGTCAAGCTTTGCCAAATTATACCTGATATCTTTTCTACACGCTCCAACATTAGAGGTTTACGGTAGATGAGTCGCTTCGAGGCATAGCTATAGACCTCCGGAGCTTACACCTTCAAAAGTCTGGTGGTCAACATATTTGACTTGACAATTGGACAATCCGTTGACAAACAGACTCCACTCTCTCAGACGTCGTCAAGCTTTGTCAAATTATACCTGATATCTTTTCTACACGCTCCAACATTAGAGATTTACGGTAGATGAGTCGCTTCGAGGCATAGCTATAGACCTCCGGAGCTTACAACTTCAAAAGTCTGGTGGTCAACATATTTGACTTGACAATTGGACAATCCGTTGACAAACAGACTCCACTCTCTCAGATGTTGTCAAATTATATCCAATGTCTATTCTACGCGCTCCAACATTAGAGGTTTACGGCAGATCAGTCGCTTCGAGACAAGTTGGAGCTTACACCTTCAAAAGTCTGGTGGTCAACATATTTGACTTGACAATTGGACAATCCGTTGACAAACAGACTCCACTCTCTCAGACGTCGTCAAGCTTTGTCAAATTATACCTGATATCTTTTCTACACGCTCCAACATTAGAGGTTTACGGTAGATGAGTCGCTTCGAGGCATAGCTATAGACCTCCGGAGCTTACAACTTCAAAAGTCTGGTGGTCAACATATTTGACTTGACAATTGGACAATTCGTTAACAAACAGATTCCACTCTCTCAGATGTTGTCAAATTATATCCAATGTCTATTCTACACGCTCCAACATTAGAGGTTTACGGTAGATGAGTCGCTTCGAGACAAGTTGGAGCTTACGCACCTTCAAAAGTCTGGTGGTCAACATATTTGACTTGACAATTGGACAATCCGTTGACAAACAGACTCCACTCTCTCAGACGTCGTCAAGCTTTGCCAAATTATACCTGATATCTTTTCTACACGCTCCAACATTAGAGGTTTACGGTAGATGAGTCGCTTCGAGGCATAGCTATAGACCTCCGGAGCTTGCAACTTCAAAAGTCTGGTGGTCAACATATTTGACTTGACAATTGGACAATCCGTTGACAAACAGACTCCACTCTCTCAGACGTCGTCAAGCTTTGTCAAATTATACCTGATATCTTTTCTACACGCTCCAACATTAGAGGTTTACGGTAGATGAGTCGCTTCGAGGCATAGCTATAGACCTCCGGAGCTTACAACTTCAAAAGTCTGGTGGTCAACATATTTGACTTGACAATTGGACAATTCGTTAACAAACAGATTCCACTCTCTCAGATGTTGTCAAATTATATCCAATGTCTATTCTACACGCTCCAACATTAGAGGTTTACGGTAGATCAGTCGCTTCGAGACAAGTTGGAGCTTACAACTTCAAAAGTCTGGTGGTCAACATATTTGACTTGACAATTGGACAATCCGTTGACAAACAGACTCCACTCTCTCAGACGTCAAGCTTTGTCAAATTATACCTGATATCTTTTCTACACGCTCCAACATTAGAGGTTTACGGTAGATCAGTCGCTTCGAAGCATAGCTATAGACCTCCGGAGCTTACAACTTCAAAAGTCTGGTGGTCAACATATTTGACTTAACTACTGGACAATCCGTTGACAAAGAGACTCCACTCTCTCAGATGTTGTCAAATTATATCCAATGTCTATTCTGCACGCTCCAACATTAGAGGTTTACGGCAGATCAGTCGCTTCGAGACAAGTTGGAGCTTACACCTTCAAAAGTCTGGTGGTCAACATATTTGACTTGACAATTGGACAATCCGTTGACAAACAGACTCCACTCTCTCAGACGTCAAGCTTTGCCAAATTATACCTGATATCTTTTCTACACGCTCCAACATTAGAGGTTTACGGTAGATGAGTCGCTTCGAGGCATAGCTATAGACCTCCGGAGCTTACAACTTCAAAAGTCTGGTGGTCAACATATTTGACTTGACAATTGGACAATCCGTTGACAAACAGACTCCACTCTCTGAGATGTTGTCAAATTATATCCAATGTCTATTCTGCACGCTCCAACATTAGAGGTTTACGGCAGATCAGTCGCTTCGAGACAAGTTGGAGCTTACACCTTCAAAAGTCTGGTGGTCAACATATTTGACTTGACAATTGGACAATCCATTGACAAACAGACTCCACTCTCTCAGACGTCAAGCTTTGCCAAATTATACCTGATATCTTTTCTACACGCTCCAACATTAGAGGTTTACGGTAGATGAGTCGCTTCGAGGCATAGCTATAGACCTCCGGAGCTTACAACTTCAAAAGTCTGGTGGTCAACATATTTGACTTGACAATTGGACAATCCGTTGACAAACAGACTCCACTCTCTGAGATGTTGTCAAATTATATCCAATGTCTATTCTGCACGCTCCAACATTAGAGGTTTACGGCAGATCAGTCGCTTCGAGACAAGTTGGAGCTTACACCTTCAAAAGTCTGGTGGTCAACATACTTGACTTGACAATTGGACAATCCGTTGACAAACAGACTCCACTCTCTCAGACGTCGTCAAGCTTTGCCAAATTATACCTGATATCTTTTCTACACGCTCCAGCATTAGAGGTTTACGGTAGATCAGTCGCTTCGAAGCATACCTATAGACCTCCGGAGCTTACAACTTCAAAAGTCTGGTGGTCAACATATTTGACTTGACAATTGGACAATCCGTTGACAAACAGACTCCACTCTCTCAGATGTTGTCAAATTATATCCAATGTCTATTCTGATACTATTCTGATGCTATAGACTTACTGTTTGGGTGTGTTTCTTGGTTAGAATAGTAATTTGACATTTTTTCTGGATCTAGGGGTTTTCATTCAATGAAAAGTTGTGGAAGTACATTTCAGACCAATGCAATCATTTCCATCAATATAACTTCGATAATTAATAGATGGTTCTCTTCGGCTTTAGACTTACGGTCTGAGTGGTTCCGCTATAGACTTGTAGGATATACGATTATGTGTGTATTCACAAATGTTCAAAATACTGCCCACCAGCAGACACACATAAATTGAGTCGATGGTGGAAGTTATCGAACACTCGATTCAGCAAATCTGAATCACAGTTTATTTTCTGACAAGCATCACAAATTCGAGTTCGAAAATGATGTAGGTCATTCATGCGAACGAAATATACTATGTGTTTAACGTAGACCCAACAGAAGTAATCCATAGGATTCAGGTCGCGGGATCGACAAGCCCATTCCACTGTCTCCCTTCGACCAATCCAATGAACGAAGTTTTATCCAGCCAGCCGCACAATATCAAGGCATAGTGTGGAGGCATATAGTGGCATGAACCACTCAGACTGGCATCTCCAACTGAGTTTAACCGATAGTTAGGTTCTTCTTGCAACATTTTGAGGTACTTGTTGCCGTCGAGCGTGGAGTCAAAAAAAGGGCCATAAAACATGGTCTTTTCACAAACCGCACCAGACCTTTAGTTTCGCACTGTTCTTTTGTGGGTTGCATCCAGTGGGGATTCTCCCGCGCATAGTATCGGCAGTTTTGTTTATTCACTTCACCATTGAGATAGAAGTTGGCTTCATCACTAAAGAGCACTTTCCGATGCACGATGTCAGGATCTTCATACAATCGGTTTTTACACCATGTCGACATTTCCATACGTCGGTCAGGATCGTCTTCGTACCATTTTTGAAGAAACTGAAGTTTTGTATGGATGAAAAAGTTCTTCTTTAAGTATCTTCTACATCGTGGAGCGGGGGACGTTGATTTCGCGCGATGATCTACGCACGGATTTTTTTTGGACTTTGCTCAATTTTATCGAGAATGCCTGTTCGTGTCGCATCAGATACTCTTGGACGTCCACGTCGCTCTTTGTCGTGAGCACTGCCAGCTTCTTTGAACTTCGCAAGTGAACGACCGACTGCCGTGTGACTAATATTCATTCCTTCATGCTTTGAATTGAACGCTTCAGCAACAGACCTGTTTGTCGCACCCTCTTGCCCACAAAGTAAGATAATTTCAACTCTGTGTTCAATTGTCAAGGACATGCTCGCTGGTTTGTGATTAAGAAGCCATTGTCGCATCCATTTATCTTGACTCCTTCGCTTTCGGAGTAATACTCACTTTGGCAGTCGCGCGATCATCGGCACTCGGTCATCTGCACTAAATAATGTTCATTCATGAAGTTAAGAGAACGAAGTAGACTCTACATGTGCACGACGAAACTTAGAATTTCTAATAGTATGATTGAAGCAACAAGCTTGGACGTATGCCAGATGAGGTTTGGTGCGCGACTTTATGGCCACCTTGTAATTTCTGGTGGTTGGGCTCATTATAAAGCAGGATATTCAAATACAAATTGTAGCATTAATTTCGTTGAATGCTACATAAAGTTCTTTGGACTACTTTTGCACATAAAGTTCATTAAGTAGCGTCTGTGGCGACGGATTTTTTTGAAGTCCATCTCAGTCGGCAGAGAATCGTAAAATAATTTTCGTGCACCTTGTAAAATATTTGGTAAAATATCTCTATTTCTAGAGGGGTTGTTAAATGTAAAGCAAATGGTAAAATTCGATTTTGTTCTCCCTGGTTTTCAAGAAATCAAGTTAGTTGTAGTAGGCTGTAACAGTCAAAGTCGATGTCGGTTCCTTGATTCTTGACCCTCATCCCTCTAATCGTCTCAATGGAGCGAACTTCACCACTTCTGTTTTCGAAACATAACCGTCCGGTATTTGTTTACCTATCAATCGACCTATGAAAATTTTTATTTCGATTTTTACTGCAAATATGACAGATTCAAGAAAAATTGCGAATTAATCTACAGAAACCATGAATCAACCATATTATGTTAATGTGTTTCAGAATTCATTTAGATAGACTGTTGGCCATCTGAGATGAGAAGTGTGGATTTAAAGTAAATGAATCAAGTTACAGTTTGTCATTTAAAAATGCTAAATGGAAATTAAAGAACTCGTGTGTCATCTGGGAATGGATACCTTTGTCACCATCTTTCACCTTAATCAGACCAGTGTTTTAATTGGTACCTAGGAAATAATAACATACATATATATTATATTTTTCCGGATAGAAAATTTTTCCGTCGGGTAATTTTGGCATTACTTGATTCTATTCTGATTTTCTTTATCTGCAATTAAACTCCAGAAATCAGAACTTAAATCATTGATTACATTTGGAGATATTTGGAGGGATTGTGCTGAAGTAAACATCAACCAACAATTATTTCTGACATGAAGTTCACCTCAGACACATAGCCAAAACTGTGATTGAGTTCCCTCAGTTAATTTACTGCGATTTTTTTATTTCAATATCAAAAATTATTACTTTTCCTGACGACTATCAATTCAGTTTCCAGTAGGACTCGAACTTGCAATCGCTAAGCCGATGCACTAACCATTATGCCACGGAGACCACAATTTATAATCTTTTTTTCTTTTATAACCTCAGCAATCTGAAGGGCAAATTTCTTCTCTTCTATGGTAAATATTAGCGTCTTGCACACATGTATTTGCCGAAGTGCCTAATAATCTTATTTTGATATTGTTTTCATTTCCTTTTTCCAGGGCGATCACGGAGTTCTGAATGGGAACAACCTCGTTCGCGGTAAATTAAGTGACTGTTTGGAGAAGGAAAAATATGTCGAATTATATATGCAGTAACATGAGAAAGAAAATGTGGCCTCCGAAAACGTCATGGATCATCTCAATGATGAATCGGATGCTGATACCATAGAATTGGAGGAATCAGATGAGGATCAAATTGAATTGATGGATAGAATCAGCAAAGAAAAGCGCAAAGTAAATAGGCTTGCTTTGTAAGGAAACGGCGGTGCCCATCGCACAGCGAGAAGAAAAAGGTCTCTCGTCTTCATGCAAAGCAGCCTTCGGCACTTTATTCTACTCCAATAAAGTCTGTCAAGATAACTAATGATCAGCAGTCTTCCTTTACTTCTCCGCTGACACCGATGATGGACAAGATCTCAAGTGCTCAAGAAGAAAAAAGTGACAAGACCGATGAAATAAATAAGTACCTACGTGTTATAATTGGACAAAATAAACGCATGATCAATCTCTTGACATCACTAGTTCATCAACAGGGTTCTTAACCCTTAAGCGATGAAACTGTCTATATTGACTCTCAGGGGAAAGAATTCTCTGCACAGGATCTTCCTCGCACGTCACCAAATGTTTTCGCTATATTATCTAAAGCGAACATTAGGGAAAAATTTGTTGATGTGATCGTTGATCCGAAAGGCCCTACAAACCAAACAAATCTTTCCCCTGGTGCAGTCGATAATCTAAAAGATGTATTGAACCAAACTTCAACTTTTACGTATTCAACAAAGTACGTCTCTCAGTGAACCAAGCTATTAGGGACGCCAGACGTGATCGTAACGCTCTTGGCCCCGAAAATGTTCCTACTGTGACCGCAAATTAAGTCATCAGAGCAGTTTCAAGCAAAAACATTGATCCGTCCTGCTGGTTTACATCTTAAGTGCTTTTTGAATTGACATTTGATCTGCATGTACCATGTCATCGAATTGTTTTGGGACAGTGCCTCTTGCCAAAATTGATCGATGTATTCTTTTCCTTAAACAGGCCCAATTACGCGAGATGGGGTGTGTTATTTTTGAATAAATTAAACGAAATGACGGGAGACTACCGCGACGTACTGGAAATGGGCGCGTTTTCAATTCGCAAAACATCAAAGAACTTTTCTCGCACTTCAGTTGATTTAGCATTGGAGCAAACGATAAACAGGGATGCGGCCTCAAAAATGACTGGTATAATCGATTTCAGTAATTCTGACGAAGCATTGCGTCGTTGGTGTATTACCTCCGCACAAAGAGGTAGGGCAGTAACAGAGTTAAGACAGTTGCCTTGGTTTACAAAAATCCGACCAACCATTCCACCAACTGCGCCATCATCGTATTATGAAGGAAAGCGATCATTTAAACACACTTCGTGACACAATCATCGGTACATGCAATCTCTTTCACAAGAAACTAACAGTGATAAATTGGTCAATATAATCACAGGAAAATCCGTGTCAAATGAAACAAAAGAATATCTCCTGCAAATATTTCCTCGAGGTGCCAAGTTCCGAAATGACTTTACTAATGAATGTGCCAATGACAAGCAGCGTTTCCTTCGACCCCTTAAAAGGATACCTGTTAAAAACGTCGCAAGGGAGAATGTAAAACAGCGAAAACCTTCATCCGCTGTCCGTAAAACGTATGTCCGATGTATTTAGTAGAGTTGTATTGATTGCTTCACAAAACACCGGTACATCCATTGATAGCCTATAAAACATCTTCTTTCATTTTCATTAAGTGAAATTCCTTTGTCTATTTCATATGGCGACAGATCGCGTCTGACGACAAATAAATCAGTGATCGTTAAAGTATTGGAGCAAAAAGCAATTCCCTTAAAAGAAGTCCCTAAAGTTGATGCTACTCTCATTGATGGAGGTTGCTTTCTTCAAACATATCTCTCCCCTATGAATATGACAGACCATAAGTCGTACGGCGACATTGCAAGAGAACTTCTAGTGATAGCTTTGAGATCGAGTGGTGATGAAATTCACATTTTATTTGATATTTACAAACCGGATTCCCTGAAAGAAGATGAAAGACGACGGCGCGGAGGTTTTCATCAAACAAATGTTATTAGTGGGCCTGATCAAAGACCACGAAGACGTTGTGTCGATTTACTAAAAAATAGCTGCTTTAAAGATGCCTTACCGACATTTTTGATGAAAGAGTGGAAAAACGAGAATTACCAACATCTGTACGGTACTCGAAGTCTAACAGTATCGACGGTGGAAAATGTATTCGAATTTCTCTTGAAACTGTTGAACAACGTTTGGTTTGTGTTAGTCCTATTGAATTATAACAAAATCAAGAAGAAGCTGATACATTAATTGTTTATCACGCGTCATTGCTTAGAGGAACTATCATGATTAAATCATCGGATACTGATGTTTTTGTACTTCTTTTAAGATTGGCAGGGCGCAGTGATTCTCCTCAAAAAATCATCATGGATATATGTAGCACAGATCGACGGCTGATTGACGTATCCAGTATGGCATCTTTGCTCGAAACAGAGAGACCGGGTTTTACAGCAGCATTACCGGTCGTACATGCTTTTACAGGTTCAGATTTCACGACATGCTTCTATGGCAAAGGTAAACGAAAAGCTTTAGACATATTACACAAAGACGAGTCAGAGAAATATATTCCGGCTTTAATAAACTTAAGTCGAGGTGTGGAACCGGATGTAAATGCACTGAGTTCATTGGTTTGCGCAATATACGGTTTAACAGAAATCAATAATGTTAATGAAGCAAGATACCTTATATTTTGTCGTCTCTCAGGAAGAATTGATCAGGTAAGACTCAAAAATATGACATTTTCATTACGAATTAGATAGGCTTACTGTCTCTTTTTATTTCAGAACAATCCTTTGACAAGGATACATAGAGTAAACCCTGCACTTCTTCCTCCCTGCTTGTCTACATTGAAAATGAAGATAAAACGATGTCAATACGTATCCATCGTTTGGGAACGAGCAAGCAATGGTTTTCCAACCAGTCAGCTGAATCCATTGAATTATGGATGGAAATCCAAAGATGGATGCCTCATTCCTGAATGGTTCTCCTCGGAAATTGTTCCGGAACATCTGACAAATACGGTAGGGAGTTTTCCGTGAATAAGCAATGCAAACAAAACCAATGTAACAATCGTGTTGCCATTGGGTTCGAGAAAACGACATAGTTGTGTATAAGGAGAGACCAGCTTACAACATAGATATGCATGGATTGAAAATAAACTAATCATTCATCACGGCGAATTAATTAATTTAGCTTCTATTGTAGTTTGGCTTTATAAAATAATATAAATTACAGATTACAGATATCAAACGTAAACAAACATCAGACGCTGATAGGCCTAACAAGATATTTTTGATTTTATCCTATCTATTTCCACTTTGCAGGGGTCCAACAGTGGAGATGAAGACAGTGAAACTGAAGCGGATGATAGTGACACAGAATCTTTGTGGAGTTCCTCTGAAGATGAAGACTGAATTTGGTTATTTTTTGTTTCTGTTTTCCATGAAGCTATTTCGGTGACAGCTCTGAGCTGTTACCGAATGTATGCATACATTCCACGTGGAAAAACTATATTCTTTACTGAAAAACCTGAATTTTCTGATGATTCTCCGTTTCCATGAAACTATTAAACAGCTGACTACTTTCAAATAATTTCATAGATACGGCCTTGAAAAATCAAGACATTAAACAAACAAGTAAGAATAGAATAAAAATAGGGAAAATCCGTATATCGAATATGGAGAAGATAAAGAATAATAATACGTTAAACGTCTAATATAGACAACAGTATATATTCTCTTGTCAAATGAATGATAGAAATTGTCATAATTATTTGTGTCACGATTTGCGCTGTTGTTGTAAGAGCTAATAAACTGCATTCAGTGGTGAACCAGGCTTTACAGTTATTTCAACAAAAACAATCGAATTTCATAATTTCTACCTCCAATCCAGCTTATTGCTATTGTTATTTCAAAATTAATACATATTCAATGCGTATGCTATATTATTATCAATGTTAAGACGTAGTACATGAGAGCGAAAGAAGAACAACTACTCTTTCACGAGGTAACACTTGTTCTAAACCACTGGTTTTAAAAAACACATTCATATAAACAAATATAAACATACATATTAACATCTCTCCCTCCTTGGCTTTTTTTTATGAAGAGGAGGAAACCAAGGTTTACAATTTATTTGGGGAGGAAAACGTTTCACGTCTGATCGATTGTTGCTTTCACATTTTGTTTGTTCAGTTCGATTGTCTATTTCACGATTGTTCAGTCGTCATCCTCTCCTGGATGCGATTATCATCCTCTCCTGGATGTCGTCTCGTATGTCGCGGGCGTTCGTTCTCTCCTGGAAGCTCCTCCCTCCGCCATCGAAGCGTACGTTAGCACGTTTTCTTGGTGTCCTTGTCCACCGTGGGCCTTGCGTTCGTTCATCGTCGGGTGTATCTTTCACCTAGCTTTCTACACCAACTCCGTATTCAAGAGACTCTCTCCTGAACTTCGTTGAACGAGGTCTTATGTGTACTCGGTTGCGGCGGTAAAGACCACCATTTTGCCCCTCGATT